>JAJMCP010000001.1:600000-965981 GCA_030573055.1 Metschnikowia anglica
GCATAGAAGAGGTGTCAATCTACGCTTTTTCCATCGAAAATTTTAATCGGCCTCAAAAGGAAATCGATGATATTCATGCATTGATCAGGGATTATCTTCAGAGAATCACTGAGACCAGCATAATCCAAAAGTATAAGGTGCGGCTACATATTGTGGGGAATAGAGCCATGATCCAGCCTGATATCCGAGCAGATTTGGAGCGTATAGAGCAAAACACAACCACTGCCATTAGCGAAAAAGTCCTTAATGTTTGTTTTGCGTACACCGCTCGTGATGAAATAGCCAATTCAATCAAGGAAGTTGCCATTAGGCGTGAATCTCAGTCCATGAGTAAAAGTGAAATTTGCGAGCGACTGATCTCGGAGAATCTTTACATAGGCAATTCTTGCAAGCCGCTCGAAATACTAGTCAGAACAAGCGGCCACACGAGACTCAGTGACTTCATGTTGTGGCAGTGCACAACCAACTGCAAAATTGTTTATCTCGATACATTGTGGCCCAGCTTGGACTTCTTGGAACTCTACATCATTCTTTTAAGATGGAGCTTTGAGCAGAGTTTGCTCAACAACAAACATCTTGTTTGGGGCGCAACCAGTGTGACCAAGCCCGTTGAGTTTCATCTGCTTCCATCCTGCCCTCCATTTGCTACTGTGAACAAACGTGCCAATGCCTCCACTTAGTTCACTGTGAATGATCGAATTATTTTCTTCACTTCTTTTTTAGCTCGCTCCTTCACCTTTGCTTCTTCAACTCGTCTGAGGTACCCCATATACACGACAACTTCCGCCACAAGAATGATTATGCCGACGAGGAGGCAAAGTAGTACTCTATAGCTATCTTTAATGGCCCACGAAAATTTTGTCCAGTGCCAAATAGCGTAGACCACACTAGCAACACTGATAAAAATGTTAAACATTGTCGTAATATGGTTTTTTGTTTCCTTGTGTTGCCTCACGGTATCAAATGGCTCCTCGTCGAACTTCTGTTCGTATAGCGTGTTCATGGCGGACCTCGGATTGACAAGTTTTTGATACTCTTCTTCCTTGGCTCTCAATCTCAAATAGTTCATTGATTTCACGAAGTCCTCGGTCTTTGGCACGCTTTCATTCAGGACATTCTTGTTCGGAAGCACGAGTTTAGTTGTTCTCAAGAGATCCAACATTGAAGCCTTTGGCTTACACTCCCGATAAAACTTTATTAAGTTTTCATGGTCGACAAAGTTGTTTTTCAATAGCCCCTTTTTTTCCTCGCCATTCAACGTTGACTCTCGAATGACTCTTGCCAATTCCTCTGTGAGTTTAAATTTAGTCATTGATAACAAGATTGGCTGTCCATAGTTAAAATAAGAACATTCTGCGCGACTCGATCCATCGTCAGGTGCTCCGTGCTGTAAGCGAGTCTGGTATGACGTGCCTTAACCTTCAAAAAGGTGTGGCACAACTGAAGAAAAAATTCAGTTTCAGTTATCATAATGAAATCTGCCTAACCCAACTTTCTCATATCTGAGTCTGAGTTCACCCTGCCGTGGTTTAACCAAGTCCACAATGTAGCACTGTATCGTAAACTGCTCACTGTATATCCTGGCAAAGATAGTAAAGATCCGCGCAAAGAACGAAACGCACTGTAGTGCCTGATGAAGAAAGTTCAATTCTTTGATTCTGACTGTTGCCGTCCTTCGAGCATCAAATTAAACTGAAATGTCTTCTACAGTCGGCACCTCCGCCATAGTAGGGGCATTGGCGTGCCAAAAAAACTCTTTTTTAAAAACGTTCCGGACTAGAGTTGTTTCGTGCAAAGATTACCAGCCAATCAAAACCTCGAAGGATAAGCAGAACCAGAACAAGAAGAAGTCGGAGAACGAGCCACAGCCGGGAAACCCCTTATACGCTTTGGAGTTGCAAGACACTATTTTGTTCCCGGAGGGCGGAGGCCAACCTTCGGACAAAGGTATGCTAACTGTTGAATCGGCCAAGGTTCCTGTGCAAATGGTGCTACGTCAGGAGCTCACTGCGGTGCATGTCACTTCAGAACCAGTAAAGGTTGGATCAGAAGTCACCTTGGAAGTGGACTGGAAGAGAAGAATAGATATAATGCAACAACATACCGGGCAGCATTTGATTTCAGCCGTGTTTGACATATACGGTTTGGAAACTTTGAGTTGGTCTATGGGAGACATGATCAACTATATAGAGCTCCCCCGCAAGGTTGAACAAAGCGTTATCGATGAAGTAAGTCAAAAGGTCAACGATATCATCATCGAAAACTTACTGATAAAGGTCACAACGCCAGATAGCTTGGGCAGAGAAATTGACACGTCCCATATTCCGGATGACTATGATTTGTCGAAGGGTATTGTCAGGGTAGTGCAGATCGGCGACATCGATTCCAACCCATGCTGTGGCACACATTTGACAGCAACTGGACAGATACAAGTTGTATCCTTCTTGCACCAGACAAACATCCGTGGCGGAAACTCGAGACTACACTTCATTTGCGGCTCACGAGTTTCACGCCAGCTCGCGGCGTATCACCTGACACTCAAAGATATTCTGGGTATGCAATTATCCTGCCAAATTGAGGAGATCTCCACGAAAGTTGCGGACCTCAACCAAAACTACAAAAAAAGCCAATCAAGAGAGAGCGCACTCATGAAAGAATTGGCTTCGATTGAAGCCTCAAACGTGTTCACCGCATTCAGAGACAAAAAGGCAAAAGTTGCAACCATCTACAGACAAGACTTCTCTTCAGAGTATTTGACTTTGGTCCAAAAAGAACTTGCGACGCTCGTCAACGCAAACGAAGATGCTGGTGTGAATTTGACCACAGATCAGACTGTCGTATATCTAAACGGTGACTACAAATCTGGTAATGGGGGTATGGTGAAAATTTCTGGGCCGCTAGCAGAGGACATCCAACAGGAGTTGAAAAAGCTTGTCAAGAACATCAAGGGAGGTGGGAAAGGATCTTCTTTTCAGGGTAAGATAACGAAATACGAGAAGGGAGAAGTCGAGGCCGTTTTGCCTTATCTAGAATCCTTGGCACTACCATGATATACTGTTGGTGTTTTCCTACTAGTCAAAATATTTCAATCGGAAGCGGCTTCCATCATTGACATATAGATTGGCAGTTTTGAATGTGTATGTACAGGAAGAATATTAACGCTTAACCCACGTGGGGGATTTTCTGGCCTTGACCTTGCCCGGCTTCTTTCTCTCAACGATTCTTGAGTCTCTGGTCATCAAGCCGGCTGATCTCAATCTCGACTTGAGCAAAGGATTAAACACCACAAGAGATTTTGCAATACCGTACATTGTGGCTTCGGCCTGTCCGCTGACACCTCCCCCACGCGCTTTTATGAAGATGTTGTACTGACCCTCCTGGCTAACCACTTTGAACGGAAAGGCGATTTTCAAACGGTCGGTGTCTCTGCTGAAGTATTCAGTAAATGATTTTCCGTTAACAATGACTTGACCGTCACCTTTCACCATCGAAATCGCAGCAACAGAAGTCTTTCTCTTGCCGACAGTGTTGGCTCTACCAAATTCGTCCAATGTTTTCACCATTTTCTGAAGTGATTTACTTGTGTCCCCACCTGTTGATGAATACTGCTTTAACAATTCTGTCACTTCGGTGGGCATCAACTCTGGTTGGATACTTCTTAAACGACTCAATGCTCCAACCAATGCGTTGTGGTGGCCAACTTTCACACGAGCTCCTGAGTTAGTGAGCTTTTTGTATTCTGCAAGTGTGATGAACTTGAAAAGACTGGACTCCTTGATATCGATGACCCTAGTGGGTAAATCTTTGTACTTCTTTATCATTGCATTCAACTTGTACATGTTATCGTCATGGACAGGATTTCCTCCGTAAAAGGCACTGGAAGTGGGCACAACTCTCATTCTCTCGAGCTCCCAGTCCTGAAAGCTTGTGCGTTCATGTGCAATGCTGAATCTGCTGGACTTAATAGCTTTCCTAGGCACAGAAGGTCGATCAGCACCCTCTCTCGCTATTTCATGTGTCTGAGTCGAGCTTGGACTCGGTTCTCTACTGAAGACTCCCAGAGAAAATAGTCTGTGGTGTAGCGGAAGCTGTTTCAATAACCTTCTAGAGATCATTTGCTTCTTTTCGTTAGAGGTCCCCGTGGTAGTATTACCTTGAACTAGTCAGAAATTTTTCAAAACGTGCAAAGATCAAATTGGTGTGCGGTACGGGTCTTTTGTATCTATCGTGAAGTTAGTACTCGCGCAAGACAGGCTGCAAGTATTCCTGATAGATTCAAATCAGGATGGGCCTCAATTTGGTGCTTTTTAGTTCTTGGTATGAGGTTATTAAATCATATGGATTTGAAGAATACCAAATAGTATGGGTGTGAAAAAGAAAAAAAAGAAATAGACGAAGAGAAAGGAATATTATTGAAATGCGGACCATGCGAGTCCACCAAAGAACGAAAGACACTAAAACATGGAGAAAACTTCAGAAATAGTCTGACGAAAGACCATACGATGACAACAATAATTGCTCGTGGTGAAATTGCAATGGCAGCAAAATGTTTATCCAAGCAATGACTCGATGCTGTTGCTTCTCTTATTCATGCTCGAGCCACTACCCGCTTCGGGTGCGGGTCCGGCTGTGGGCGAAGAAGGAGCATTCAAAAGAGACGATAGATTGTTTGTTCTTTGAGTTATTGATGGAACTGATTCCCGTCTCTTATGCGGCGTAACCTCGTTATTAAGTAGACTTTTGATGGATGGCTTTTGTAAATCGGGTTTCACAATCACTTCCTCAGGGCCGTGAGCATCGTCGGCTTCAGGTCTCGTCAAGTTGAACTTTGTGTATCCATTTGCCTGCTCTGTGTCTTTTTGCTGCTCGGTTCTCTGAACTTCCGTCTGATTTGTTTCATGTGCATCAGGACTTAATCTCCTATCCGGGTCATGATTATGATTTGCAGGCGCTATTACCTCAAAAGGCTTTCGTGGATTCAGTTTGCCATCGACGTTATCTTCTCCCGCCTCGAGCTCTTGCTGGCCAAGACCCTTATCAACTGTGGCGACCAAATTATCCCAGCCATATTTCTCTGCATTCCTTTGATAATAGTTCTTCACCATGGTAGAGCTTTTTGTCAGAAGCTTCTCAGCGATGTCTGACCAATTCGATCCATGAGAACTCAACAATTGCGGAAACTCCTCGACCTCAGTAATACTCCAGTAGCTCGTTATATGCTTTGCGTTTTTCTTATCATCGACTAGACTTTTTCCATCCAATGCGTGATTTGATGTTGATTCAGCGGGCAAATGTGGCTTTGACGTCTCTTCCGATCTTCCTGATTGTGTTATGCCAGCGGGGAGAAATTTATCGCTATTCGCTTCGTTTTCTGTCAACTCAGCTCCGAAAGCCTCAGATACCACGAGCCCTCTCTTTGAGTTTTCAAGAGAAATCAGTTCATCTAGCCGCAGCTTCTTTCTGGCTGGTTGTTCTAACTCTAACTCATCGCCATTATGTTCTAGAGCGCCGCTCAATTCATTGTCAACATCTTTAATCTTAGCTTCAACGTTGTGCTGGATGACTTCGAGTGGCTGACTGTCATCCGTGTTGATACCTGATGTTGGTGGCTCAAATCCTTCCACCGAGGGTAGCAGCTTCGACTTTGCTTTCTTCTTGCGGCGTGCATTCTTGTTGGAGGTCTTTTTTTTATATTGAGAAACCAAAAACTTATAGTTTACGGCCTTTTTTGTAATGTAGTAATGCATTACGCATTCACCAAACGTGCGAAGACCTCCCATGTATCTCGAAATCTCGCCAAACCTTTTGGGTGAACGGCAGAATGCATCACAGAACAAATCATGCTCCAATTCCGTGAAATTTGTCTGAAAGTCAGTTTTGATTCGGTCCTCCCATTTCGACTTGTCATGCACAAAGTTATTGGAGTCCATGAATTTGAATGCTTGCCTTTTGAGTGGATCAAGAATTAGATCCGGTATTTCTGCAGCAACATGACGAGCCCGAGCCACAGGATCCTCGTTTTGCTCATTTTTTAAACTTTTAAGAATTTCCTGGAATTCGGCTTCGGTTGTGACTAAATCTCCATGGCGACGACCACGGCGCCCTGTTTGTGCCGGTGCTTCCATGGGAGCTGATTCAACATCGGACTCCGGAATTTTGACACGGATGTCAATAGCTTCAAGCTCCTTTCTGGAATCATCATCGATGGGATGGAGAACTTTGCGCTGTTCTTCCATGTACGCTCTTCGCCTCTCGTTTTCAATCGACAAGTCCTTGTACTCAGAAAACAAGGCTAGCTGTTTCTTTTTCAACGCGAGGTTTCTCTGCTTGAAAAGAGTTACACCATATTCATAAAAGCTTGAAAACTTTCTCAAGTTGTGGGAATAGAATGGAAACTGTTCAAAATTCGTGTCGAGTTTCGCGAGTGGAGCTGTGCGTTGCAAATACTCCGCATCCTCTGATAGTTTCATTTTCAATTGCTGATATGCGGCTTCGAGTTTAGTCTGTGGGTGCATGCACCCGTCTGGGTACTCAACGACTTTGGCAAGATAGTCCAGACTACCAAGAGAAAATTCTCCGAGTGAAGTTGAGAGCTGAGAATCTTTGTGGTCACTTGTGCTCACGCCTGTCTGCAAAAGCCCAGTGCTTGCGTTTTCACTTATGCTCTGTACTTGATTAAAACCTTTTTCAATAGAAAACATTTCATCGTTCACTTGCCTTTCGTTCTCATTGTCATAGTCTGCTTCCTGTCCGTCATCATCCTCGTCATCGTCATCGTCATCCTCCTCTTCTTCTTCCTCTTCGTCTTCGTCTTCGTCATCGTCATCGTCTTCCCCTTCCCCATTATCACCTCCTCCCAGTTCAGCCTCTTGGCCATCGTATGTTAAATTGGAGGATTCACCGCTCCGCCCGGTTCCATAGTGACTTTCACTGGAGGGCGAGACCAGCTTTGCGTTGATTTCTCTTGAGCTTGGCTTGCTCGCACCATAATTCATATCATCGCTGTTTTCCATATCGTATCCGCCCCTAGAGTAACGATCAAAGGTCTTATACGCTCTACTAGGGTAATATGAGTCACTCCGCTTCGAATTTCCAACACTATTGGTCAAGCCCGAGCTTCGTATTCTTTCTTTGGGAATATTGAATCTGGGAGTCAATCCCGAAGGTCCTTTGCGTTCGCTTCTATCGACTCTGGGTGACGAATAAGACTTCCACCTCGCTAAATTCAATTCGTCATAACCCTCATACATTTCTTGTTTGTAGTCGTTGGAAACCGAGGACGATAATCCATTCAGCCCACTTCTTGAGCTTAATGGAATGCTGTTAGGATTAAATCGTGAGGAACCGGGTGCTTTAGGCCCACTGACGGTGTGCAATTTGGGCCTTTCCGAGCGCCATGAATCTCGGGAGAATCCCTGTCTATCTGCCCTCGTTGACGAGCCATTGACCATGTCTCTCGAGTTGACGTCACGAGCAGTCGAATGGCCTGTAAAATTATCACTCTCCGCCCTTTTAGCGCTGCTGAAGGAACCATATGCTCCACCGGAACGGTCTTGATAGTAATTTGCAGGGTAAGGGTATTTCGAACTGTATGATGCGTGTCGAGAGTCCTTAGAATAGCTGTTAACGCGCGATATTTGTGGACTGTTAGAGTTCCCAGACGATAAAGAGTCTCGATATCGGGGCCTTCCAGAGTATTCGTTGATTGGTGTGGTCTCTTCTCGTAGAGATGGTTTAGAAACAGATGACAGGACAGATGCTGTAGCGACAGACAACGCCAGAGGCGAATTCGAAGAGCTTTTAAAATCTCGTCTTGTTGAAGAAGGGAAAAAACTTTTTCTTCTTTTTCCGTACTCACCGTCACTTCCGTATCGGTTTGTCGGGGCCGTATTTCGAGGGCTCGAAGACATTATTGTGAGTGCTTGAGGACAGAAGACCAAATGATCTCCGTCACGATGCAAATGTCGCTTCGTTTGGTATTACGGCGCGTGACACGATCTTCAGAGCACTTAGAAATCTTAGCAAGCTGGATTTTTGCAAGTGATTGAGATATTATTGGAGCTTCCTTATTGTTAATGCACCTGATGTATGATATTGAAAACGATAAAGAATTTGTGTTCGCGAGGAATATACCATCTACTTGTATGATTATCACGTGATACAGCCAGCAGATTGAAGCAGCACCAATACTTGAGTTGATGATCAGCTCCACGCCAATTTATCGGCATACAGCTTGAAAATGCTGCGGTTAAAAAGTGCTATCCAGGATCTGTACGTGTACGAGTGCTGAAAAAAGGTGTATTAAATTGTTTATGCATGATTGTTTTTTGTGTGGCTCGTGGCCCACCTATGCGAGGAGGATTTTCCTCAAGATTCCCACATCCTCGCTGCACTTAAGCATATCTGCGTAAGAGACATTCGGGTGAATTTGTTTGTTTCCACAATCAGTAGCTCCAAACGAGGACGTTGAGGAAGCGAATGTGATCGCCAGAGTTGACTCCAAAGCACTGATGATGTCCAAAAACTCTCCTTTTTTTATTTTGCCAAGCAAGTTTTCGACTACCTGTAAGGTATGCCTACAATAGTAATCATAGAGTTCGTTGACCGTGAGAGCGGTGTTTGACTTCGAGTTTCTCTCCAGATTGAAAAGACAGCAGAGCACTGCTTTTTGCAATAGATTCAAGTTTGTAATTTTTTGTTGTGACGAGTCACCGAAAGTGGATGTACAAACCTTGGCGACGTGAGAAATCAAAATTTTGGGAGCGGTTTCCAAAGTCAACACGGTGAAGTCGTCCCGATGCTTCGCTTGCTGCTCCACAAGCTCTATACTTTTGTAACAAATGTCAAAAGCTTTCCGCAAGTCACCCGTTACCGTGGCACACTTCTTGCAGCACATTTGAATTGCACCAGGATGCATGAGTAGTGGTCCGGAGCCCACGTTCTCCTTATCTTGGTCGTTCAAAGACTGCAACTTTGAAATGACGACCTGTTTAATTTGGTCAGCGGAGTATGGCAAGAATTGAAGAGCCTCGGGATTGAATCCGTTACTCCGAAGTCTAGGTAAGAACTTATCTGTCAAGTCCAAAGCATTGGAAATCCCCACAAGGATTAGCTTTGTCTGTAATATAGAACTTTTCAAGTGAGACGCACAGTGGAAAAGCTGAAATAGAACCTGTTGATCTTTCGTGATGAGGTAGTCCATTTCATCGAGAACAACCACCAAGGATTCGGTCTTGGACTTGGAAATCAAGAGTTCGTAAAGGTTGTCGAAGGATTTTTTTCTACCGGTGCATTTGCCGGCTAATGAGGTGTATATTTCGTGGAAAATGTCCTCGGGCTTGGATACTGTCATGCAATTGACCCGCATAACTTGTGCTCTAGTGCCGTATATTTCGTGGAAATTCCCACTGGAGCTTCTGCACAAGAAATCTAGTGAAAGATTCGTCTGTGCTGTCTTCCCTGTTCCTGGAGGTCCAGAAATGTATACGCTGTTGCATATCTTGTTTCTGAGAGAAGTCTCGAGAAATTTGTTGAGTTCTGAAGCCTCAAATTCTCTTCCAACTAAGCTCATCAGTTCGGGATTTTTAGCACCTCTTTGGAAAAGCGACTTGGCTTTTGAATATACCGATTCCAGTAAGAGATTGAGTTTTTTGCCGTGACTTTTTATTTCAGAGGAGATGTCAATTACGGATTTTTTCACGGGCGAAGCTTGGGGAGATGGCAATTGGTTGTTCACTCTGATTTGGAGGGCTTTTCTCTTTGATGCTGGAAGGTCATGGTCGAGTGATCTTTTCGTAGGAGAAAGCATGGTTGATGAATGAAAGATCTGATGATTGATAATTAGCGATTAGTTAGCCTATATGAAGAGTGCAGAGCGTATAGGGAGCTTGTATTAATTTTTTGGTATAAATATGACGGAAGATTGAAAAGACGAAGAGGAAATGTGGAAACTAAATCGAATTGGAAAACCGCGTACTAGGAGAAAGCAGATCGAAAGCGCATCTTCTTAAACGCGTGTGATAAAACCCAAGATGGAAAAGTGATTGACCGCGTCGCGGGTGGCTGGCTGACCTAGACGCATTCGGAGCCTCCTGATTCTGTCGGCAGTAGGATACAAAAAAAAGCAGCATCAGTCACATGAGATAGAAAACATCATGGACTAGCTTTTTTGGATTTCATTGTGTAGGAAAAAGAGCAAAGTTGGGAAAAAGAGTACAAGGTGGATAAGAAAACGACCGAATTTAGGAGGTGGGAACGAGCCAGCAAATGCTGGGAGAGAGCTGTTTGACAAAAGAGAATTGGGAAACTGAAGTAAAGTCGTGTGCAAACAATTCTTATCAGCAGCAGGAGGCGAACTACTCTCGGAAAAGGGTTGAGGTTTCCTGGTAGAAATTAATAGTCTATCCACATAGATGGTGTTATTCACTGCCCTGTGATTCGAAGCGAGCAAATGCAAATGATAGGGCCGACGCGACCTTCGTGTGACGAACGCGCGCGTGCTGAGCAGTGCCTTGAGCCTTTATAGCATCGCAGTCCATCGCCACGAAATCCGATCATTTGGATACCAAAACACAGCGAGAACTCTGTGCCCAAATTCGAAGCCCGGTTCAAATTTGGCTGCCTCGTACCGAGGACTTCCATTTTCTGCTCACGTTACATCTTCTTGCCGAAAAAGCTACATCACCAAGACTTTTACACTTGTGACTGGCAATGGCAGATTTGCCCACCCAGCTAAAGAGCTCGGTCTACTTGAATGTGGCGAAGATGGTGGAAGACCAATGCAGCGACCTTGGCATTACTGCGAGTCCCTCATTCGTGGCTGCTTTAGTGGAACTCGTGTATAATCAAATTCTCCTACTAGGTGAGGACCTAGAGCTATTCGCAGAACACGCTGGGAGATCCACCGTCAACGCCTCCGACATGTACATGATCACACGAAAAAACGAAATTCTCACCAATGCGTTAAAGGAATACGAAAAGAGCTTGAGACACGCTCGATAATGGAATATGTGTCACGATTCTCATAGTGCAGCTTTAGTGGCACTCTATATTCGCATAGGTGTGTTGGGTGCTGGTGGTATACGAAATTTGGCCACCAAGCAAATCAATAATTAAAAAACAAAGTTTGGCTGATTGAATACATAGAGTTGTCTGTTGGCATTGCTCTGGTTGGAGTTTTTTGTGTATTTCCGCACGTCCACTTTGATACTTCAGCCACTCCAGCTGTGAAGGTGGGACCTATAATCAAGCATGCGACCTTCAAACCGTGAGGTTTCACCGAAGTATTCAAACGTCAAGAGTTTATCTTAACTAGGGCAAATGCCGAATAAAGAGAAAATACACAAATTCAAACCGCACTCTCACCGATTTCCTATTTGAGCGAGTGTAATTTTTTGTAAGCACAAATCCTCGAATTCACCCTCCCGAACACGGCCCCGCACAACGGGTATTTGCTAACGCGAGCTGTTCACTGCAAGTCTCTCCGCACTCAATCGGGCCGAGCCCAACAAGACGAAACCGTCAGAACATATCACGACACTCATCATGGCTCGTACAAGAAAAGGTCTCTCATACGTCCTAGGAGACGCCAGTGAAAAGGAAAATCATATTCTTCCGATAAATGCCATGCAATATTCGCAATCTCGTCAGCAGTTGTATACGGCAGGCAGAGACGGAGCTGTCAAGGTATGGAGGGCCACGAACCAAACCCCAGGGTCGGACCTCAATTTCTCGACGAACAAATGCAAATACCATGAAAACCTGCAAGACGTTGACGAGACAATCTTGAAACTAGAGACCTCGCTCTCCTCGTCTCCACTTGACTATACTGTGCCATCGTCCACGTGCAATCTAAACATTACCAAGAGTTATAATGTCCATTTTGACTGGGTCAACGATTTGAAGCTTGTCAATGAAGATCGACATTTAGTCTCAGCGAGTGCTGACTTATCTCTCAAGCTAATAGACATCGATGGCGATGAGCGACATGTGCAGAAGTTCCAAAATGTCCATACAGATTATGTCAAGAAGATCTCGTCCCTACCGCTGCAGAACTCGCTTGTTAGTGGTGGCTTAGATGGGAAAATCGTTTTGTGGGATATGAGCCGACTCGCTCCAGTACTCAACTTCCAGAACAACTCAACTGGGCTCAACTTCACCAGTTCAATATATGCACTTTCAAACGACAACGGCCACTTGATATCCACTGGCGGCCCGAACAACACTATCAACCTATATGATCGCAGAATCTCTGCAAACGCCAACGCAAATCTCATACGTAAATTGGTTGGCCATCAAGATAATGTCAGATGTCTTTTGATGAACTCGAATTTCATATTGAGTGGCTCCTCAGATAGCACCATCAAGCTCTGGGATTTGCGAAATTTTAATGTATACAAAAACTTTGATGCTCATGATGACGCTGTGTGGAGTCTATGCACAAATTCCTCGTCAGACCCCGGTTCTACTTCCTCAACCATCGCTGATTTCAAGGAGATTTACTCGGGCGACAAAGCTGGGAATATTATCAAGACAGATTTGAACTATCTTTCGACCCACTCCAGCTATGATGAGGACGACCCGTTCTGTGGTTCGACTTTCACTTCCTTGGATCAGGCATACATAGACGAGCAGATTGGATTGTGCACCCTTCTAGCGAAGGGGTCGTCTCCAATTGTATCCCTTTGTGTGGAAGGGGAAAACTCTATATTTGCATCATGCTATGATTCCTTGAAACGGTTTCGTATTCCGAGTACCAGAAACTTGGCAAAATATCAATATCTTCGGGCATGTGTGGAGCATTCAGGCTGTCTAGATGGAAAGTACGAGGATGATTTGAGTAAAGGGTTGGAGTCGCCTGCAGATCAATCTGATTTGGACTCGGATTTCTACGACATTATCAGCCACATTTCCATGGATTCTACCAAATTTGAAATGGCATCATCTTTGTCTGGTGTTACGCGTGCGCTTCAGCCGACACCTCAAGAGAGAGATCCCTCAGACTCCCATGCTCAGTACACATCCATGTTCTTGAGCCTGAGCGGAGGTCCCTCTTTTGAATACGTGAATGCTTACAAGGACGCTCACGTTGAAGAGACTCATAAGCTCAATCAAGATCCGTTTGTCGACGAAACACCGATTGAAATGCTTCTCAACCCCGTCCCGCCAAGTCAAATTCTTACCATTCCCTTCAACAAGAAGCCCTTTCAAGAATTCAATGTCACTCCCAAGTCTATCATCTCAAAAAAGATGTTTAATAATAAGAGACAGCTAATATCGCTTTATGTGAACGGTGACATAAATATCTGGGATGTGTTTATCTGTAGAGTTGTCAAATTGATTCCCTTCGAGAATAGCAAGAGACATCTTTCGGAGGACGAACTCAAAACACGATCGAAGGAAATGGATCTTATTTTCCAGCAACACCAAACTAGTGAAGTGCTCACTAATTGGTGTGAGGTATACATCAGATCAGGAAAGCTTTTGGTGACTCTTTCAGAGACTTATATCAGTAATGTGGAAATCTATTACGACGAGCTCGTTAAAGATTATCCTTTCTTGAGAGCCGATGATGCTGCTAGTCAAAAAAGTGTCGCCGGACCAAAAAGACAATTGATTGTCTCGAATGATACCCGGTTTTGGCTCGCACGGATATTCCTCACATCTCTTTTTCAAAGATATTGTCGATTTGAATGGGAATCAGACAAGAGGCTTCGGGAATTTATGAAAGATTGCAAACTGAGACTGCGGATTTCTTTACCCAGCAGTGATGGACCAATGACCGATGGGGAGGATGTTTCAAAGCTGAAGAAACTCTTTTCGAAAATGACTTCGAGTGTGCCTCGTGTGAAAAATACATTTAGTCCCTCTGTATCGGATAGCGGCAGCTTAGGCAATGGGATCGAGATTTATCATTGTGACAGATTACCGACATCTGTTCCAGAAGATTCCATTGCGAAGATGTTGACGTTTAACGAGCATTTGTACAAAGAAAAGTGCAGCACACTGGGACAAAAACAATGTGTGGATTCACTTTTCAAGCTTTATGTTGATGAGAGCACATTAAAAGAGGGGAGCGATGATGAGTATAGGCCTGTTATACCTCATGGTCATTTTCCAGAAGACCTTCTTATCATTATCCACGAGACTTCAACTGATCTAGGAAATTTCAGAGACCTTTTCAGCTTCCATTTGAGTGAATTTCAACGGCTTGAGCACTGCGATGTGTTGGCTGACGACCAACTTGTCAATCAATTGAGGGTAAACATACCAAAGTGGATAGGGGCTCCCATTCTTTACAACAAGTTTCCCGTGAAAGAGCAGCCGAAAATATCGTTTCAATTATTCGAAGTGGACTATGAGCTGCTCCCACCTCACAAAAAGATCGGAGGCAGATCGCAAAAGAAGATCAAAAAGCTTCCGACTTTGGAGACATCTATCAAGTTATCGTCACACTGCATGCTACGTGTGGGCAAAATTCTTCAGTTTTTGACGGAGAAGTTCGTCTCTAGAACAACAGAGATGAAAATGAAAAGGCCAGCCACAGAATGGTTAATGTTGGAGTGCAAGGGACAGATACTCGACCACAAAATGACACTACAAACGATCAAGACCTTAATCTGGAAGTCCAGTACGGATATAGAACTTTACTTTCACCGCAAGTTTGATTGAATCTAGCTGAATGAGTGTGAAAAATCGCGATACCACTTAGTTTTCAAAGTGTCTAATTGACTTTTCGATACGCGTGCTTTAACACTGTTATATGGTGATGAACCCCCGAAAGCCAATTGCTTTACACCGATTCTTGTGTGAAAAATAGGCTGTGTCGCCTTTGTTTGAAAGAAATAAATACCATCGCACAGAGAAATGTATGTAATTGGACTCTTGCAACATGGCATTGGTGCACTCGCAATGTAGAAATTTCGACTTGAGTGCGGCGTGCGAAGCACGATAAATTTTTGTGATGAGCGGAGACAACATTGTTCAGTTCACGTAATACAACATCAGGAGGAGAAGCCAGCACGATGGAAGAAATAGAGAGAGCCACCTCCCGTTTGTGGAGAACCTTTAAGACCGTCAAGGAAATGGTTAGGGACAAGGGCTACTTCATCACCGATGAGGAAATTAATATGCCCTTGGAAGAGTTCAAGGCCAAGATCTGTCCCATGGGAGAGGCTCAAAGAAAATTGATGTGTTTCCAAGCGCAGCCCACGGCAGAGGCAGCAGAGAAGTTTCCTGAGATGGGATCCTTGTGGGTCGAGTTTTGCGACGAGGCATCGGTCGGTATCAAGACAATGAGAAACTTCTGTATTCACATTAGTGAGAAGAACTTCAGCACAGGTATCTTCATCTACCAATCTTCCATAACCCCAAGTGCGAACAAATTGATCCCCACTGTGTCGCCTGCTACAATCGAAGTGTTCCAGGAGAGCGACTTGATTGTTAATATCACGCATCACGAGTTGGTTCCCAAACATATTCGATTGTCCAAGCCAGAGAAGAAGGAGTTATTGGAGAGATATAGATTAAAGGAGTCCCAATTGCCCAGAATCCAGAAAGAGGACCCTGTGGCACGTTACTTTGGATTGAAAAGAGGAGATGTGGTGAAAATCATCAGAAGATCTGAGACCTCAGGTCGTTATGCATCGTACAGAATATGTTTGTAAGAAAAACACTATGTAATATAGAAGATAGTAAAAAGATATAAATTTGAGGGGTAATCATACAGGAGACTCAGAAAAAAACGCATCAAAAAATTGTTCAGGGCAGTTCGTCGATCGGCTCTGTCGACAAGTGGCCTGCCATAATACTATCCGTTTGGCCCTTCCACCAATTTACATCTACGATGCTTCTTCCCGCCAAAGGACTCACTTCCACGCCATCTTTGCCCAAAAAAACAGGTCCTATGGTAATCACAACCGAATCCACCAGTGAACTTTGTAGCAAATCATTAATAACAACGGCGCCGCCCTCCACCATGACTGATTTGATACCTGCACTATACAATGTGTTGAACATAGCCTGCCAATTGTTAGCACGATTCTCCGGATCAAGAGGGATCCGACAGAACGCCCCGCCGTGAGCTCTTATCATATCTTCATTTTCCGCCAAAATCTCCGCATCTTCATTCACAAACACAAGAGGAGCCAATCCCCTGCCTTCCTCTCGGAGCTTACAAAGAGTTGATTTGCAGTAGTCCCACTTCCCATGGGGATCCACTACAACAGGCCGAATTTTCGAGAAATTCCCGTATCGGCAGTTGAGCTTCGGGTCATCAGCCAAGACAGTTCCCACGCCCACCAAGATAGCATCATGGTAAGCTCGAAGGTAGTGCGTCATAGTCTTTGTCTCTAGATGTGAAATCTTAGTTTGGACACCGGGCCGACTGGCTATGCGAGAGTCAAGCGACTGCGCCCAGGTCAACGTAACGAAAGGCCTTTCATTTCTAGGCGAGGGGAGATACGGTTCAAGAAATGGTATCAATGTTTTGGGGAGAGGTAGTAGGGGCATAAAGGGGTTGTGGGATGTATGGTGAGAGAGACTCAATGGAGCTATTGCAAGAACGATCGGGGCTCGCGCATACCACAGTAGCAGACTGTTCCACGGAATTAGATTGCACGCGTGCCGGAGAGACAAGCCCGCAGGGCATAAATGGAGACTTTGGTAGAGCTTATCAAGGGCCATTAGTTTTTGAAGGAAAAGCCGACTCGGATATGTGCAATATTCTCCGAGAGTGCAGGTTCCTTATGTCCATGAAAAAGAAAGTTATGCATCCTGTCGAATGTGGGTTCCACATGTTTGTAGTTCTCTTCGCTGCAGCTTTTTGCAATGATGCGAGATACCTCCAGACGCGAAAAAACACTCGGCCCACGGCCCCCGTGTTGTGTCAAACCCTTTCAAATGAGGGTTGAGTAATCAAGCTGCAATTCGCAAAAACCAAAAAAATCAATAGAAAAATCAAGGCTAGAGTTCAACAAAGTCTCTAAGAAGTTGAGGAAACAGACATATGTAGACAAAACTCTCGTGGTTGGGAGTTCAGCATTCTCATGTTCTTCTCATATCTACGTTTAGTTTGCTTTTGAGAGACCTTGGATCGCGTCGAGCCAACCGCATTTTGCCCATTCGCTCCATACCTGCATCGGTGCAGAGCTAATAAAACGCGCGCCACGCCAGAGCCTGTATTTTTCTGTTTTTTCGGAGACTGGGGCATTTCGAAAACACTGTTTTCTTTTCCAGTTTAATAAAAACACTCCGCAATGTACTCAGCGAAGACACCGTTCTTGATTGAGTTGTGGCCTATCTTTGATGCTGCCGTCACAAAGGCTTCTGGCGGTCGCTTTGCACCTTCGCAATTTGAATTCGTCCCCCACCAAACCACTTTTTCATCTTTTCCCGTGGTGGCCGGTGCCATCGCTGTATACTACACGGTGATTTTCGGTGGTGACTTCATTTTCAAGAAATTCAAAATCAAGCCTTTCGTCTTGAATGGCTTGTTTCAGATTCACAACTTGTTTCTTACAACCTTGTCGCTCACTTTGCTTGTCTTAATGTGCGAAGAGCTCATCCCCATGATCTATAACCATGGTATCTTCTACGCTATCTGCCACCCAGATGCCTGGACCCAAAGATTGGTCACTTTGTATTATTTGAACTACTTGACTAAATTCTGCGAATTCATCGACACCGCGTTTTTGGTTGTCAAACAAAAGAAGTTGACTTTTTTGCACACTTATCACCATGGTGCCACTGCATTGTTGTGCTACACACAGTTGATTGGCTTGACGCCTATTTCTTGGGTGCCAATCTCTTTGAATTTGTTGGTGCACGTTGTCATGTACTGGTACTACTTCTTAGCCGCTAGAGGCATAAGAGTCTGGTGGAAGGAATGGGTCACCCGTCTCCAAATCATTCAATTTGTCTTGGACTTGGGTTTTGTGTATTTCGCCACCTATCAAAAGGTTGTTTACACGTATTTTTCTCACTTGAGTCACATCTTACCCGTGTGTGGTGACTGTGCCGGTACTATGCTTGCTGCTTATTCTGGATGTGGTATTTTGTCCTCGTACCTTGTCTTGTTCATTGCCTTCTACATTGAGGTTTACAGAAGGAAGTCCACTAAAAAAGCTCAGAAAGTCAAGTCTGTTCCTGGCGGCGTCGCTGCTCAAGTGAACGCGTACGTGCATGCCTCTGGAAAATCTGTGTCCCCTGCTCCAGGTGGCCTTCGTAAGAGAAACTAATAAGACATGTTTTCCAGGTCATAGCAAGATGTCTTTCTTTTATTTATACCCAACATTCCATATTACTTTGTTATATGGACACTACATAGTATTTAATGAAGACTTAATTCTTCAGTATCCTGTTCACATCCTCAAAGAAAGGAATTCCCTCTGCAGCACCCTTTCTTTGAATAGCCAATCCACTTGCTACCGTGGCAAACTCAATTGCTTTTTCAATACCCTCGTTGCTACTGAGCTGCAGAATGACCCCGCCAAAAAATGTGTCACCAGCTCCGGTAGTATCAATGACTTTCTCAATCTTCTGAGATTTAACAAAGCTTGGCTCTTTCCCCTGATTGACAAAGACACTGCCCAAGCTGCCCATAGTAATGACTACGGTGCTTGAATTTTGTGGGTCAAGTTTGCTCTGTAGCTTTCTGGCCAACAACCCGAAGCCATCCACCCTGTCCTTCAGGATGGTCTTGTGAAACTTGGTCATTTCATCCTGGCTCAATATACATTGGGCAACTTCGAGAGCCTCACCCTCATTGACTATGAGGAAGTCGATTTTACTAAGCGTTTCTGTCGTGATCAATTTTTCGTTGAAAGGAGACGGGTTGTAAGCGATATTGATTGTGGGTTTATGCGTCTTGATCCATTCAATAGACTCGAGTGTATGAGGGAATTCATTTTGCAAGATCACAAAATCCCCTTCGGCACTCGAGTCCTCAAAGTACTTTTCGAAGTCCTCACTGCTAGGTTTCAAATCTCCGTTTGCACCGGCAGTGATCAAAATTCTGTTCTCACCAGATGTCTCCACTAAAATGACGGCAACTCCAGATGATTGATTCTCGATTGTCCTCACATATCTAGTATCGACTCTTGCATCAATGAGTGCCTGTTTAAGCTCGCGTCCGAAGGCATCTGCGCCGACATTCCCAACCATCCTGACACCAGAGCCACCACTCTGTGACAATCTCGCACAAGCAAGGGCCTCATTCAAGCCTTTTCCGCCAAGATGATTCTCGAAAGAATTGGCCTGGAACGTCTCTCCGCCGTCTGGCACTTTGTCAGTGAAAGTCACCAAATCATAGTTAAGAGAGCCGATGATGGTGATCATTGTCTAGGAGAATCTGAAGAAGAATTACTCATGGGTTGCTTTCTCCATCTCGTCCAATCACTCAAATGTGGGGTGTGCATATTTGGCACCAAGTCTAATTTTACATCTTTTCTAGCCATTGATTCTTTAATTAGTTGATGCAGAATGAAAATATTCAAATCCTCAAATTGAAGACGCCTATTGACGTTGCATTCTCTTCAACTTCAACATCTCACCGTAACTCAATTTTTTAGCTGGCTCTGCTGGAGATGGGCCGGGTGATGCAGCTGGAACAGGATTTACAGGTGCGATTGGTGTGCTTCTACCCACGTTACTTCCTCTGGCTTGCATCTCAGCTTGCGTTTCAGCTCTTCTCTTAGCGAGTTCTGCATCCTTCTCCTTTTGAGCTCTCAATTCCTCCTTAAATTTGGCCAACTCATCTTCTTTGGCCTTCTTACGAGCTTCTTCCTCAGCTGCAGCTCTTTCTCCCTCGCGAATGTTTCTCAATTCTTCGATACGTTGATGCTTCACCTGCTCAATACGGGCAGACTTAGCTTTCTCCAACTCTGCCTTGGCACGTGCCTTCAACTCAGCAACCCTGGCGGCATTTTGCTCATTAATTGTCTTCTTAAAACGCTCGTAATCAGGAAGAACACGAGTCAAACGTTCCTTGTTGGATGTGGAATTCTTGAACTCTTTCTTGGCTTTCTCGATCTTGGCTTGCTTCAACGCCTCGTAGGCTTGAGCATCTCTGTCCTTTTGTGCCTCTGCATCCTTTTCCAAGAGTTTCAATTCGTGCTTTCTTTGAGCTCTCTCGCTGTGGTCTGCCTTCTTGAAAACAGTCTTCAATTTCTCATCCAAGATCTTTCTGTCTTTGCTCAATTGCTCAATTTGCATAGCACGCAATTTGTCGGTGTCCAAGTCTTCCATGTTATCCAAGTCAATCTTGATAATACCCTTGGCATTGATCTCTTCAGCAATTTTTCTCTTGTCTTTCTCAATGATAGCCTTCTTTTCTCTTTCCAATCTCTCCGAATCCTTTCTCTCTTGCTCTTTGACCAATCTTTCGGCCTCCGCTCTTTGTTCAGCTGCCATTTTTTCTTGTCTTTCCTTAGCAGCAAGCTCTTCTTGCTCGCGCCTAAGCTTCTCGGCTGCCTTCTTACGTTCCTCCAAGATTTTAACGCGATCCGAGAGTTCCCTTTGTTCGTTCAAAAATCCCTCGAGGGCATTGTGGAAAGCAAACTCACGTCTTTGCTTCTGGCGGGCTTCAGCCTGTGTATCAATTACCTTGTATGAAGCCGACAAAGTGGAGGCCAATTTGGACAATTGAGTTCTAACAATCTCAGCTGGGGAGGCTTGTAATTTGGATGGCAAAGAGTCGATAAAAGAGTCCTCGAATGGATTGGACTTAAACGTCACAACCTGGGTCTCATGATCAATGGTCATAGATAAGTGGCCCTTCTTGACAGCGTTCACAATCAAATCCTCAACCTCCAAGGGAGATAAGGTGAATTCCGTGGCGCCAATTTGCCCCAAGGAAACCAAGAAGTCCAACTTGACTGCCTCATAAATTTGAGAGACTTGTTGGAATGATCTAATCAAGATGACTTCGGTCAAAGTAGGGATGTATTTGCTGTAAGCTTTGTCATCCTTGATCTCCTCGAAAACTTGTGCCACTTTATCCTTGGCAGTCAATGGATGAAACTCAGTGTCGTTCATGGTCTCAAACAAATTCTTGACCGCAGGATGAACGAATTTGATGATAGATTTTGTGACAATGGAAGAAACCAAACTCTCTCTCGTTGGCACCTGGTTCAAGTTCAACAAAGAACTAAGCTTGGAGTTCTTGGCCTTTTGGTCATCGACAACTGTCTCATTAACATTCAAAGATTTTGTTGGAACGGACAAAGTCGACAAAACAAGAACAGAGGCGTAATGTCTCAATTCATCGTCAGTGGCATTAGGAGACTGAGAGAACAAAGTGAAGAATTTGTTCCATGCGGCAGCGTGAAACAAGGTATTCTCGGAAACAGCAAAAATCCTAGCTAAATTCTCGTAGTAGTTAGCCATCATAACCGGCTTTGGAGCCTTCTTGGAAGCAGTGATCAAGGTGTGAACATCGTCAACGGAACGGAAAGATTCTTGCCATAACTCCAACTTCACAGAAATGTTCAACTGTGTAAAACGCTGTTCCAAGTAACGTTGAACAGTGTCAGCATCAGACAAGTCAACAGCGTTGATGTTTGGAATTGGAGTCTTGGTCTGCACTTGGGTGGTGACAGATTGCATGTGGACTCTCAAGAGCTCACACAACCTTCTGAATTCAGCTCTTCTGTTAAACTTCAAGCAGAACTGGAAAGCTTGGTTGACAATAGCAGAATAAGTCACTTCCAATTTGGAGTTGTTTCTCAAGATATCCAAAACTGCTCTCAAGGCCTCCCACAAAAATCTCAACCATGGAGTCACCAACTCTCTCTCGGTTCTGTCGGTAGAGTCAGTGTTGGAAACAGTGGAAAGCAAGATACTTTCAGGAGTTTGAGCAGCCTCAAAGTCTTCTTCCTCATCCTGGTCGATCTTGGTGTCGGCCTTGGATTGAGCCTCGTCCAATTTCTTCTCAGCCAACTGGATGAACTTTCTTACAATCACCTGGACAGACTCCAATCCATTCTCAGAGTTCTGGACGTTTTTCTTATATTGGTGCAAAGCGTCCTTAGCCAACTTACCCTTTCTCAAATCAACTGCCAACTCAATGAGTAACAAGCCGATAGGCTCCAAGTCTGCAACTTGCAAATGGCGGATTCTCCTAGACGTAATGAGATCATACAAAGTCTCGAGGGCGGCCTCTTTTTCGTCGACACCAATGAGGTCCTCTGCACGTTTCAAGACGTTTTCTGGGCGGAACGCCTGGTTTCTATGTGGCGGTGGCATATTGGTTTGTTGTACTGAAAAAGATAGATTTCGCTGGTGAAATCAATCTGACAAAATTTTCCTCGTCTATGTGCACACTTTAAGGACTGGCGAAGGTGAGAGGCTTGAAAACCGCCTGCGTGAAGACGTTGCAGGATGTTATCCCAAGGGAGCCATTAAACTGTTTCTACAAAATTCTATCAAAGTGCCGAAAAGTGAATTGAGTCAGTTTTCTTGTCGAAACAACAAAGGCGGCGAGCCACTTCCTGAAGAATATTCTTTATTCTCTTCATCTTTTTTTTCTTTTTATTGTGTTGGTGTGTTGCAACTGTTCATTGGCATCAGTTCGCGGTCGCCCCACTTAAACTCACTGATGCAACACAAGTTCTTCAGTCATTTAGTTTTGGCAATGTGAAATCATTTAGAAAAAATTCAAAACACGTGAGAATTCTGTTTGGAACAAGGCTAATTTCAAATGTCATGCAAGAACTTTCGTCATGATGCCAAGACGCGGAAGTTGCTTTTCGTTTGTACATGTTTATCTTGTTCACACCTATTCTCTATATACCCTCAACCGAGCCCGATTGAAAAGCCCAGCCTGAGATGCCAAAACTCACTAGAAAGGGGGAAATTTCTCCTCCATTTCCGGAATCGACTTTTTCAATCCGTCCTTACTCAAGAGCAAGACACTCAATCTTGGATCAATTCCGTACTCTGTAAATACTCTCCGAGAGTCTGCCTCTTGGTGCTTCTCGGTATACTCATATTGTCCGTGATACCTTGCATTTTTCTCCAAGACCATATCCTCGAAATGGAAGTAGTCAAACTCATCTTCTTGGGCGTTTGCAGTAGAGGTCTTTTTCTTTTTCGCTTTTTGCTCATCGTCATCATTTGGAATGGTGGAATTTACCAACTTATAAATCTTGGAGATCACAAGAAAGTAGTCAAATTCGTACTTTTCATGAGAATTCTCGGCCTTTTCCATTTCCTCAAAAAGCATCTTATACATAGGTGGTACAACCTCGACTGGCATATTGATCATTCTTTCGCTGATAATCAATCCAACTTTTAGTTGCTTATTCAGATCCTTGGTTGTCTTGACAGGGTTCAACAACTTCTTCAAAATCATGTTAAGCTCAGTGTCCACCTTAGTCTTTTCAAGGATATAGTCAAGAACTGATTTCACACTAGGTTTTGTCGAGTGAGAATTGACGTTTATGACACTAAGCAAAGCAAATGGGTCTCCTTCTTCGCCGTCGGTCTTGATCGTAGTTCCAACAGCATTCTCAGTCAAAATCAAATCTGCCAAGCCCGAAATATCAAAGTGGATTGCATCGTCTCCGAAAAGTTGGCGAAGGAAAGTCTTTGTTGCATGGAAATCGACTTGAGGATTCAAATCGAAGTAATCGAAGTCCACATTGATCACCTCCTCCATGTCTTCTTCGGTGGCACCAACCTCAATATCTGACTCGCCCGTGGAGCTGACATCAATGTCGGAGTCTTCATCTACTTTTCTTTTGCTCATTTGCCAATTTTATTCAATTGATGTGCTTGTGTGACTAGAAAAGTTGCAACCGCATGATTTTCAATTTTCGCTTCGGGCGATCTCATGGGCCATCGCGAATGCACCATCACTGTCTATGCAAGGCCAAACAGGGACTTATTATTCATTCAAGCTTCATTTTGCACATGAACCTTGAAGGCTATGCGTCCGATGAAGAAAGCCTAGATGGCTCAAATGGCTTGGAAGGCCTCGAAAGGGACATACCAGAATCTATCGAAACGGAAAACAGACCTGCTTTCGTTGTGACTTCCAGCGTGCAGAATACGTTTGGCGGAATCTTTCAAAAAGCCATCCCGACACCAAATGTTGGTGCAAAGCGACGTGATGGAATGAAGACTTCAAAAAATAAAAGAAGAAAAGATGATGCTGAACAGCTTGACTTTTGTGGCCCCTGGGCTGGTTCCGGCAGTTCTAACGAAAGTTCTGACCATGCAGACTTGACTGATGATGAGCCAGGAGTGCAAGAACAAGTGAACCCGCACCCAGATGAATCGAACATATCAGAGCCAACTATTACAACTGAGTTGTATACTGATCAAAGCTTCATGAAGTTGGAAGCGGATCATGACAGCTGCGTCGAGCCAAAATTCGCGTTCCCAAGAAAAGTCATTTCCGTTTTGACGGGTCATTCAAAAGGAGTCACACGCCTCCGATTTTTCCCCAAGCTGGGTCATCTTCTACTATCTTGCGGTAATGACGGTAAGATTTTTCTTTGGGATATGGCGAACGAGAGCCATCGGAAGATTAGAGGTTATTTTGGCCACAGTCAAGCAGTGAAGGACGTGGTGTTCAGTTCAGATGGTGATCATTTTCTAAGCTGCTCATACGACAATACTATTGTTCTTTGGAAGACAGAGACTGGGCAGATACTCAAGCGATTGAGAGTTTCGGCAACCCCAAATTGTGCAATTTTTAACCCGAAGAATGAAAATGAGATTGTTGTAGGGTTGGCGAATCGGAAGATTGAGCATTATGACCTCACTGATCCGCACTCACCGCTCCAGATATATGACCATCATTTGGGTGCTATCAACTCACTTACTGTAGTCAATGCTGACTCTGTCTTCATGTCTACGTCGGACGACAGAACGGTGAGATTCTGGAAATGGCATATCAATATACCGACTAAAATTATCGCTGACCCCACACAACACTCTATTCCGTGCGCTGCATCTCACCCCTCTGAAAGCTTTATAGCTCTTCAATCGATGGACGATTCGATTTATGTTATCCAGGCAAGTGGAAAATATCGTTATAACAAAAAGAAGTTGTTTCGTGGACACAAAGTAGCCGGCTACGGAGTCGACATCGACTTCTCCAGCGATGGAGCATATTTGATGAGCGGAGATGCGAAAGGTAATGTTTTCGTTTGGTCCTGGAAAAGGTGCGATGTCTTACAGAAGATCAGGCTTAGTGATGGGTTCATAACATGCTTGAAAACACATCCATTGAAGCCAAATGTCATTGCTGCGGCTGGAAGGAAGGGTGAAATCTATATTTGCAATTAACGTATATGAATGACTTTTGATGGAATTCGCCATCACTGAATAAATATCTGATCAATCGTTTCGGATCATGCAATAACACATTTTTCTCTCTTATAATCGGCATGCTTCTTCCTCACATGACTTTTTGATAAAGACGGAGGCGCATCTTTTTCGTGAGTGAATTTGTGATGTAAATGATGCTTGTGCTCTTTGGCCTTATGTGGCACACTAGCTTCATATTTAGTCATTTCTTCTACGTCTTTCTTTGTCCCATGTTCTTTTTTCTTTCCCAGATCATTTCCTTCGAAGTTTTCCCGGCCAAGCTCCAGATCTTGTCTTTGCTTGGCAGTTGGGAGGCTCTCTCCGTTGAGAGAAAGTCCACTAATGTTGGAATTTTCACTCCACTGACTGTTTCGCCTGAATTGTGGCGTGAAACTGATGCTCATATTTCTGCTGCCTGATTTCGAGAGCGACGCAGATTCCTTGTAGTAATTTTTGTCTTTGTCCGTAACATACCATAAGTATCTTTTTCGGATGTCGACAAAGTTGGGATTGTCCGGGAGAGAATTTGGAATGGGTACGCTAGCGCTGGGAAAGTTCAAAAATGACTCGTTAGATTTTGCGTTCGACAATTTTTGGGTATACAACGTTTTTTCGGTTTCTGTCATATCGGATGAAGCCTGAGAATGATCTTGAATGTCCTCAGCGGAAGAGAGGATAGGGGATAGAGCCTCTTCTGACCAAAACTTTGACTTGTGGCCCTTTGGTGCAATAATGGGGCTCGCACTATCGTAAGCGGTGGAGCCCAGCTTCATGCTGTTAGATGATGCAGACGATTCGATGGGCACTAAACGGTAGAATAGCATGTATGGCCATTCACTCTCGAATGTGTCTTTAAATGTCTTAGTGACTACTCTAGTCGATTTGAGATCATCAAACAAATACCAAGAAGCGTCAAGAGACTCCTCGAGAGTTTCCTTTTCGACATGTGCATTTTTTCTCACAGCAGAAACAAAATGACCTGACTCAATAGTCGTACCTCTGTGACAAATAGCACTTTCCAAAATTAACTTGAAATTTGTGGTGTTGTTTTTCAGATCGCTTGCATCGTCAGCAAGAAACAGAGGCAAGTCTATTACTGGTGGTATAACGATCTTTCTGTTGGACCGATTGGCAAAATTGTCAGAGGTTGAGAAAGAGTATCGTTTCAAGCATATTGGCAAGACCGGCCTGCGGTTTGCGAACTCATGTGTGTTTCTAGCAATGCTTTCATTGGCTTTATTAACCTGATTGTCGTCAGTATAAAACGGCATTAGACGCAAGAGCATCCACGCCGGAAGCATTACTTCACGAGGTTTGGATTCAAGGCTCGAAATGGACCAGATCGATAGCGTAGAAGATCGCGTTCGGGCTTGCACTCGATTCTGACTAGGCGATGTGACTGGGTTGCTGGGGCCATTTGTAAAGGAAAGGGAGGTGTTAGAACGACGCTCTCTTCCATTCTCAAACTCAGTTCCCGAAATCAGCGCCAGCATGGAAGTCGCTGAAGGGTCCAAAGACATGGCAGAAAGCTTCAGCTCTTCTTTGGTTGCTCTTCGTTGCAATTCACGCTTAACAGAGATCGAATTGTTGAAGTAGTGCTCTAGGCATTCTTCTAGCAAAATAGGTTCAGTGGATGAACGTTCTTCCTCCTCCTCTGGGATCGACACAAACAAAATACGCTCTTTCGAATACTTTGTGTCATCGTTGTCTTGCTTTCCTGAATGTTGAATTTCAACGCGAAACGTCAATAGGGGCATCGCCAATGTCTCTGTGAGAAACTCGAAAAGCGGCGCACAGTCCTGTTGACGATGACTTAAGGCCTCGAGGAAACCTAGCTTCCGCAAGCACTCGCAAATTCTTTGAGTGATATCGGTTGTTATCAAATTACCCAGACGCATAAGATTCACGTAAACGCGAAGAAGGCCCAGGAGCTGGGTCACCAAGGCGTTTGGATGCTGATTCAGCAAGAACAAAATGGGCTCAAAACTTTCGAGATTGGCGAACATGGAAAACAACAAGGCATCCAAGTAACACATAACATGTTCCCAGTTCTCAGCGCCTCTAAGCTCTATGGGCGAACCTGCTCGATCGAACCCATCGTTAGTAATGAAGAAGCCAAGGTCACTGAGTTGGAAGAATCTTATTAGGTGGAAAGCCTTTACCGCATCCCCTTGGGAAAATGGCGACTTAAGCGAGGCAATGATCTGGTTAACTGATGGTTGAGGCTGCTCTAAGCCAAAGAAACTTTTCATCTGAATAACTGCTGCGGAATTAGCGTTATACTTGGTAAAATTGGGTGGAGTTATATCGCTATACCCGGCAGAAGAGTCCGTACCGAGGCTGTCGATATAGTACTGCCAGAAAGCCTCCGAGAAGGCACAGAACGGCTGTTGACTACCATCCAGTTTAGAAGTCCAACGAGAAATTCGCTTACGAAGCATATGATAATCGCTTGGGGGCGAATCCGAGTGGAATCAAAAAAGGTGTGCGGGATCGAATCAGCACCAGTGTGATAAGTTTTCGCGACGCACTTCGTTCGACTAATCTTACACTCGGTGATCAGAGAACCTACCAAGAATATGGCGTTGGCAGCATTCCAGAACAATAACAGATAGCGGCCGGGAAGGATTTTTGTTAGCGGCGGGTCCAAGACCAAGAGAATAGCTAAGAAAGATCGGTAATTTATCAAATCTTGTTTTTTTTTATTATTTTTTTATTGAGATCTTAATGTCGATCAGTCCTGAGATCTTCGCACTTAAAACCCGTTGCAAGGTCTCGTGCTTACCTGACAGTTTCACCAGGGACTCTTTCCAGACTCAATGTGAACTGCTTTCGTAGAAGATCCATAGCTCGGATCAATTTGAGAGCCATATCACTCATTATCTCAAGAATTTCTTCCTTTCAATTCTTGTTTCCATACTCACGCTTTTTATATTGCAATGTTTAGCTCTTTAATTTTATCAAGAATTGCATCCATCTTTGTCTCAAGGGCTCCATTGACATAATCAGAACGAGTTTGCGCATCCATCTTCAGCTCGACCTCGTTAATTTTTCTGAAGTTTTCATTGAAGAATCGTAGCTGGATTTTCACAAAGGATTCAAACAGTGGGTTCAAATAAGGGATCCTCATGTCCACCAATGTTGGAAGCTCGCTCTTGAGCTGCTCGTTGTAACTTGCATACTTCACATGAGCTTGCTCTAGTTCTTTGGCCAAGTCGGAGAACTTGAGATCATAAGACGGATCTTCGCTGGGGTTTGCGTCCAATTTTCTCAACTTTGTTCGTAGCGAGTCGTAAGCATTCTTCTTCTTCGCTCTTTTTTTGATGGCTTCGTTGACATCTACATAGTAAGAGTTGAACCTTTCGACCGGGTTGAGAACAGTCTTCAAGAAAGGCTCCTCGAGCTCTTCGAGGCACGTTCCGGATATCTCCTTCATTGCCGCGTGGTATAAATGCGCAATGGTGTTCTCGTCCTCACCATAAAAACCGGAGAGAACCAGAGTCATTGACTCCTGGGCATTTGTAAGAGTCCTCAATGAATCAATGTAGTGCCGAAGCTCTTTTTCTAGCCGCGTGGTGACAGTTTCCATGGCTCTGTATCGTTTCTCCTCGTAGTCAAAATCAAGGTCCGTGGTGTCCTCAGCCTGTCCTGTCTTTAGCACCAGGGCGCCGGCCCTGCTAATTGCATTTTTCAAAACTTGCCACGACATATAGACAAGGCTTATATTAGGCGCTTTGAAAGCGTGATTGTTGATTATTAGCGCCGCTGAAGCGAATTTGTGTTTGTATTCAATACTTATTTCTATGGTGCTCGTGACTCGTAATATGCATGGCATGTTACCGGAACACCCGCGAAACGTAAGCGGTACATCTCTAACACACATCTCGAAAGTGCGAGTAACGCTCTCAGCCTCCTGAACTTGAAACCCTAATTCTCCAACACCGTGTCTGCAGGAGAATGCATTATCTGAGTGACAAACTTCCCAGAATATCTAGTGATACACGCCACGGTAAGAACGTCGTTTCTGATCGAAGTAGTCATTAGATGATTGAGTATCACGTGATTGGGAATGGACCGATGGTAGGCCTCTTTGTTAGAGGCATAGTATGAACTATCCGCACGACGCAACGCGGGCCTTTTCGCAAATGTGGGATCGCTCCCCATTTGAGGAATCGTTAACGACTGAGGTGGCGGTGGAGGGGGTTGATGTTGAGCTGACATTTTGTTCAACAAAACATTGTTCAAATGCGCTGGAAGCTGTGGCGGCTCCGGGAGCTCGTAATCTGGTGACTTGTTCTTGAAGAAGTTGTAGTCGACAAGCATCTCTGGGATCTCTGAAGAATAGGTGATACTTGTGTTGCTGCTCCCCGGATTTTCAAGCAATGACAGATAAGATGGCTCGTGCGATGGGGGTTGAGAAGATTCTTGCGAGGAAATATATGTGTAGTCATTTGGACTTTGGTGTTCCAGATATTCAATATGTTCATGTTGAGTTTCCTTCTCTTTTTTCGACATCTTGATTAGGAAACTGTTGGATTTCTGCTGAATCTGGTTAGCATTGTGCTCGCCAGCTGTTTGCACAATGTTAACCTCATCCGTGGAGCTAAGCTTGGCGTGATTCCCTGTCTCGTTGAATAAATGCTGAGGATCTAACACTTCAAACCAATTAAAGAATATTCCCTCCTGATCTGTCGCCGTAGGCAACCACTCCAGAACTCTATACTCATTATTCACGACATAAAGCAATTTGTGTACGCCAAGGGGTAACTTGATTGTGGTCTGATATTCGTTGGAATTGGTCAGGGAACGCTTTAGTTTGATTACATCTCTCCAGTTGGAAAATGACCCAATAATAGAGACTTTAACTATTTTCTCACGGGTTTGGTTTACCCACTTGATTCTCACTGGAACTAGCTCGCCAAATCCTTCGTTCGATCCGTTAAAGGAAGAATTCACAATATGACCGTTATGGCTTGCAAGAATCACGGGGTTATTATTAGGTTGACGTGCGATAGCTGGCAGGGAGATCTTCGTGAAATCAACTTTACTTATATCCTCTACCAGAGTAGAAGAAACGCTGCCAGCAGCATCATAACCATCGATTTGCATTGCATTATCGTCGTCCGAGCCTGTAACCGGCAATATGTTGCGCAGAAGCTCCTCGTTTTCCAAGATCCCGTGATTCAACTCATTGAATTCATCCTCAATTAAGTCGTCTGTAAAGCGGTCTTTTCCCAGAGTCTCACTATCGAGAGGAAGTATATGAGACAGCAAAGAGGTTTCGGGAGACTGGCTGCTTTCGAGCGCCTTCTCCTGCTTTTGTCTTTTGACCTCGTGCAAAATTAAATCGCTGAATTCTTCCTCCAAATTGTGGTGGTTGCTCTGCGACTGATAAGATTTGCGGAACGGAGCCGCGTGTCTGTGCACGGCAGCGGACTTTCTCGTCGTAGATGTACTGTTTCCCATTATGACAAGATTGGTGATTGGCTAGAATGCCTTAAGCTTGATGAATCTATTAACATTCAATGCACGATGTGACAGAATGTCTTACCTTTTGTTTGCTGGGTCGAGTGGAACGATACGGCACATAAACAGGGCCCGGGTGCAAGGGTTCTTGCCAACCCAGTTGGAAGTGCAAAGAATCGGAAACAAGAGAACCAAAAAAAAAGAGGGATAATCTCAAAAGGGCATACGAAGTGTCTGATGGAGCCCATGATCGAGAAAATTTACGGATGATAAAAAACACGTTTAGTCTCCGGATTTTGCCTGTCTTCATTAGACTGCCACTCAGATACCACCATGACGTAGATATGCGAGTGTGCAGGAACGACATTTCTATTAGTTCTCCTTGAACACAACGCCTCTTCGAACCTTGCAACAAGAATGTTCCTTTTCTTCATAATCTTGTTTAAAGTGTTCAGGGCTGGTCAGATTTATATCTGTCTTATCTCGTAATGTATCCCTCTTTCTCTGGTATAAATTCGAATTTATGTCAATACACATTTCCGGGAGCGAGAGAAATGCAGGTGTACACTGGAGTCGCAGCGGCGTCTAGCTGGGGAGCGCATAAACTTGAGGGCACTGAGCGGCAGTGGTTGGCTGACACCCACTTTTCCACAGACGGCACACCTCATTCAGTTCTAATGGTATGCGCACGACTCTCACGTACCCATCTCCGCGATCCACGCACCAAAACGTGTTTCTGCTGTGATTCAGTACTGGGAAAGGCCGATGGACTTGCGACCCAGAGAGGAACGTGACCTTTCTGAATTTTACAATAATCTCGATGAAACAACTCCGCTCAGTGTGTTTGTGCTGAAGTCGTCGAGTTTCGGCTCACCGCGGGCTGAACCAAAGAATAACACTGTATCTTTCACTAGTACATCCAAGCTATTCACGCATAACACCATCCTACGAGACCATAAAAAAATAAATAAAGAAACAAGCAAAATCGGCAAGGCTCTCATATCCTACGGCTACAGACCTAGCGTGAGGCTGAGGGCAAAATTCAGCAAATGCTACGCGAGACTTCAGCAGATGACATCATCTCACCCAGTCCTGAAGTATGACATGGATGAGCAGGACGTACTCTACTTGGAATGGCTCAATCTGCTTCAAAAAGATATCAAGCTCACTCCTGAAGTATTTGAAATTACGATGAGCATTCAAGAGTACGAATGGCATAAATTGGAACTACGGATGATCGCACTGGTGGGCCCAGGACAAGATGGTCGTGATGACTTCAAAATGGATGCCAACTTTGAGAAATATGGCAGTGATGATGGAACGGGTGGTGTTGACTCAATCTCAGATCAAAGGTGCGCTGTATGCAACGACCTGGAGTGTGATAACACAAATTCTATAGTCTACTGCGATGGGTGCAATATTGCTGTTCATCAGGAATGTTACGGTGTTGCATTTATACCTGAGGGACAATGGTTCTGCCGAAGGTGTATGGTTAATCGGGGGTCTTCAGTATCATGCGCTTTTTGTCCGAGCAAAACAGGTGCCTTTAAGCAACTAGACAATGGAATGTGGAGCCATGTAGTCTGCGCTTTGTGGATCCGCGAGGTATACTTTGCGAATCCAGTTTACTTGGAACCTATTGAAGGTGTCGCTTTGATTCCAAGAAGCAGGTGGACATTAGTGTGCTACATTTGCAAGCAGAAGACAGGGGCGTGTATCCAGTGCGTGGTCCGGAAATGTACCCAGGCCTATCATGTAACTTGCGCCAAAAGAGCTGGTCTCTTTATGACGATGGAGAAAGGTGTTCCAGGAGCCGTGGCCTCCAACAATACGCTCAAGTCATACTGTGATAGACATTCACCAAGCCACATGGAAAAGGATGTCGCGCTTAGTGGTATTAAAAAAACGCGAATGTTTTATCGAGACTTCCATTCATTGAGTCGAAAGAACGACCAGTTGGCATCTGAGCGAAGGCAAGCAAACAGGGTAAACAGATTCAAATGGAAAACTGAAAACGGTACGCCGATTGCGCCTCAACTATTAGCGGATAGAGTTTTCGCGACAATGAAATCCTTGAAGATGGGAGAGGATAGTTCAGAGAGAATGCTACGCGGCTTGGGCACGAACAATACCAAGGTGAAAGATAGAGAAGAAGACATCAAGAACCTTAGCGCCGCTTTGTGTAGATACTGGTGTTTAAAACGAGAGGCCAAAAATGGTGCTCCTTTGGTCCGAATGCGGACATCAGACCAAGAGCTTGCGGCCCCTGAAATCGTTTATCACGAGAAGCCCCCGTCTGGAGAAAGTGCGAGCCACAGTCATGCAGAGTACGGCGAGGCAAGGACGCAAATGTCTGAAAAAATCGAATTTGGATATGGTCTAGACAGAGACTTGCAGAAATTGATACTGATGAACTCAATGGCAATAGAGAGACAAAAATTGATCTTCGCGCAAAATACCGAAACATTCAAGATGGCAGACACTGCGTACTTTCCCTTCAAAACAATTGGTAACGAAGTGATGTGTCAATTTTTTCTGAGCAATCGAGATTGCAAGAAACTGGAATCGGAATTGGGAAACTGTATATTTGAACAGATTGCGTCTGGCATACATGATGGAACGAACTGGTCAACGCAGGATGTGAACGAAAATGTACAGCGGGTCCTTGGTGAGCGGAGATATAACTCCACAGCCGTGAAAGCAGCTAAAGCCTTACGCTACTGGAACCATACAGGGTTGCAGGAGTTGGAAAACGTGGAGAAAACCCTATCTAAGCATATTCCTTTTACAGTAATTGAGGGTCTAGAGTTTTCGCTCAAGCAACACGATCCGAAAGCAGTTCTCGAATCGGAAGACCTAAGTGAAGCAGAAGACGATCCTTTCGAACTGTCTGCCAACAGAGAGATACTAAGAAAATTTATTACCAAAGACTAAATGCAGACCACGGAGATAAGAGACCTTCCCAAAAGGAAACAAAATATACAGTGATAAGACAGTCTCATAACCTAAATTTTGGTGACATGGGGAGCACTAGACGTCAATGAAAAGCAAACGTCCACAGTGAGCTGACCAACGAATGTGCTTAGACTAAGACTAATTATTCATCATCAAGAATGTATATTGCGCTCTGTCCAGGGTTATTCATGGCGCCAAAATGCGTTGCGAGTGACGGAATACGGTCACAGCAAGCTACTCATGTATATGCACTCAGCACCATAGCCCCCAACGCCGTTTTGCGCCTTTCCCTTAAATTTTGAGCCCTGTAACTTGAAGATAAGTTCAGGTCACGGGTTGTTGCCGTCCACAAGAGACTGACAAGTCGTGCCGGGTGCGAAAAAAAATGACGCAAAGAAAATGGAGATGTCACCGTACATGAACTGCATGAGGGTATCAAATACAAGTCGGAATGCTTTGGGAGTAACCAGGCTGAAGTCACAATCGATTGGCTAGCGCGGCTTAGGCAAAGCCGGAGGAGGGATGATTCATTCTTGAAACCGCCATACAGGGTAATACTAGCGGACATGGTAGCCGCTGATCCTTTTTTTATTGATGCATCTAACGCCCCTCCAACAAATTAAGGCAATCATCCCGATTTCAAATTGTGATTCGAGAAGTTCTCACGACGCACGATTTGCTGATTACGCAAGTCGCCGCCCTATATATCTTATTTTTGCGGCAAGAGTACAGTTTTTATTCAAAATGCGTCTAAAGTTGTGAAATCTGAATTAAAGAATCTCTCAATTTGAAGCCTCGTCATCTATCTTCCCTTTCAAAATTGGAACTTCTGACTGAATATGCGTGAAGGGGCTCACCCGCCCCTTTTTGGCAATTCTCCTTGATGCGTGACGCATAAAACGGGCATCTCCTGAGTATAATACCGGCAAAGTTGCGCAGGTACCGTTTTGGTTCGAGCGTATATCCTTGCGAATCTTTCTGGAAGTTGTTGCAGGAAGAAGACACAGAGCACATGGAGGTGCATGATGTACACTCATAAAAAGTGCTAAAATAAACGGGAGCGCGTGCTCTGTGTCAAATACATTTAAGTTGAATATCCCCGGGTTTTTCATAAATAAATCAGTACATAGTGACTGCGTCCAGCTCCCTTTCGTTCCTGAAAAACAGACACTACCAAGCACCTTTTCCAAGACAAACATTTCGCTCCACTGATCCTTTGTTGACGTGCCTCACCCGTCATATACATTTTTTAGCCCTCCGGTTTCCCTACAAAAACAAGCTTCCCCTTTTTCCTGCCCATTGGCCATCTTTGACCTGCACACCTCGCAAGCCTCTCCTAGCCTCACGAAATCTGGGGCCCAGAATCGTCTATTTTGAGAAAAGTTGTTTCAGCTTTGTCGTGTCGTTTGACGACCCACTAGTTTTTTTTTTTTGTTTTGCCAAAACGAAAACAAAGGATACTGCGCTGATCAAAAAAAAAACACGTTCACTATTGTAGCGCATAAACTCCTTATATGCTTTGACAAAACAACACCAGATTCTTTTTTCTCATTCGCTTAGAAGCTTACAAACTACATCCTGACGCGTATTTTTTGCTCGATTTCACGATACGACAATCACTAAACAGAAAACTCACAACTCAATCACATTCGCTAATTCCGTTTGCAATGTCAACCAATAGTGCCAATCTCCCTAGCCGCGCTAAAAGCCTCCCTATGATAGTCGATGTTGCGATCGATCCACAGGGTAAAAACTTGTACCACGTCCACGAAACGACAAACTCCCTCCAGGAAACCACGCCTCTTTCTTCGAATTTAAGCGAGTCATCTCGTTTCTTATTTGACTTTTTGGATGATTTGAACAGTCCTGCGGGCACTGTGTCAAGTACTCACCTGCCATGCACAGACAAGCAGAGACCATCGGATCTGCTTTCTGCAGACTGTTTACTGGATACGTCAATTGGTAAGTTCAGCGAGTCGAAAAGCAGCAAAATCGCACATGACGATATCTGGTCTGAAGATGTACAGGCAGCTTTTGAGGAAGCATTAGCCATTGTGCCTAGACTCGGACTCCATAAGATAAAAATTGCAGGGAAGTGCTGCGGGAGGAATGAGCTAATTGCAGATTTCATTTTGGCGAAAACAGGCAAGTTTCGCTCACGGAAACAAGTCTCCAGTCACATTCAGGTGGTTAAGAACTTCAGGCTGAAAGACCTCCTTATTAGCCTCATAAACGACGGCCCTAAATTCGATACACCTGAGGAAGCGGAGGAACATATGAAAAATTTCGAAGAAGTGTTCTTGAAGATCAACATGAATAAGTCACTTGGGCTCAATTCCACAGGTAACGCTGGGCTTCTGGGTTCAGGAGGACTGCTCCGACGTCACTCTTCCGCGCAATTAGCTCCTCCTCCCAAACGAAGAAAGCTGCCTGTCCTGATGATCAATGTGAAGAATATTAGCTTTATTATTGACAGTCAGTCTATCGGGGAAGTGCCAATCGTTTTAACAAAGCAAGAAGACGCCCCAATGAAGTTGTTGAGCATTAAGGAAAACGCCAACATTACCTCAAGATTTCCTGGGCTTGCAGAGTTTTCTAACACGAATGTGCCCCTCATACACAACATGATAGGTATCCTTAACCCTTTGACTTTGGCTTCGAATGACTCCATAGATGCCGGTTTGAGAACAAATATTAACATCGATCTTCCTGGATCTTGTGGAAATCTATCGAGTTTCACCACGGTATACTCGTTCGGCGATGAAGTGTTGAAAGTCAACGAGGAAAACTTTAAGGTAAATACCGACCAACCATTCCTTGTCAAATTTTGGAAGTGTTTCTTCCTGCAACTTTTGCACTTGCCTACATCGCTAGACGCTGCGTTCAGAGGCATCACAGTCAAGCAAGTTATTTACGACAACACTGTACCTATTACTAGTATTTTACCCAAAAACAAGATCAAGGCAGTTTTGCTTTGGGAATTCTCGAAAGTCGAAGAAATAAGCGACGCAGTCTCATCTTCATCCAGATTGTTTCTTCCTCCCCAACTTGGCTACGCGACCATCACAGCGATCAACTCGAACTACTCCATCAGACCACCGCAACAAACTTATACTTCTTCACAGCCTTCTTCGGATTCCTCAAATCTTCATTCCAATTACTCGTCTAGTCCGAGCTCTTCGTCTTTGAAAACATTTGGTTACAATCCGGAGCACGAATTGCCTGACTTAGCACGACGCCAAGAACCTCCTGGTCTCTCACAACTTTCATTTCCGGGCATGTCGCTATCATCCAATTTTCTGGACCAGCAGGTTCTGCCTCAGTTTACAGCCCGCGCTGCTGCCAACCCTCCTTTGACAACCACTCTCGACGGAGATTCTGTGAGGTATTTCACCCACGATGAGCATCAATTCTCGAAAAATTACTACTCCTAGAGAAAGATTGTATATCTATAGATACGTAACTTAGATTTCTTTTTGCCTCATATTGATGTATGTGTAGAAATTGACGACCGCTCAGCGTTTTGGTCATAATATTGGCGCGACATGTAAAGAATGTCAAACAAAGCCCTTGACATGTTTCGCTGTCACCGTAAACATGAGCTACGTCTGTGGATCGGAATTATGACAAGCATTTTCGCTGAAATGACCGTTTTTTATAAAAGTCAGCGTGACAAGTGCTGTGATGACATTATTAGGGCGTTAGAATTGCTCGCCGTTTACGTTAAACAAGTTGTTGTCGTCAGAGAAGATAAATTAAATGCTTCTTTAACAGATTGTGCTCACCATTTGCTGAGAATTCTGTTGTCCGTCATCTTGGTTGTTCATTTCTAACACTTTTGTGTATTCTGATCGTCAATACTTCCCATACCCGACTTCTTCGAGCCTTTCAGCTTTGCCCAAAACTTCCTCTTCCATGTTGTTCATGTACTGTGACATAGCCTCCAACCACCTGAAGTCATAAGCTCCTAATATACGAATGGCTAAGAGGGCCGCATTAGTGCTGTTGTTGATCGCAACAGTAGCAACGGGGATGCCTCTTGGCATTTGCACAATAGAGTGCAATGAATCCACGCCGTCAAGATTGGAGCCTTTTACAGGCACCCCGATGACAGGTAAGGGAGTCATTGCAGCCACCATTCCTGGCAAATGAGCAGCGCCGCCAGCACCAGCAATTATTGTTTTGATTCCTCTAGAAGCAGCTTCAATGGCGAATTTCGACATACGGTGTGGGGTCCGGTGTGCCGACACGATTGTTAACTCAAAGGGAACGCCAAACTTTTTCAAGATATTAGCACCGACGGACATCACCGGCAAATCCGAGTCGGAGCCCATAATTATAGAAACCAAAGGCTTCTCTGTAACCTCTTGTACCTCGGCAGGCAAGGAATCCCAGCCTGCCATTATGTACTTGAGCTTTGCCTCAGCTTCAGCCATGGATGAGCCAATGACATTGATATGACCCATTTTTCTTTTTGGTTTACTTTCCTTACCATACAAATAAACAGAAGCATTTGGTGTCTCAAGAGCACGACGACAGATTGCCAATTCAGCATCCTTGTTGGACTTATCCCCCAAAACATTCAACATAATTGCGTTGGTGTTTGTCGTAGTCAACTTGGAGAAATTTTTAGGCAAAGGCAAGCCAGCAACAGCACGAATATGAGCTTCAAACTGAGTGGTTACACAAGCATCGATCGTATAATGACCAGAATTGTGAGGACGAGGGGCAATTTCGTTTATCAAGAGCTCATGATTGGGCAACAAGAACATTTCAACACCAAAAATACCACAGCCAGGGAAAGACTTGGCCGCGTTTTGCGCTAAAAAAGAAGCCTTTGTTTGTAAAGTATCAGAGATTCTTGCAGGAGCATACACCAAGTGGCAGATGTTGTCTTGATGTATAGTCTCGACAGTTGGATATGCGAAGACCTCACCTTGGAGCGTCCTGACCACCATGACAGCTAACTCTTTGGTGAATGGACACCATTTTTCGGCATACAAAGGTCTATCTTTCAAAAACGACAAAGCCTCAGGAATCTGATCCTTTGTTTTCACGACGAAGTTACCTCTCCCATCGTAAGCTAATGTTCTGGCTTTCAACATGAATGGGAAGCCAAATTTCAAACCGATTTTCTCCAAACACTCAAGAGTGTTGGTCTCAACTTCCAAAGACTCAACAACACCAACCTCGTGCTTCTGCAAATGAAGCTTTTGTAGGTACTTATCCTGAATGAGACGGATCGTCTCCGGGAGTGGATATATTGGTATGTTCAACGACGAAGAAACAGTTTTCAAGGCATCCACGTCGACGTGCTCAATCTCGACGGTTAGCACATCACACTTTTTGGCGAGTTTAGTGATGGAGTCAAGATCCGTGAACGAACCATCAACATGGGCATCCAAGGCATTAATCTGCTTGGCCGGTGCACCTGGCTGATCCAAGATTATGGTTTTGATGTTTAGTCTGTGGGCAGCTTCAACAAGCATCCGGCCTAGCTGGCCACCTCCAAGAACGCCGATCTTTTTGCGATCCATTGTTTCAGATCTGTTTGATTGTGGTTTTCTCTTGGTGAGAAAATGTTGATTTGTGAGTGTAGAAACGTGAGGAATCACATCTAATTTAATATCGCTATCACGAACGCGGACAGAGTCAGCCTCTGCACACAGGGGAAAGTATTAGCCATTGAGATCCAAGACTTGAGTTCATACCACTAAAATAGGCACAAACCATGAATTGAATTAGTCAAAGAAAAGTGAAATCTTTCGGAAACAAGTCTTTGCTTTTAGTACGGGTGCCAATTTTTTGATCGGGCCGAAGATGAAGAGAATGACCTTGTGGCTAAATTCACACTGACCAGTGCCTTCCTTAATATGCCGTTTATTTAAATTTAACTATGCTTATAGTGAATGATGAGAAGGAATGGAACTAAAAAAAGGTGAATCTGACGTTGGAGTTTGCTCGGAATTTAGTCACGTTGAGTCTCTTCGTGGCCGAAAGGCTCCTTGCCTAAAGAAGCGCAGCTGGAAAGAAATATGCTGGCAAGAAAATGCTATCAAAATCTGATCTTCTTGTTTCTCAAAGTTTTGCCCTTGGACTTCTTTTTAGATTTGCTCCATCCCCCCGTGCTGGTAGATTTCTTGGTGGCTTGCTCAGAAGTATCTTGGGCTGGAGCGTCATCGACCATTTTCTCCTCGTTCTGCTTCTCTAAATGCCTTCTATTTTTCTCAGCTAACCGGGCATTTCTGTCATCGACGAATTTGGCAAATTCTCCCTTTCTTTTTATGCTTTTGGCCCGCAACTTGGGCTTGGATCTTAATGACTTGGCCATCTGTGGTGAAGAGCTAGTGATGAGTTTTTTTATTTCACCTCATCGCCAGTGCGACTAAATCGATGCCACCCATGCTCCCGAATGAGGAGCCTGAGGACGGCCCAAAAATAGTTCTAAGCGCAAAACGACGGCTGACTTTCATAAGTGAAAAAGAGTTTAAATCAGCTTTTTATATCCACATGCTCAAAGTCAAAAAAACTTGTCTACTCTTCGAAAAAATCAAAGCAATCGTCTGGTGGCATCTATTTTTTGGTCGAAGGGGAGAGACACGAGTGTCCGGCCTTGCACCTAACAACGCAAGCCATGGCAGATAAGGCTGAAATCCGATTATGAAGAGCGCACGAAGACCCCAGGTTTTCTTGTTCGTTCCACCTTCGAAAAGGGAGAAAGAAATCAGGTTTTTCTCATCATTGAAGGATTCTTTGCTTTCAATTTTTGTCCTTCTACTCATCAAATTTTTTCTACTACCTTTTCACCTTGTCAATCTCTACTATCGTTACATGGTTAGGCTGCAGTCCCAGCCAACGGACTCTACAGAAGTGCAGACTTCTAGGAGCAGTCATTTGGTGAGGCTGCCGTCCATCTCTCAAAAAAAAATTAAGTCAGATTTCAGATTGAGGGGTCAAGTACAAAAGAGATTTGCGGAGTTGGAGCCAATTCCACCATTCATTGGGCTGATTGAGCCAATTATCGATGAGGGAAATACTGGCTCTTATGCTTCGTCCAAGAGGTTACCCTGCCCAGTAAAGAAATTCAAAATGCCTAGGCATAATTGTATACTCATAGTACTAAACAACCAATGATAAGAGTAACATGGCTCACATACCCCTACAGCCACGGCGTACGGTCCTTTTTTCGCATTGTGTCACGTGTGAGTGACAAGGGCTTCTCCCCTCGCGTATTTCCTCGCTGCCGTCCTTAATTCATCAAAAGCCTGTGCACCCACGATACCGCTGCCTCAACCGCAGCCATAGATTCCTCAATCGTCCTGCAGACAGGCGTAGCCGCCACTTTGCGCACATTTCTCATAAGAGATGAAAATTTTCCTTCTTTTTCTTTTCTTGCACATCAGAGCAAAATGTATGTATTCATGCTGATTCAAAAGTGCCAACAAAGACCGTTGAATTGAACGTCGCGCCCATTTATCACATACGATGTTGTTGTTACAAGAAAGAATTGAACCCAAGCCATATGGTTGACATGTCATCCCGCCGAAAACGAAGAAACGTGCGGATGTCATTTCTCCCGCCCCTTGATCGTGGTCCCTTGCCTCTCTCTCATACGACATCTCTCCTCGGCAGCGCGCACCAAAGGGAAACTTTTTCCTCTTTTCTGAGATCCTCAAGTACTAACAATGTTTCAGGGCTAATCTTAGAACTCAAAAGAGACTCGCCGCTAGCGTCGTCGGTGTTGGTAAGAGAAAGATTTGGTTGGACCCAAATGAGACCACCGAATTGGCCAGCGCCAACTCTCGTGAGGCCATCAGAAAGTTGTACAGAAACGGTACTATCGTCAAGAAGCCAACCACCATCCACTCTAGATCTAGAGCTAGAGCTTATGCTGAATCCAAGAGAAACGGTAGACACATGGGTTACGGTAAGAGAAAGGGTACCAAGGACGCTCGTATGCCTTCCCAAGTTGTCTGGATGAGAAGATTGAGAGTCTTGAGAAGATTGTTGGCTAAATACAGAGAAGCCGGTAAGATCGACAAGTCTTTGTACCACAGCTTGTACTTGGCTGCTAAGGGTAACACCTTCAAGCATAAGAGAGCTTTGGTTGAGCACATCATTCAAGCCAAGGCTGAAGCTGCTCGTGAGAAGTCCTTGAAGGAGGAAGCCGAGGCTAGAAGAACCAAGAACAGAGCTGCTAGAGAGAGAAGACAGCAAAGAGTTGAGGAGAAGAGACAAGCTTTCTTGAACGACGCTTAAATCTTTTCTTCTGATACATAGCTTTTACTCTGTACTTTACTACATTGTGGTGGCCCCCTTAATAAATCGTTTGGCGCTAGTTTTTTTTTCTCCTTATGGTGTAGATTTCATTCATCGCTATATCGGTCGTTGTATGTTAAAAACCTTCAACCCGTTCACCTAATTTATCATCCAATGCTCACTGTTGTGCTTACTGTTGAGCCCTCGCTAAAGTCGTTTTCCTGGGACAAGACAGAACAAAACACTGAAAAGAGCCGTGAGCAAAAACACTAGAAACATCACCCACGCTGCTCTTTTCATGAGTAATTTGTAGATAAAAGAGTCTTCGATCTTGATAAAGATATGAGAGGGAATATACGATTCACTTCTCCCACAGAAAGCCAAAAAAGGATCGATCCTGTAAATCGAGGACATGAGACTGTAGAAGCCGCAAAAGAAAGTGAAAATGACAACACATCTGTATCTCTTTTTCTCGTCCAAGAAAATCAAGCTAAATCCTATCCAGAATGATATGAAAATCATGAAGAACCCAAAGATGACTCGAGCGTTGACTGACCTATTGATGTTTTTAATGGCAATGAAGTTCAAGAAGTTCGGAAGATGCTCATTCTCGAGTCGGCTAAACACGTACCTTTTCACACCATCAAACACGCCAGGATCATCCCGCCCATCAACCTCAATCGCCTTGATGATTTGGTCATTTAATTTGGAGGATATATGCAAGGACTTCTCCGAGTCTTCCACAAAGTACTTTAGTAGAAGGTTGTGAGATGATTCTTTAAGGTTTTGTCTGGAGATAAAACTGCTGGATAAGGACGAGTCTTTTATAAGTTTCTCCACTAATGAAGGATTAAGAGCTGAATGACGGTTCGATTTGCGGTTTCTGTAAATTTGGCCAGAAGCATCAGGTGGCTGGAAATCGCCTTGCTGCATCGAAGACCTTTGAGGGGAATCGCTTGAATCGTCCAAAAGCCTCGATTGGGAAGATACTCGTTTTTCAGACGTTGTGTAGAATGATGCTCTATCGATATTGGGTGACGGTTGCGTGACAGATTCTTCCCCACTGTAGGCCTCGACTAATTCCTTTAATTTCGGATCTAAGGTGTTCAAATTGATGTCACCTCGAAGAAACTCGGATAGCCTATTTGAGTCATTATCTTCTAAGACGTGGTCATTGATAATGAGCTCCAAGAGCACAGACAGGGAAAGTGACTTATGTTTGCTTTTCTCCGATAAGGGGAATGAATCCCTATTTGCGGTGGACAATGCGTTGAATGGATTATTGCTTGCAAAGCCAGCACTATGCGTGGACTGGCGAACAATCGACTCCCTCAAGCCTTGGACGTAGTGTTTGCACAAATTTAAATGATTAATAAGGTCAAACCAGAAGTCTAAGTAATCGACGTTATTCTCGACATTCTTCATGTATAAGTAGAAGTTGTACAAACTGATGGGAGACTTTGTTTTGTTCGATAATATTTCACCTAATGTAGGCAAACGGCCTAACTGGATGTTGTTGTTTGTTAGGTTCAAATTTGATAAGTTCGCCAAGTAATGTGAATTGGGATTATCCAGCTGGAACTTCTCAGTCATTTCTATATTGGCTGGGGGGTTTTCGTAAACAGGTGAGTCTCTACGTGATCAAGAAACTCTTCAAAATATGTTCTGCGTAAGAATTTGTTGCTTGCCTGTTCGCCTATTGTTTCACTTGTCAACAACTTGATCCTCAAAACAATGCCGAGCCGAGTACTCTTTTAGCAGTGCTCGCTACGTTTCGTTCGCTCTTTGTCGCAAGCGGCCAATAGGTTAACGCAAAGTATGAGCTAGCGGTTGCGTGTCTAAGAAAGGACTTTTTATTTCCCGAATAGCGAGGGCTAATTGTTCTTGACAGATTCTCGTGTGTTTATAGCGGGTGCTGTTGGTTTTATCTGCGTCTGACAAAAGTTGTGTTAGGTCACGTGCTTTCAGTAGACGAGATCAATCTGCAAGAGGACCATGTCTGATATAATATACAATGTATGAGCTGGGCAAACAAAGAAAAAAAACTGCCACAAGAAGTTCAAATACACCATTTAGATATGCTGACTGTTATCCATTTTACCACCACTATATATAAAAGTTTAACTCACAAAAATCATGGGACTGGTGCATTCGATTCCAGACCTTACTGGAGGTCCGGGTGCCTCAAATGCTCACCAGAACACCTTAGCCAATTATAGGCCTTTCGTGAATTTTAACTTCCCGATTTTTCACAGAGCAAAAGAAGAGCGCTCCGTCATTGTACTTAGAATGGAAAAACAATCACTCTGTGTCGTTTCGTTTCAGTCGGTACGAAAAGGACTTCACAATCCTTATCGAAGTTTATTTTTCAAGCTTGCGAGAGACCAAGGTTGGGCTCCATGTAAAACGATTGATAGAACCCAGTTTGATAGCATCCTCATCTTCATTGTGTTATTTGTTTTGTTTTTTCTCTTTTTCTTTTTTGCCGCGTTGGCATCGCTGATGTTACATTAGATTTTGCTGGAGTTTCTCCAATCTCGAAAGTTGACAACTGCCACAAGGCTCTGAGGACTGGACATCCTCTCTGCAAGACTCAACCTCAAAAATGACGCATAGTGAGTTTTTGAAAGGCTAGCGAATGATCTCGCTGCGAGACTCATTCTTTGGTGAGCACGATGAAAAAAGGACTATTGACGTCATCTGTTTTGTTTCCTGTAAAACCTTTGTGTGCTCTGGTGTTGTTCCCCTAAACCTCAAATTCGGCCCTAGGCGATTTTTTATTTGCTGAAAAGATTTGTACCGTTGTGCATATGTATTCTTGTACCGTGCTGCAAACCTAATGGAAGGTGTCCACTCAAGTGTTTGCGCGGGGCAGCACAAGCAACTCGAGAGTGGTCTATCTTTCAAATCGGCACTCAGTTAGATAATCTAGTCAATGAAGTATGAGAGGGAACACAGAAAGTAAGAAATGCCACTATTAGACAGGCTGGTAGGATTTTGGAATTCAGGCTCTTGCTAATTTTATGGCTCTCTTTTGTATAAGTCACCATGTTCGGGTTTTTACACAATTTAAGCATTACACAATACATCTCTCAAAAATTTCTGTGGGAGGGGGAGGCTATCTACAAGTTAATGTCATCCGGAATTCTTGATGAGTTCCAGTTACAGCTTCATGGTACAAATACCAGACTTATTTCTACAGAGTTTGCTTTGGTCTTGTGTCGACTTCGGTTCTTGATCTATACATCGGAAGCGCTCTTGGTGGGGACGATATGCCTCTCGGAGTTGAACCAGTATTGCGTGACATGAAACCGGGAAGGCCGAGGCGAAAAGAACGCGCTAAAGTTAGACACATGAACAGAGAGACTCACGCGCACCACCTGGCCACAATTGGGCGTGCGTACTGCGAAGACTGTTACTACCTTATTATATTCTAGGATTTTTCTTGTACCAATTTATTTTGACTCTCTCCGCAACGCTTTTATCCAACGCCTCCTGAATTCATGGATCATCAACATCTTAGGCTTCCTGATATATGTTTCAAAAATAGATCGAGCAAATGTTAAATATGAGGGTGCTCACTTTTATCGAGGAAACGACCGGTAAACTGCCCTTCCATATTGTGTTTCTCTTATAATGATAGCGCTCCTCGGCAAGTTGTTTGTTCTCTCGGTCCGACAATGAACCGAGGGTGAAAGTCTAATCTACAGAAACAAAATACAATTTTGCTGAAGCCTTCTTTTCGTATGCGCACAGCGTTCATCAAAATAAAGCAGGGCTCGGTACACAGTTCCTTTTTTGTCGAAATGCAGTCCCAGGTTTCCGCAACAATGCGGCATTTTTCAAATTAACTATCTTCGCACGGCACCGAGTGCTTTCGTGTTACAGGCTGAGAGCCTCAGTCCACATGCAGGGGCGTATACTGCATGGAAAGTCTTCTGTTCCGATAAGACTTAACTTTTCTCGTCACGTCTAAACACAAGATCACATGGTTTATCGGTCTTGCTGAGAAAGGCGCAGCTACCTGAATCTAGAATAACAAAATGCCTTTTTGATACTTCTGAAAACGGGAAAGTTTGTTTATCGGAAAAATATTGATCAAGATGCCAAAAAAAACATTGTTGTGGCTCGAACAAGCTGCAGACGCAAAATCCGAACTGTCAACTGTGCAAATTGCAACATACAGTCTCGGATGCATCGCTCGTAACACCTTTTAATTCCGATAAAAACCTTTCGGCCGTCTGCTGATTTATGTCCTTCTCAGTTTCCGTAACCTTAGACTTCAACAAAAACACTCTGCGGTCTTTTGATAATAATCCTTTCGTTTGCTTGTCAAATCACTCAGACCACACACACTACAGTGCAAAGAGCCTTTTGAGAAAGCTTCTTTGTCAGAAATTGTTTTTAGCTTGGTGGATTTTTGGCTCATATTTCTTACCCCATCAATAACTCAACGACAATTTTTTTTACCTGTTCGATGACAAAATGCTGTTGATCGGAGTTGTTAGGATTGGGCTCGATGCCCTTGATGACGGCTCACCTATAAATCGGTACCTTCTTTTATCCAAATTCAAGATCAGCGTTTTCTTCGGAAAGTGCACCCCTGCCTTCGGGTATCCCCAAACTTTTTCTAGAAGAGAACACCTTTTTCCGGAAATAAACCAGTCGAATGCATGCAACCTTTCCAATACCATCAAAGGGATGCCAATGGTTTGTGCAGCGGATGACTTAGAGCTTTCTTTTAATGGCGAGAACGGTCAAATCGAGATATTTGATAACTTCGTTCCTACAAACCCACAACAATTTTACCATGAGCAAATGCAATATGGTAACGGAAAAAACTCTTTAAACACTGTCCACTTCCCTAACTTTGACAAGTCTGGCAACCCAGACTTGGGCCTGTCGTACCATTCTTCACATTTCGGTATGAACGAGTACTCACCGACCCTGTTGTCCTCTGGCCATTCTCAGACCATGAAATTTCCTTTCGACCACTCAGAACACGCCGAAAACAATTTAGAGAAGCCTCTTGTTCAGGCCAATAACGCTCATATCCCGGAATATGGAATGGATTACATGGCCTCCCACCAATCCCACTTTGATATAATGGCAAGTGGTGTGCATTTGGACACTCAATTTACCGACTTCAAACGTGGCTCGTTGATCGATGCCATGAGTTACTCTTCGTCGATTGAATCATTTGATTCTCCTTTGGACGAAATGTTTTTATCGAGACCACCTCTTAGCTCCATCGGGAGCATTTCTCACGCGGCGGCCCCTACTTTCAGAAAAAGGAAGCCGCAATCATCGGACGCCCAAGCTTTCGGCATCTCTTCACAGGGATTGATTTATGACAAAGTTGCTACAGCATACGGCGTACAAAAGAAACCAAAAACGGAATCTGTGGGCCAAACTCATCAGACCAGGTCTCAGCCACAGCAATTCACAATCTCGCAACCTGAATGTCTTTTCACATCCAAAAGAATGGGGTTGCCACAAGCACCACAGAGTAATGTGCAAAGTAAACAAGTCAAGCTTGAAAATGAAGAGAAAAAATTATCCAGATACACGTGTAACGACTGCGATGCTGTTTTCAAAGTCAAGTCATACTTGACTCGTCACACCAGAAAGCACAACAACGCAAATGCTTTCGTATGCCCATTCTACCGGGAGCAGGACTCGAACTACTGTGGAAGTAGTAAAGCCGGAACAAAGTGCCATCCAACAGGGGGTTTTTCCAGAAAGGACACTTACAAAACTCACTTAAAAGCTTTACATTTCATTTACCCACCTCGCACCAAATCCAGTGAGAGGGGTTCACAGGGAGGACGCTGTGCGGGCTGCTTCAAGTACTTCGATAACAATGTCGACTGGTTCAGATATCACATCGAGGACGGTTCTTGCAAGGGCTTTGTGAACACTACCCACATCCAAGTGAAGCAAGAAATGCTAGACTAAATGCCGCTTCCCTCTGATGCCGCTCACAATTTCAATTCATCTGATGGTGTTGACACCAAGAGTAAACTTCTACTAGACCAAAATAGCTATCATTTTAATGTTTAATGTATCAGTAATAACTCAGCAATTGGAATCAGGATCGTTGTCCTTCAAATGATGTGAAAGGCATATCACGCCTGCATGGTGAACACGGCTTGGCCCGCGCACTCATGCATTAACGGAAGATGTCCGCGGTGGGTATTGGTTCTGCGCTTCCAAACGTGTGATCAGGCCTCGACTTTTTTCCCCTTTTCATGCAATAGCCGAGGTTGAAAAGATAGTCTCACGCAAGCTCAGCTTTTCAGGAATATTCGCCATAATGTGGCACAAAACTTATTTTCCATTCCCACTTTGTACTGATTTTTACTCAAAAGGTTTCACATTTCTTAGGTTGTCGCTTCCTGACTCTCGTCTCGTCACGCAAAGAAGCACGCGATCTTGATCCCGTACCCAGTCAATCCGTCGAGACCAAGCAAATCGGCTAAATCCACGCTTTAGGATGTATCGGCACTATCACGCCACGATTTCGCTCGACGATTTCCTCAAAAACCCCGGGCCCCGCGTGCTTGGTAATGTCGATAAGCTTTTGGCCGATTGCTGAATTCTGTTTTCTGAGACACCCTCACCTCTCGAACCTTATCTATATTTGGGATATCGGGCCGCGGGTTTGGAGGGAGCAACTTCAGGTTCCTGATAAGAGATATGTCAACCTTGCTGTCTTGAGCGGCTGTAAAGGATTTTTTTCTTTCTATTTTTTTCTTTTTTCTTGTTCCCCTTCTGAAGACCCATTTGAAAGCCGGAAGCAAAAGCGTAAATTGGAAGCTCCGGAGACGGATCACTTTCACTGCCCAACCCATTCAACAGTCCCTAGAATTTACTTCATAATGACAAAGCTCGCTGCTATTTCGATCATCGACTTCGTGTGATACTGATATTCAATCCCAAAAGTGTCATGCATAATTTGCTTTTGAAGCAGAGAAGAGAAGTCATTCATTGACCATTGGTAGCTAGTTATTCATGGTGTAAAGCCTACGATGGACCGAAGAAACGATCACAGAATGATGATCTTGAATTTTATTTCATATCGCTGCTCTTCATTATTGAGCCTATGTAGTCTTGCAAGTACTGATTCTCATGGGAGTACCCATCCGCGATTGCCACCTGGGCACGGACATTCAGAAGCAATAGGGAGATATCCTTCTGAAGCCGAAGAATCTCGTTGACTTTAGCTTGATGGTTTTCGTCAGTCATGACCAAAAACAATAACCAATGCGTGGAATCAAAATCACCAGCCCTCAGGAGCCCGTACTATAAGAAGTCGATCGACATGCTCCTAGCTGATGAATTGTCCTCTGTCGCGGTCACGTGATTTATCCGCCTGTACAGAATGCAGAGACCAGCCAGCCTAAGTGCGCGTCGACCAGAAACCTGAGAGAAATTTTATCCCCGCGACGCCGTGCCTGCCGACTCAATAAAATCCCACCAACTAGATTCTTTCTTTGATTCTTATATCTCCATAAACACCAAAACTTCATTTTCGTCAAAAATGTCCACTGCTTTAGACAAATCCTTGGACGATATCATCTCTTCTTCCAGAAAGGCCAGAAGGGTGGCCAACAACAAAAAGAAGCCTGCTGGAAAAGGCGTTGGCAAGGCCCAAAAGAAGACACTTGTGGCCTCGAAGAAAGCATCAAAGCCGGCTGCCTCAAGACCCGCCGCTGTCGTTTCAGCCGTGGACTTCACTTACGCTACCAAGGTTGTTGCTCATGGCCTTCCAAAGGACTTGAGACAAGAGAACATCAAGGTATGTTAGTTTCCTGCCGTGGAAACAATGTTTAATTTATTCACTTCTTTTTTGTATTCTACTATGACTTTTCTTGCGACTCCTGCTGGTCGGGTAACGCGAGAGTCAAGGGGGATGTGCTTGTTTGGGAAAGTCGATTCTGTTGAGAGGTTTTTGTCATCGCGAAATCTTGCTTGGGAAACGAAACATATTACGATTGTCCCCGCGATAGTTCTTTGAAACAATTCTTCGAGTTCGCTATTTTGCTTTGTCCATGGTATGTCGTCTGTGTGAAATCCAGCAAATCACACTGACAAGGTGCACGAGGATTGGATTTCCGTCTTTTTGGCTGATGACTTCCAGAAAGGACCAGTGAATTACCCAAATTTAGTGTGATTGCTCTTGCGTACTATCCAGCAATGCTGAGGCTAGCAATGCGCAACCAACTCAAACCAGATCTCTCCCAAGCCAATACAATATCCAACACGCGACATGTACCCAGTGAATATTGAGTTTGGAGTTTGATCACCCCTCTTCACCGTGTTGCAATGCCTCTGAGAGCAGTGAATACTCAGTATTTGATGTCTGACTTGTCGACGTTAGCTGGAGAAACTGGCGACATCTCGGATCGGAGGAGAATTCGTGGTAAGGATACCCCACACAGAAATAGGCTAACTCCCAAACAATCAAACCCTTCTTCTTACACCATTGGTCAATACTGAACCATAACTAACTATTTAGGATTTCTTTCAATCTCAAATCGGAGGAGTGCAATCTGTCATGATGAACTACAATGAAAAGGGTATCTTCAAAGGTGTTGCAACAATTGTTTTCAAATCATCTAAGAATGCAGTCAAGGCTGTTGAGAAGTACAACAACGCTCCCATTGATGGTGGTGCTAGTAAGTTGAAGTTGGAGTTGGTAATTGATCCAAGCAAGAAGCCATTGGCAGCCAGAATCACTGCTAACGCCGCTCCGGCAAAGGAGCTGCCCGACCAAAAGAAGAAGCAGCTTCAAGAAAAGAAGAAGCTTCTTCAGAAAAAGAGAAAGGAATTGGCAAAGGTTAAGGCTGTCAAGGCAGTTAAGGGTGGCAAGCAAGTTGCTAAGTCAGCCAAGTCAGCAAAGCCAGCCCCAAAGACTGCAGAGCAGTTGGACCAAGAGATGGCAGACTATTTTAACAACTAATCGATGTATAGTTTTTTAATGTATAAAACCTGAGATGAGTAGATGAGCCCCGCTCAGAGAAGTGTATGCAACATTTTTTTCTCTATCCCCCTTTTTTTTTTTATTTGCGTACTGCATTGCAGATTTTGTGTGGGAGAGAGTCCGGCTCAGACGAAGTGAGACATTATAGAGTGCTTGCATCAGATTCACGTCATTAAGCGGATGAGTTGTATACTACAGGTAATGAGCATTCACAGCATCGCTTACCACAACACGGAAATTGGAGCACCAGCTAGAAACTGAACAAGCCAACTCAAAAATTCTGTCATTCATCGAAAGGCAGACACATCAGAAAGCTTTTGACTGCCATTCAATCTCTTTTCTTCTGAGGCTTTCGGTGTCTCCATCATTCTTTTGAACTCTCATCATCAGCCCACCATTAGATTTGCTTGAAACCAGAAGAGCACAGACTTCCTCACCAAACCATGCCATATATCGAGTACCTAATAACAAGCGAGTTCCATGTTGATAAAGGACCCTCGCTTAATCATCAGTTTCCGTCGGATTTACCTGGGTTACCCAATCTTCCATTCTTTGCTGAGCTTATGATTCCAGACCAAATCCATAAACGGGACGAGGACTACACGTTGTTTCTCTTACATCGAAACACAAGAACAGGTGGATTTGAATACAAATTCAATGCTCTAGAAAGCGAAACAGATCCCTACTTCGTCTACACAATCGTGAATAATGTCGCTGACAGCACTGTGAAGAGAGGCTCCGTCATAAAAGCGTTGAGCATAGTAACAAAGCTAGTGTATTTCAAGCACTTCAAACCTTTGCTTATGATTTGCCTAGACAGGTATTTTTCCAGCAATAGAATAGAAGATTTGAAAGAGCTATACCATGCGATAAACTGCAAGAATTTCGAAGTGAGCCAAACAGATCACCTGGCGGTGAAGAAGCTTCTCATTACCTCAATACTAGATTTGCCCTTGAATGACAAAATATACTTCGACGAAGCCTTCCGAGATAAGTTGTTGGGAATCAAGCAAATTCACGAAGGTTTATTCATACGAAAAGACTTGAGCTATAATTCAGTTGTGTCTTTCAATAATATGAAGATACCCGTGAAAATACCCATTGTATTGCTACCGGATACTATCGGAGACTATTTGAATCCTACTGATTTGAATTTTAAACCCAACCTTCTCAACCTTCTTGATGCTACAATTGCCACCAATAATCATAATAACGAGCTCACGATATACGGACTCGCGACCCCGCCCATAGTTGTCTTGATAAATGCAATGTTGACGGGGAAAAAGATCATTTTTATGAGTTATGAAAATTCAGCGGGCTTTATCATCGATCACATTTTATTGGCTTTAAAATTGGTCACAGGGGGAGGTATATTAACGGGGCTTCTCACGCACTACAATATTTTTCCCATGGTTGATGTCTCCAAAATTAGTCTTTTGAGTGAATGCGATTCGTATATGGCTGGCACCATCAATCCATTCTTCAAAGCAAATGACAAACTTTGGGATTTGTTTATTGACTTGGACAAGAATGAGTTTCATGTCTCGTCACAGATCCTGGAGCCTGTATATTCTCGTCACTCAATTGTCGGAGAGGACGCCAAGTTTCTTTCCAATTTGCAACTATCATTATGCAACTACAATGACGACCTCACTACTTTGCAGCTCATAATAAGAAGACATATCAACGAAATTGCGCGCATCTTGTTATCTTCGAAAAACTATTATTCAGCCCTGTCTGAGCAAAAGCAAGCGACATTACTAATGGATGGAGTGGGGTTCTTCTGGCATAGTGACACAACCAAACTTCTCGAAATGTCCTGCTATCAGTCAATTTCGTCGAAATTCCAGAACCTTCTTTTCGCTGGTAAATTTGGCTACAGTCTTATGCTCCCAAACCTCACAAATGAGCTCAACCTCATGGTGGATTTGCAGCATCACTTGCAAAAACTAAACAATGTATCAGTCCTTTCCAACGGGAGCGTCAAAACAAATGAAAGGGAGATTTGGTTCAATATCCTAAAGTATTTGATCAGCGGCAAGTCCTTGGAAACCTTCATGTTGGTGACTTATTTGATACCTCCAAACACTTCAACTAGTCTCCAAAGCTCCTCACTGCACGGAGGGGGCTTGACGATATTTGACAAAAACAAAGGCATGGAATTGTTGTTCATCAACCTATTTAACGAAGACAACCACATCAAGTCTAACATCATCATGATCGTGCAAGAGCTCCAGGACAACTTCCTTTGTGGGTGGTGCTTGGGGCATTTCTTCAAATCCAATTTCATATACCAGCTTGCGTTTGAAGACCTCACAACAGGTCGAGATAGCCTCGTCACGAGTTAAAGCAGGCATCCTCGGCAAATATTCAAATGATTTTAGTTTCACTATGTACAAGATTGAACAAGAATTATCAGTTTCAGATCATGCTCTCTGCATTTTCTCATTCATCTTCCTTCGATGATTTCGCCGTGATGACGTTCCACATACTCAAACGGTCACCCTTCGTTCGCGTCAGATAAGCAACACCGGCCCCAACATACTTGGATTCTCTTTGAGCACTCTCGTAGTTTAAGTTTGGGTTGTTGGAGGGAAACCCGGGCCTTCTGCTATTGTTGATGAACTCAGAGTCAGAATCTAAACTAGCATCACTTTCCTCCCTGTGCCTGTTGTCTTTGACAGCCGCAATATGGTTTTTGCCTATGACAGTGAGGCCGATGGCCACGGCGGAAAACCCGGCGAGTTTAGTGAGCAAGCCTCTTTTGGTTTCCATTTCTACTTCGTATGCTTGTGTTATCTAAAGAGATCAGATAAGTGCTGTGCGGGATGGCGTGACGATGTCAGTGCGGAAAAAGGATCTGGTGCAGTGAGAGGACGGCTAACTGAAAGCACGATCCTCTTGTCCACGAAGCACATTCCCTAAATGAACAGCTGAGAAATATGGCTCCCGGTTGAAAAAAACGGGGAAACTTTCCAGATGGACAAACGTCCTTAATGCGCAAATTGCATTTCATAAGGCTTTGCACGCTTTTCACTTTTGCCTTACCAGATTATGCCGCGGCTTCAGGCCCCAATCCCAGTGCTCGGTGTCCTCTGGCCTTTTACCCCAACGTTTTGCCCACAAGACCAACCCGCAGCCCAAGGAAAAAAAGAGCTAGGATTCGACAAAGCGATTTATTTAACCGGCAAGAGATTTGCAATCAGTAACTGAATTTCACCATCTATCTCTACTTCCACAAGAAACCAAAATGGGGATCTTCAGCAAAATTAAGTTCTACTTCAAGTCTTTTGTCTTCGGCTCGTTGATTCTCGTGTGTGCTCTCTATGGTGTTTTCGCCAGTATCATCTTGAGAATCATAGGCAAGGAAGAGTACGCCCAATACACGGTTGCAAGGTGCTTCCACTTTCTTTTCTCCAACATCTTGGGTGTGAAAGTGACCATCAAGAATGAAGAGCTATTGCGCCAAAAGCCCTCAATTGTCATTTCTAACCACCAATCGGCGTTGGATATCTTGATCTTGGGTAGGTTGTTTCAGCCGGGTTTCACCGTGACCGCAAAAAAGGTGTTGAAGTATTTCCCTTTCTTGGGTTGGTTTATGCTCGCATCAGGCACTTTCTTTTTGGATAGAGCCAAGGGCGAAAAGGCTAGGAAAGTTTTGGAGAATGCACTCAATGGACTTAAGAAGCAAAAGCGCTCCATTTTCATGTTTCCTGAGGGGACCAGATCTGCTACAAAGAAGTTGGAATTGCTTCCTTTCAAAAAGGGAGCTTTTCATTTAGCCAAACAAGCGCAAATACCCGTTATTCCTGTTGCTGTCTCCAATTACAGCACGATATTCCATTCAGGAGACAAAGTGTTTAAACAGGGAGAGATCATCATCGAGGTTTTGGAGCCAATGTCCACTAAGAACCTCGAGACGAACGAAGATGTGAACCAATTTGCCCACGAAGTCAGTGAGAAAATGCTTAAGAAAGTGGAGTCATTGGGCTATGCATCCACGAATGGACATAGTGCAAAGTACGCACAACGCATCAAGCCAGATATCTCGGACGTTCAATCCGAGGAAAGCGTAGAGATTGTCGAGGAGAGAACGCCGTTGATTCTCACTGAGTAAAGCAAAGAGTCACTAGAGTGAGATATTGATGAATTAGTCGTTTTATCTGACTGACTACAATCTCAAGGTTTCCAGGGCTCACTTAAGCAGGCCACCATCAGCTCATATTGAGGATGTGGCGATGGCAACGAACAAGCAGATAAGTGCTAATGAAGGGATTCGAAGTAAACAAGAAGAAGACCTTTAACCTCTTTGTGAAGCGCACAGAAAACAGAGACTTGAAGAATAATGTAAACATATTTTGAAAAAACAGTTACGATTTGAATAGCACTAGGCCCTTGTTGCCTCTTGTCATCTTTCCAAGTGAACAGAGGAGTGTAGATGCCCTCAGAGATCAAGGTAAAATTCAGATCTTTGCTTCGAAAGTAAAAGCGTATTTCATGGACAACAGGCGCTTCCAAGCCATGTGCTTGTCATTTCGGTAGCTTGATTTTTTTTTATTAAAAAGCATCAAACCGCTTTAATTCTTTCTGGTTTGCTTCATGAATCATATCAGAGTTTTTTTTAGTTACCTTTTTTCAATCACCTTTTTTTTATATGCTTTTTTTTAGTTACCTCTTTTTTAGTTACCTCTTTTTTGTTTACTTCTTTTTTTCCTACCACCACTCATCAAAGTGAAATCAATCCCGGAACAATGTCCTGGCCAAGAGACCCTTTAAGACACGAGGATGGCAGAGTGAGCAGACACTCTGCCATCGGACGCGTTCGTCGGGCTTGTAATTTTTTTTTTTTCGTATTATTTTATACTTTTTCTCATATTCCTTGTTAGTGCCGGATCGCAGCCCAGGCGTGTCGCACACTCCCTTTGTGTTAGTACCATTCGATTACAATTTCATAACAACGAAGAAACCACACTCAACCGAATACGGAATTTGGCCCAGAGACTTGACTCTCTTTGAATAGTTCAGACTTTAGAATTGAGCCAACCTCTTTAGTCATCTGACATCTTTCTGTGATCTAGAGGTATCATCAGTCATTCTATAGGGCCCAGGTCGAACTCCCAGAATGGCAGACACCGATTTGCTGCATCACTACAAGGTGCTCAAACAATTCCTTGACATCTCCGATGACTCCACATCCAGAGCGAAATCCAACTCGTCACGAGCAGCTCGCGCTAGAGAGAAGCTTCTTCGGTTGTCTGGTGCCCAGTTTCGTGAACTCAGCACCGACGTGTATGATGAGTTGAGGCGTCGCATCGATGAGAGTAGATCAGAGCCAGATTTCTTGCTCCCTAAGCTGACATTTCACCCAAAAAGAAACCAGGCCAGACAAAAGTTGTCTTCTTTGCCTCAGTCTAGATTCAAAGATTTGGTGTCTGATATCAGTTTCGAGATCGAAAGGAGAAATTTGCACAGCCCTGTGTCGAATTCCGCTCCTCTAGAACTGCCTTCTCACTCTCGCCATCTTCAAGAAGTGACGCCTACGCCAAGAAGCCAATCGCACTCCAGATCACATTCCACGGATGTTCATAATTTAAAGGACGTGGCGTCTGTTTCGCCGCCTCAAAAACGAGGCTCGGTGGCGTCACGAGACCAAGTTCTCGTACCGAAGACCAACAAGGAAGATCCTCGCAACTCCACTCAATCCATGTCAACTGTCGACACGTCGAATGTCGTCAATAGCACCTCTTTGCACGATGATCTTGCCACTCCAGATTTAAGGAACCCCGTGTCTGAGCAGCCTATCGGAATACAACCTACGACAGTCGTCCCAGCCAAGGCCAATATGACATGGTCAAGTGATGAAGAAGATGATGGAGGAGGCGATGACGATAACAATAGGAACAGAGTCCAAGATGAGCCAAGGCAGGTTTTGCCGTCTAATGCATTCATGGCTTCCCGCCCGACAAATCCACCCAAGGGTGAAATTTCGAAAGATCCTTCAAGAATTGAAAAGTCATCAGTGTCTAAAGAGGAACACGAAAAGTTGATTGCTGACTACGAGAACTTGCGCAAGGAGTATGAATCGTTGATAAGCTCACAAGCTGATGCGAGAAGCCGGTTGGCAGAGTCAGCAAGTTCGCATCAGTCAGCTGAGAGAGATCTTGACGCTTTGCATAAAACACACTCAGAAGCATTGTCGAAGCTCAGAAATTCGGAGGCGCTTATCGAGAATCTCACGCGTGAAAATGAGAGGTTGAATTCTCAGCATGCCGGCTTGCCGTCGCTAGAAGAATTTCTGATCCTCAAGAGCGAAATGAAGGAATTACGAGCCTCGAATGCTTCTTTACGCTTGGAAAACCAAACTTTGCAGACTTCGGGCCCCAAGGCGTCAACTCGTGATTTACCACCACAAATGTTGCAGACTAGCGCAAGAGAAACTGGTGCGCTGGAGATCAATGCTGAATTGAGGAAGTTTCATGAAAAATTGGAACAAATACCCAAAGATGACCCTCAAAATCCGTCTTCGCGAAAGGAAGCACGACTTAAAAATGAAATCGCTCAGTGGCAAAGAAAGTACGAGTCCTTGAAAGCTGGAGAGCTTTATAACGTGACGAGGAACCCAGCCAAAACGATGGACTTGGCCAAGTTTCGCTCCTCCGATGGTTTATTATCGTATAAAGCAGCCGTGGAATTGTTTTCCTCGGTTGACTTATTTTATGCCGCCCTCGATATATCAAACCCTGACACTGATTTATTCTTCGAGAGGATTTCTTCGATTGCAATTCTTGCTAACAAAATTGCTAGCCAAGGAGCTAAAAATGGTTTCAATGATAATGGTCACGCGGACGCAATCCACGAGTCTGCTAACCACGCTCTAACGGCTACAAGATACTTCGTGATATACCCAACTCTCATGCCAAAAGTCATAGTCGAAAGAGCTGTAAGTGAAATAGCTTTTGCTGTATGTGACTCCATTGCGGCTTTGAAATTTAGCTACGTGTCGGAAAATGAGTCCTCAAACATTGATCGTATAATGAATAGCCTGAGATCAAAAGATGCCGCTGACGATGAGATCAACGTCAAACCTTTGAGGATTACCCAAAAAAGGACCCCTACATTATCTCGCATTGACCATGAAGAGCATAGCAGTGGAATTTTTACTCCTCAAAATCAAACACCAGGTTTAAGTCACACACCAGCCGAGACCAGTCAATTCTCGCCGATCCTGCCACCGGTGAAAGGCCAGTCTCTGCCAACACCAAATAGAGGTTATGTCCAATACTCCTCTCAAGCGCCTGCAGTAGAGTCTAAGCCGCTGAATGGTTCCAAATTGTCGTTCAAAAACTTCTTTGGCCCCAAAACAGAAGATCAACCAAACACAGTCGAGCCCAGTGCGGAACCGAGAGTTGAAACACCATCAAAGAGAGTCAACGAAGAACCCTCCTCGAGTGTATCAACAGACACCCCCGACAAGGCAGTTGGTGAAGGTAATGCAAAGACACCTGGCAAAGTGACGACCCCAAGTATCCTAGACAAAGTGAGAAAGTTCGAAAATGGAAACTCGAAAAGAACTGTCATTTCTCCTGTCCCAAATGAAAAAAATCTTGCTGCAAAAAGTATCGAAAACAACACTGCACTGATATCAGAAGTTGACAGGACATCACCCTCACCCGAAGCCCCAACACTGGTAGACAGTGCTCCCACCAGGAACAAGAGCATCTTCCAAAGTTTGAGAGACAGGTTTACCAACGATACCTCTACGAAGTCAACGACGCAATCAAATGAGAATACATCTTCAGATACTGACGCCAAAGAGGTTGGGAATACTGGGACTACCGAGGCTAATGGTTCTTCTGACGAAATTGTGACTCTTTCGAAACCAAATGTACAGCTAGATGATGCATCTTTCAAAGAATCGGAGACACACTCCGAAGACGTCAAAGAGACCATACCGGAGATTTCTCAAAAACTCAACGTTAAAATGGCTACTTCCGATGAAGTGCTGAATGACGAGGGTACAGAGACATGTTCCTCGGCGCAATCTAGCAAATACGCAACTGGATTCATAAGCAAACATGCCAATCAAAAGTCCGCCATTTCTGAGTTCCAGACTCCGGAGCCCATGTCGCCAGCACTTGATTTACCTTCTGTCCCAATAAGCGAAGTTCAGAACGCAGCATCAAATGAAAAACGTGTTACATCGACGAGTGATAAACTGATTTCATCGGCAGCTGAAATGCCTATTGTGACGGCAAGCGATACACCTGTTGCACCAACGAATGGTGAGCCAATTTTAAAGGTAAGTGATCAGGATATCGAGTCGACAATAGACAAGCCTATTGAGCCTGAAAATGATAAACCTGTCATGCCGAATAGTACTCAAGAGCTTTCGAATTTGAACGATAAAAGAGCACCCGAGGAAGTCGACTTTGCTCAAAAGGAAATCTCAACCTCCGAGAACCAAAAAGCATCGTCTCCAAATACTGCCTCAGCACCAAGTGCTGAACTGGCAGGAAACAACTCCTCAAAACCTGTCGACTCTTTGTCAGTACTGAAACTTCCTGTGGGTCTCAAAATGAGATCTTCGTCCTTCAAAGTGCGAAAAGTAAATTACCAAGATGCAGTTGAAGAACAAGAACAAGGGTTTGAAGATGCCGAAGACGATTCTTATGATGAAGAGAAGGAAGAAATTAGACAGAGACAGGATTACAGAAAGTCTATGGCAGCGGCCACTTTCAATTTTGATTTGTTTGATATTGATGACCCCGACAACACGGTGACCCAAGTTTTGTTGTACTTGGAGCACCAAACAGTGCAAGTCATTTCTACGATCCAAGATTTGTTGTCAGCAATCAAGAAGCCTGACGCAACTAGAGGGGAATTGCGGGAGAATTCTTGTGCCATTTCGGAAGTCATTAGGCAAATGACCGAGGCCACCAATACGTCTATGAATCAAACCAGAAACTTCCAGTTGAAAGAGCATGGAAGTTGGGTTGTGAAGAGTTTGGAAGATTGTAATCATCGGATGAATGCACTCTGCAAGCCCAATGCGGAAAAAGATGATCTGGAATTTGCTGACAGGCATTTCAAGCAGAGACTTGCCGGAATCTCGTTCGATATCGCCAAGTGCACCAAGGAATTGGTGAAAACTGTGGAGGAGGCTAGCTTGAAAGAGGACATAGCACATTTAGATGCCCGTCTTAATCATCCAGATGACTTGACATGAAATAAATGAATCTGATGCGGAGTTTTACACTGAGTCTAGCGAAAGTACTTTGACAAAAATCGCTTGTGGGTATCTGAGCTTAAAGTGTCAGTTGTAAAAGACTGGTCGTTGGCCTTTTTCGCTCTCGAAAAGGCCGAAGATCCTCGCCAAGAATTCTTTTTGTTTCTGGTATCACTTCCATCTGAGGCAACAAGAGGATTGTCTCCCGAAAGGGCTTTCCCCTCATTTCGACTCGCTTTTTCCTGTCTGACTTTCTCCAATTCCTTTAATAGCGCTTCTGTATCGTCCTCCCCGCTATCCAGAGCCTCTGAAGCTTCTGATACACTTTCCAAATCTTCTTTCTCTGAGTTTTCGCGAATAGTGGACTCGTTATTTGCTTCGAGTGCCGTGAAATCCCCGGGTCCTTGGGAGAGAGGTGCTTCTCCAGACACGGCCATCAGGGATGCCTTCTTCTCATTGTCTTTGTCTGAATCCACTTGCTCAATTTTTGAATCTTTCATTAGTGCAGTATTATTTTCGAGGTCTTTGTTGTATCCCTTGTGCCGTTTGCTTTTGCCCTCCAACTCATTCAATGCAATTCTTCCCCTTGTATAATCGATCTGAGCACCGGAGATATCCAGCCGGAGCTTTAAGGACGTCTGACCCTTGGCCGACCGAGCATGTTGAATCGTGTTCTTGATAGCTATATCACGCCCTCGCTTACTTTCCAAAGTTGGTCTGTGATTCGTAGTCATTTTCTTTCGAGGCGCAAAATTAGACAAGTGAGAGAGATGGCCCTTTGAGATGGGAGCGTAGAGGCACCGTGTCGCGCATCAACTAGAGTCCCCAGGCCAGTCAACTGGTGAATCGTATCAGAAATAGGTACTTCAAGATCACAAGAAAATTTTGGCATGAAGAAGAAAGAAAGTGAAATATAAACTTCGTCTTATCATGTCTATTTAATCCCTTACAGTTTTTCCTTAAGTTCACTTTTTACCAAAAAATGATGCATTTTGTCACTCCTAACGAGCATTGTCTATGTATTCTCTGGGTTATTATTGTACAAGACCTTGTCAGTTTTAGTCACTGGCGATTTCTTCCTCCCACCCCTCTTCATCTTCTTCATCGGCGTTTTTACGTGGAGGAATCAAATCTGCCATCACGGGTCCACCAAAAGTAGCGAGCATTTCGTTGACCTGGTCAATTACCTCGGGATCGGAGGCTTCCAAATCAGCACTGTTGATCACGCGGAATCCTTGTGTGAGAGCAGCTCTGGCGTCGCTCACACAAGCCTGAATGGCCTCGTTGTCGGACTTTACGATAAGTGCATCTTCTATCTCCCTATAATCTTCTTCAGACGAATTGACTTGGGTATAAATATGTTTGGCCCTCAAGCTGTGGGCCAAAGCTTCATAGTAGAAGCAATCCAACGCATTGTCATTGACCTCTGCCACGGCTGCTGAGATTTGAGGAACGAGATCATACATGCTCAACTCTATAGCGAAACGAGCAAGACCAAGCAAAGGCTGAACCAACTCAATGTACTCAAACGAAGACTCCTCGCCCTCTTGATTTTGTTGGATTTCTAAATCCAGTTTCTTTTGTGAGAACAACTCCCATGCTTTGCTCAAAGCTTCCTCAGCTTCAGCTTGTCTCTGTTGAGAGATTCGAATCAGCGCCAAAAGAGAATATGCTTCGGGGTTTGTATCATCTAGAGCCAAAGAGTGGGAGATTAATTTGTCGCATTCTCCCTCCGCCTCTGACTCCATGCACAAGTCGGTCATCCAGATTTCAATTTCTGCGAAAATGGCCTGATTCAATTTCTTTATTAGGTAAATGGCCAACACTTCGGAGGTGGGATATAACATGGACAACTCCAGCAAGACAGGGTCATTTCCGCCTCTGTTATCGTGCACACTTTGCAACTGATCCTGCAATCTTTGGATGGCGATGTTCAACAATGAGCAGCCGTCAGATCCGCCAATAATCTGGCCCAAATACAAGAACTTCTCGACACCGAGCTCGGCCTCCGGGTCCAAATGCGTTGCTTTGCTCAATACCGTATAGGCAGTTTCAACATCATTGGCCTCAAGTAAGGCCTCACCGAAAACTTGCAATAGCTGTACATTTTCAGGGTGTTGAGAGATTTGCGGAGTGAGCAACTCCAATGCTTTTTCTTCCTGTGAGCTTTGAAGAAAAGCCCTGGCTTTGTGAATTGTACTGTCCATAGAGAAAAGTCGTACTGGCCCTGTAAGATTGAGTGCCTACTGTTTTTCGCGATGAGGGCATGCATCGGTGCACAGGATGATGGGGCCGTGATAGCAGCGTCAAGATGAATTGCAAAATTGAGTCAGCCAAATGTTTCTGGAGTTCAAACTGCTGCCTGTGAATCATGAACTGCAAAAAATAACACGCCGTAATTCCTATGCCTTGTTTGGGTGGGAAAGTCGTGATCACCAATGAAATAATGCCTAGGCTTGTATAACTTACTCTCAGGGCAGAACACAGTCTTCCATGCGGTACACGAGAGAGAAATACAGTGAGTGACCGACGGAAACAGCCCAGGAACGCTATTTGAGAGAAAGTCGAAAAAAGAAGAAAACAGGAGAAGAAAGCGTAAAGAAACAAAACCTCGCTTTATGAACCTCTCATTGTAATCAGGCACTTTCAGCGAGGTTGTAACCAGCAGCGATACTCCTAGTAACAATGAGGAAGCCACGAAAACCACCGATTTATAAAAGGACGGGGCAGACTTGGGAGCCAGCCGATAAGGTCTCCGAGAAGAAGATCGCCGATTGCATTTTTCGCTTCGGCCTATCCCACCACCCTCTTTCTTTCATGGAGAGAGTTTTCGCAAGTACAATTCTGCGAGCACAGCAGATCTCATTCATGCCAGCTCGCTGCTCAAACACCACAACCTAGCGCCTGCGCGAGTAATGTGACCTTCCCTAAGAGAGGCACATCTGCATCCATTCACTTCTTGACTTGGCCTCCAGTTTACGTCTCCGTTAGAGAGATTAGATCTTGATTACTTAATAAAGGTAGATCATTGGAAGGAGCAACTTTTGATCAGCTTGATTCCGACTCGCTTAGAATGTCTGTAAACACCACCCCCGTGCAGATACTCTCATCGGATCCTCTACGAAGACTCGAAAACGAATACGGCATTCTTCACCTCATTTATCACAGGAACTATAACCAGCATCATGTCGCTACGTGGTGGAAAGAACTCAATATGCTCCACAGATGCGTAAGAAAGATTCTACGAAAGACCCAAGACCTCAAAGTCACTAAGAAACATACAATGAAGCAAAAATTGCACAAGGAAGCCCTCGCTCTTGCACGCTCAATGATCAAAACACGCTTGTTCACTAGATGTTACTACTCTTTCAATGGAATTGTGGCTCTAGGTCAATTTGTTGGCTTAGGCTTGACGCTATTGGCGAGCCTCAGTGCTCTTTACTCCTTGTTAATGAGCATGAATGGCCTTTCAGAAGAGCTTGAAACAAGCAATTTTAAATCGAGTGTTGGAAATGGTGGGTCTCCAAATAGGTCATCTCATGCAAAGGCAGATGATGACCTAGGTGAAGAAATAGTCTTTATCGAAAAGCCGACATTTTCGATGGAGGAGAACGAAGTTATGGCCCCGCAGAATCCACAGAACCCAACACCGAAGAGAAAATTGGACGATATAGAGGACGTCTTTGGCGAAAAGCCCAAGAAAAAAAAGAAGGGGGTGAAGCAGAAAGAAAAGAAGAAAAAAAACGCTATAGACGACATTTTTGGATGAAATCAATACTAGTTTTAATATACAACAATTAGAAAAAAAAAAAAAATCTTTCACGAGGCCCGAGATCCTCGGAGAATGCCTGTATCAACCAAACCCAACCATGCCAATTTCTCATATTTCATCAATCATTTCAATCCTTGTCCCTTATTTTTTCCTGTGTTATCCGTGAGTAATAGCTTCATACCTAGAGACTGATTTCAGCGAATGAACCCAGGGTATGCGCCCTGATCGTTTGGGTAATAACTGGGGACCAGATATTCCAGTGGGTGGCAATTATTGGCACCTAGATGATGTTGAGGAATGTAAATTTGTTCAGTAGCAGGTATACTCATTTGCTCTGTATCTAGACAAAACTCGTCGTCATAGTCGTCTGCATGAGCATTTGGGGTCATGACTAGATTTTGCTCAGACATTGGAGAATTGGCAAAGATAGAGCGCAGTTGCATGACTTGACTGAACTGATCGTTCATATTCTGATGATTCATTCTCTGTTGCCCCATCGAAGAGCAGCTTGACTGCGTTGGAGAATCCTCGTATTCGTACTGAGAAGGGTTACTCATCAGAGGCGTATTTTCCGCATTTGGAGTCCCCATCCCCGGAGAAAGATAATCAATTTTAGAGCCTTTTTTCGATCTCGACTTTGACTTTTTCTCTTCTTTCATGAGGCGTACCATTTGTTTCTTCAATTTGTTCTTTATTCTGGACTTTCCTTTGAATCCGGGTGGCAAGAATTTGCACTCGGCCCCTTCAACGTGTATCTCGCTCCATATTTCGGCATTTTGAAACCAGTCTCCGCACATCGAGCAGTTTCCCGGTGATTGGTTCCGTCCCTTTATGGGTGTGCCCGGGGGAAATTTAAAATGACGGGTTTTGAGATGAGTCTTGTAAGTGTCCCTCCTAGAAAAACCACCACTAGGGTGACATTGATGAGTATTGTCGTTTCCATCTGTGTATGTAGACAACTCACGGAAGGGACATTTGTAAGCCTTCTGAGACATATGTTTCTTCAAATGACGCGTCAAGTAGCCACGCATTCTGAATTTTGCATCACAGTGAGGGCATTCATGTAAGTTAGAGCCACTCTCGCCCTCACCGGAAACCTCGCCCTCGCCATCCTGAATGTCTTCCTTGTGGTCTTCACTTGAACTGGAAGAAGGAGTGTTTATTTGTGGCGAAACTGAAGAATCAAGCTTTTTGCCAGCAATGGACTCGTTGTTTGAAGAATTTGATGTCACGGGAGATAAAATCTCCGATGATTTGTCTATCTTTACAGCCTTAGAAAGTTGAGGGGTTGCTTTGAATGTGCCTGGGCTCGCTTTGAACACGTCGAGTTCTTGGTCAGGTTGAACATCGTCAGTGAAGACCCACTCGATTTCGCCTTTGCCATTCTTGAAAGGCAACAATCTAGTGGTCAAGCCAGTAGAGCAGGGCTGGGGAAAAGCCTCTGCAGGTGCTTTTTCAGGGCATTCATGGCTTATAACGGATGCCTCTATTGAGGGGAACAAGTCATTTTGTTTCTTGAGCTGTCTATGCCCGTGACCGTGGCCATGACCATGACCATGACCTTTTCTGGCCTTCGCGGATGCAAACGGAAGCAAAAATACCAAGATTGTCGCAATCCAGATAAGCGATCCAATCTTGGGGAGAAAAGAAAGTTCTTCCGAGACGCGAGAAAGCACAATATCTGCTTGTTCAGAAATGGAGTAAACTGGCATAGTCCGTGATTACTAAGTCTGTTTGGGCGCTGTTTGTATCTGAAAAGTGGGTCTTAGAATTAAAAACCACGCCAACTCTGTGACTTTGGGGTCGCTGAATTTATGTTCTCTTCAGATTAAAGCAAATTAGAGCCCCCTCAAGGCTATTTTGTAGGTTGTGTGTTCTTGCTAAACTGGAAAAACGAGTATCCCGGCGGTTGTGCGTGAACCAGTAGGATATACTGAAGGATGCAAGGTTCTTAAGTATGAAAGCCGTTATGGATTTTGGGTCTATATATCTTGATTTGCGGTCTCTGTGTGATTTGCCTCGGTGGGTCCGCTTTTCGTAAAACACTTTTTTTCCTTAAACGTCTCTCACTCTAAGCCCTCACAGCGCCTGCAACGCTGCTCCTCGACTTGCGTTTTGCGGTTCGGGCACGCAATGGTGTGACGTTTGAGCTAGCCGAAAGATGATTCGCGCACGTCCCCAGTTGCATTTTTTGCATTCTTGTTTCTTGCAGCGCCGAGAAATAATGTCTTGCAGCTAAATCACGAGGGGACAAAAATAGCTTATTTTATTCCAATCGCACTTATTCATGTTTCTTTGCTGAATGGGAAAGTAGGTGGCAGTATTTTAACAGATTGAGTCTATTATTTTTCAATGACGTTCTGTCGTTTCGGACTCTTTTTCAATTGACATGGTCACCTGCAATATTTCTTTTTGCATGCGTTTGATCGCTCTCTTCTGCGCGGACTTATCGCCTTAGGTCGCTTCAAATATGAAACAGCGTTATTGTTTCATGTGTGTCATTTCATCATATCAAATTCTTCTCAGGCTTGTAGTTTATGAGTGCTTTAGCACCTTCACAAGCATCAAGCAGGCAAAGAGTATCTCGCGACGTAAGTCAGAATCTCATGGTTGCTTCCAAGAAGCATAACTAATCAATCTTGCAAAATCAATTTTTATGTTATTGGAGTACTCGCCTTGCCGAGGAGTCTCCTCACAATGAAAACTCAAGCTGAGGACTTGAAAAATAATCCACGACACTGGGTATAAAGTTCACATCAGTGCTCAACATTTCGGCAAGCTGCGCAACATCAAGGTATAAATCATTCACAAAAGATTCATTTTCTCTGCTACCACCAGAGTCGTTAAAGTCCGTATAGTCATATCCTTGTCCAGAACCATTTTCCAAACTTGGGTCCGCTTTTTCAAAGAGTGTGGTTGACATTGTCGATACTTGGGGTTTCAGACTAGTGGTCGATGCTTGTTTATCTTCCCTGAGTCTTTGCTCTTTGACAGACAGCTTGATTGCCCGCTCTTCGTCCTCTGCTTCGCTTTCATCTTTGTCAACAACATCGTCATAGAATCCAGGAGATGTGATTGAGAGCAGTGATGGGAGCACACATTCTGCATCAGAAGCATCTCTTACTAGGGTTCTGATTGAAATCAAGTGGTCTTTCGGCGTAATATAATCCAAATAGAGAGAAGTCTCACTTCTCGATTTCTTTGACGAGTTCGAGCTTCTTTCCATAAGAGACTCAATAACCTCGTGAACAAACCACCACTTCTTAGAAAAACACTGGAGTTCTTTTAAATAGCCATCATGAAGCGTGACAATCTGATCCAAGAATTCAGGTGATTTGGCTAGATTTTCGTCCTTAGTGTGCAACAAGCGAGAGCGGGCAAACGATGGCACAGAAAATGCAACGAGTAAAATCAGGGGGATCAATGGGGTGGCCGCAATCAATTTGTGATTCTGTCCACCTTTTAGCATCTGAAACATCTTAAGCAAACTTTTTGAAAGTTTAAGACTAAAAGTATCCATTTGGGATGCTTCGCGAAGAAGTTTCAACAGGCCTGTTCTCAAAATTAATAGTATTTGGTGACGAATAAGTCTCTCCATGAAGAAAACGAGTCGATCTCGGTATACTTCAACTTCGATGTCAGGTAGATGATTGTTAGCGACAGTATTCAACGGTTTGTGAAGGGTGAGAGCATCCTCTATTTTTGCTGCGTTTTCTAGGAGTTGTAATTCGTCGTCAATTATTTTTTTAGGATCAAAACATGTTTCTCCATCAACGTGTTCGCCCAATACTCCTGCTTCATTTGCCCCCGACATCCTCTGTGGCCTGAATCCGGCTACCAAAGCATCCTCGAGGGCATACGCCAAAACAACTAAACGCTCCAAATGTGGTAGGTCTTGAGGCCGTTTAATGTTAAAATCGAGCCTTTTGATATACATCGCTTTCCCATTGAGAATGCCATTGAACCTGTCGAGCACAAAAATGATCCACCACAAATGCCTCAAGTAGATTGATTTTTTCATTGCGCCCTCTTGTACAATTTTTTGATGAAAGAATTCATGATGGATGAGTAATGAATAGGCATAACTGATGCAGTGTCCCACATCACCGCTGCTTTGCTCATTTCCGATTTTGTTGAAACGAAAGTTGAGTGACAAAAGTAGCAGTGTAATAAGTCTAGCGAGTTTCTCGGTATCACCTAATTCTGGCAAGAAGTCCAAAAGTTGCCTAATTTTCATCTCGAGCTCCCTGAAAAATCGTGCACAGTTTTCTTCAAATGAAGCATCGCTTTCAACAAAAGATCTCGCTAAAATTGGCTCGGATAGTTCATCATTAGCGGCAGTTAAAACTATCGCATACATGATGGTATTTGGTATTTTGTCTCGCTTATGCAATTCCCAGAACTCATCCTCGAAAACAATGGGAAAAACTGAGTTTACCTTATAAAAGAAAATTTCGAATAGCTTGACAAGATCTTCGTCCGTTATGTGGTAAAATCCAGGCGAGTCGAGTGTGAAAGCATGAAGGCTTAACAAGAACCTAAAATGTAGGGAGTTTGATTTGTCAAGAAACTTGCTTTTCGTTGTTTGCCTCCTCGAAAGACGTTCCGGAACTGATTCAGTCACTCCTTGATTCCCATGTTTCCTACTAATCATTTTGGCGAAGTAATAATGTGACTCTCGAATAGTGCTATTGAATTTAAAGTGATCCTTCAAAAATTTATAGTCTATCCTGTGAATAGTTTCATTTAATGTGTTCGATAATGACAGGTACAAGTCAGAGATGGTTTCTGACTTTGCATTCGCATTTTGTGTCTCAGAATGGCCAACTGATTTTGAGCTACCCCTATCGTTCTCTATGGCCTCTATGGTTTCAGAAGTCAATTCTGCAATAGGTATTCGTGTAGACACATGAGCCTTTGGCACACTTTCCGTGTATAAAAGCAGTCTTTTATGATCTGATGTATCTGTTGGTGTGAGATGCGCCTCGGATCGTGGAGGAGGCGGCAGCTGGAAGGAGTGTGTGTGATTGAAAGGCGATGAAAAAGATTGTGGGGTCACGCCAGAGAGACTATGCAAAAAGCGCAAATTGCTAAGCGAAGGAGCATTCACCATGTTCTGTGGCTGTTCACGAGGAAGGATGTTGAGATCCCACACGCTTGTAAGATTAGGCGAGTCATTTTGTTGACTGTTTAGGCGATGCAATCCGGAACTTCCTCCGTTGGGAGGTGCCGAGAAGCTATTGAAACATGGCCAAGAATCTGACATCTTGCCGTTCATTTGTTCTGAGTTTCCACCAGTCAAAAGACTAGCTTCAGACACGTCTGGAATTCCGGTTGTATTCATTGGATACGGATTGTCCGGAGCGACAAGTCTCGTGGGGTCGGGCATTGCCCTTATAGGCGCATTATGATCACCATATGGGCTGAGATTTTGAGCAGAAGAGCTCGGGTTGGACTTGACTTGTAAGTTAGGGTTTGATCTTTTTGATTTTCTTCTGGATCTCTTCACCAAATCACACGCAAGCCCTTGAGTTTTACAGTTGTCACACCCATCTATCTCATAACTAGGGCTCAGTATGATACACCGAATTCTCTTCACTCTACAATTCTTGCAGCATCGAAAAGTTCTTTTTCTTGTTTTATAGCTATCATTGAATGCTGGGAAGACAAACATAGAATTAGTTTTCCATAAAAGAGTGAAATTCTCCGGTCTTTTCTATGGTTTTCGGTGAATCCCCACACCCAAAAGTTAAATACGAATCGCGGAGTCATGCCGCGAAAATGTGATGTGGGGAGGCTGCGGAGGTAGCCCTGAGCCAAGTGTAGAGAACAAATTGAATTTTTTTGGAACGAGGCAGATAGTACCCGAATCACCGAGTGAGAAAGGTGAGTAAGGCTATTGAATAGCAAAAGGAATAAACATAAGTAAGCAAAGAAAGACATGCAAAATTTAGGTAGGAATAGAGTTAGTAATCTATCATCGTTGCAGTGCGGGGTGGAGATCGCCTTCCCAATTGTGGTTTTGAGATCGTGATCTTTTGCGAAAACACTAGGCACACTCAATCAATGTGGTTTCCGAAAGAACTAGTGAGTTCACGTTCTCAACCAAACAAACTGCGGTGAGGTAGTTTTTGTGCAGAGGTAAGTTAGCTCGCAATTGAGATCTTGAAAACGACCTTTTGAGTAACTTTAAAAGCGATATGCAAACAAACAAGATTAGAGTTGAGAACATCATGAGTGAAACAACACGTTTGGCTCTGTACTTATTCTACCGATCCCAAACTCCGAAGCAGCTGCCGAATTGGGAAGGTGATAAATCAGTAAGAGGTGGTGTTTGAGGCGCAATGAATGAGAATCTACTTTTCATGGCAAACTTGTTTTTTTTAAAAAAAGCGGGCGCAGCTGACCTCAATATCCTTATCAGCCTGAGTTAACTTTGCAGCAAAAGATCTATTTCTCTTTGCAAATAAACCATGAGAGTGATCGATACACCCAAAAGAAATTGATGTGCCCATATGCATGATATCGGCCCGAAGAAGTCAAGTTATTTTCAAGAAATATTGAACAGGGACAGCCGACTCCTCATCCAGCATCAGTATCGACTCTCCTCTCGAAGCCTTTTCACAATCTATCTTTTTGCGCAGATCGTGGTTGAGTTTCACTTTTGCTGGCTTCACTCTCGTTTTTCGTGTGAGCCTAAAATACTCATGAAATAAAGGAAAAAAACCGCATTGCGAATTATCTCTTGACTTGATCCAAGATGCCCGACCTTACAGAGTTCTCACATCCGTCCATCAGCAAGATCAACGATAAGCTCTGGTTTCATGAAATCAATGACGAAGCATTCCCAGGCCAGTCTTTTGGTTTGCAAGTCGTCAAAATCTTGAACCACTCGACGTCTCCGTACCAGGACATTCTCGTATTTGAATCAGCCACTTTTGGCAATGTCTTAGTTTTGAATGGAATAATCCAATGTACTGAAAAAGATGAGTTTGCTTATCAAGAACTCATCACACATGTCCCAATCATGAGTCACCCAAAGCCTTCCAGAGTGTTGGTTATAGGGGGAGGCGATTGTGGTGTTGTGAGAGAGTTGGTAAAGCACATCGGTAAAGGAGTGGACCTGGTGACAATGGTGGAGATTGACAAACAAGTTATTGAATTGAGCATCAAATACTTGCCAGAGATGGCTAAGTTCCACAATCACCCAAACGTGAACATCTTACTACAAGATGGATTTAAATATTTATCAGAGTTGAAAGATTTCGATGAGTCTGAGAAATTTGACGTGATCATCACCGACTCCTCTGACCCAGAAGGCCCTGCAGAAGATTTCTTTCAAGTCAACTATTACAGTTTGCTCAACAATGCACTTAAAAAAGATGGTATCATTGTCATGCAAAGCAGCGAGAACATCTGGTTAAATCTTCCTTACTTGTCTGAGCTTCTCAAGAAGGCTTCACGGGTATTCTCAAACATTGGATACTGTCAATGCTACATGCCATCTTACACAAGCGGCCAGTTGGGGCTCATAGTGGCTACTCAAGATAAGTCAAAGAACTTACTGGTGCCCTTGAGGGTAGTCGAGAACGAGTCAGACTTGTTCAAATACTACAACTCTAGAGTTCATCAAGCATCGTTTGTGCTCCCAACTTGGGCGGATACCCTCCTCAATGTCAAAGATTGAATAATAAACCCACAGCGTGTTAGCCGCTTGCGGGGTGTGTTGCACTATCATGCTCTACGAAACAAGTCTTTGTTCTGGTGGAGGTTGGCTTCAGCGGGTAGTTCTTTCCTCGCCGTGCCACTCCGCCAAGATGCGATTACTATCTGAAGAGAGAAGCGATGATACGCGGCGCCTCCTCCCCTCCCAGAAAATTTTAACATGGCAGGCTTACTTCAGCTTTTTGAAAACTCAGGAACAAGCTCGATACACGCCACGATAAACCTGTAAGAAAATCAGGGTTGTGTGACAGTACTTTGAGTGTGATATAGTTAGTAATAGATCGGATATCACGTGACCAAGCGAGCGAAAACAGACAAGCGAGTGGCCAGAAACGGTACAACCGTTAAAGTGAGCAATACGCGGCAACGCGGTGCGCTAGGTTTTCGAGCGTTTTCTTGCGCACTCTTGAAGTCACGTGACGATGCCTCCGCCCCATCCTTGAAAACAAACAAAAAAATTTTTAACACATTTACACTACTACCACAACACGACCTTTCCCAAGTCCAGTGGAATTTTTTTTGCACCCACGACCCTCCGCACATGAGCCACGAAGAAGACTACGCAACAAACATCGATGAGCAGTTGCTTACCGCGGTAAAAAATCAGGTGAATGAGCACGAACTCAGCCACAATGGGAAAGCGAAATTAGAGGGAAATGACCATGGTCTTGGTCACGACCATGATCACGACCATGAACATAATCACAGACATGGACACAGACATGGCCATGGACATAGACACGAACACGATGTTCAGACACTGCAGGAGCAAAGAGCAGCAGAAGCAGCTCAGGCAGCCCAGGCAGCCCAGGCGCAAGCATTGTATCATCACCAGCAGCACTTGCATGATGTTGGCGAATCGGAGTACAACATTCAGATTCCGGAGCCGATCATTGATTCCCGGCTGAAAATCTACCCTGTGAACGAGAACACGATTACCAATGAAGGAAACTTGATCACGCGCCCGTTCCCTGAGCAATTGTTTCATGGTAGAGATGAGCTCAATGAGTTCATTGCTGAATTTGCCAGAGATAATGGTTTCGGAATTGTCATCGCCCACTCCAACAGGAAAGCCATCTATTACACATGTGAGCTCGGCGGGCGTTACCGCCACAAAAAGGGCAAGAGTATTGAGCAGCAAGAAGAGGAGGCTGCTCAAAGTCAGCTCAATGAAGACGGTACCGGGTATACTTTGGACTCCCATGCTCGCACCAAAAAGTTGCGATGCCCATTCTCCATGACGGCTCTGTACAGAAAGTCTAGTCTGATTTGGTCGTTGCGTACTACATGCAACGAGCACAATCATCCCCAATTGGATCCGTTATCCAATCATCCAATGTTGCGTAAGAGATCTGACGAGTTGAACTTATTGATTTTGGACTTATACAAAGTAGGAACGAAACCCTCTCACATAGAGGCAAAGATCAAGCACCAGTTTCCAGACGTTCTCATAAAGAGAGAAGATATCTACAATGAGATTAGGGGCTATAAAAGGAAAATGAAGAAACTGCATAAATTCTACCCTTCTGGTGTCAGCGTCAATGGTGTCAAGAGACGCCGGAATGCTGCATCTTATCATGAGGTCATGGAGGGCGACGATGACGATGAGCATGACGAGGTTTTGTCGTATGAGTTAGAGCGTCATAGACAAGAGGCTGATTTGCAAAGAGAGCTTCAGGCTGCCGAGGCACACCATTCTCATCATCACGGGATTGCTCACCCTCATTCACTTTCGCATCATCCACACCTAGATGAACAACAACTACAGCACTATCAACATCAGTTGCAGGCACACGGTCTTCATGAGTCCGAGCATTCTGATAGCACTGCTGCTGCGGCTATCGCTGCTGTTGCAAACGCAGCACATGCCAACGACAGTGGAGACTTATCTATTGATAACATCGACAGCAGATTGGTCGGCGAATAATTATGTAAATTACTGTACACTACCGCTTTTTCGATCATGTACTTTCGAAAAGCTTTATTCTCATGGACATATATCATATTTTGTGCGTAGAATAGCAGAACTGTTTCGCTTAAAAAAAATGGCTGAGTTCCTGCAAGGGTTCCTTGACTTTTGTGGTTGAGTGGAGACTCCGCTCTTTGTCTATCAAATGGTGTTCAAAAGTTTCATGGCCTGCGATCTTTCCTCAAAGATTCTCGTAAGCTCGCCGACTTTTCTACCTCGAATTACAGGCTTTTTGACGACCACCAAAGGCTCCGGGGGTCGACCAGCCTGCTGCTGCAATTCTGGTTTGGTCTCATCATCGGACGTTTCAAATTTGTACTTCTGCGGCGGGAACTGTTTCTGGATTGATGAATTATCCTTCTTGCGGAGGGTTCTTTCAACGCTACCCAGGCACATCTGCTTCTCATCAGACGTTGCTGATATTAGGTCTTTTTCCCTTGCAAGTGGATTAACTCTCGCATTGTAGGAGATATTTTGGAGGGGCGAGTTGAGTGAGCGTTTCTCACAAGGATTATCTGTCTTCGAACCCTCATCAACACTCTTTTTACTTGCGCCTTTCAACGCCGCATAGGAAGGCTTGGATAGACTTCTCTCCGCGGATAGTGCCGACGGAACCAAGTTCCTTGTATAAACTTTTAGATTCTCCTCTTCATCCGAGGAAGTGCTATTTTGCATTGTTATGTCATATGACATATTATACAGCTCGTCGATCTTAGCGTCGATCAAATCTTCGCCATCGACGATTTGTTTGACGGTTTTGAACCGATGCTGATATCTAGGACTGATTTCGTTCCAGTAATGTAGAAGATTCTTGAGGAATCTCACAACAATCGAGATGCTGTCTCTATTTTGATTTGATATGGATTCGTGAGTCAACGCATGTGAGAAACACTTCAGGATTGAGATGTTTGTGTGTCGTGTCACCAGTTTTCGATCGATGATTCTGCGACAGAGAGAGACAATTTGGAACAAAACAGTGTTTCTGTGCTCCTCCATCATCATGGAGCTAAAGACTTGGGACGTGTATGTCAAGTCATCTTTCATCGGTAGAACAATTTTCTTAGTGTCAACAAGCGGGGTTGACACCTCTGTCAATATTTTCTTGAAGCACGAAGCGACACAGTTCAAGTCCCAGTCATTGATCCAGATTACCTGACTGCGCACCAAGCAGTGGAACAAAATTTCGGTATTGATTTTCTTCCCTGGTATATGGAAAAGAAGCTCTTCCTGATCCGCGTAAGCATCCACTATGTTGAAGATTTGATAGAAGTGATAATGGAATATTGGATCCGTCTTGGGCGAGAAGCTTGTAGAAGACTTGATTATTGGATTGAAAGGACAGTGTAGCGCGATTTCGGGAGATAAAGTGGTCTGATAATCGTGGCGATATATGTTCAAGGATATTTTCAATTGCGTGATATCGACGTAGTTGGAAAGATCTGAAAGTGTGTTGCAGCTAATAAGGAGGTTATTGGAGTTCTTTAACGACGATATTAGAGTATTGAAATTTGCAAACGTTTTCTTCGACACAAGGAAATTTGTGAAGAATTGACTGACAGATTTCACGAACCAACTTTCGTGAACGGCGATAATCTTGTGTAAGTTTTCAACATTAGAAACACCGAAGGAGCTTCGGGAAAGGAAAGCTTTCAAAAAAGAAATTCCCCAAACCCAATTGATCTTATTCAAACCACAGCTAAATAAAATCACCACGTACGGCCTCTTGGGGAGCCATTGCATAAGCGTGAGTATGAATAGGTCATAATCTACATCCTCCGGTGCTGGAAGATACGAAGTGTCGAAGATATAGATAGGGCAGCCTGAATAGGCATCTATGAGGTCCGTTTTATAGAATATCCTCTCCATTCGAACTGTGGTGTGTGAATTGAATATAGGCAATTAGAGGCCTGATCTGAAGTCCGAAGACGGAGCTCGGTAATTTGGAATTCGGCAAGACCTCTTCTCTATTTTTTTTTTGAAAAGAAGAATTGACTTTAGCGGTCTAACCCCGAGTGCACGTAAGAAGATCTTCAGAATATGGTTTGTGGAGAAGTGAATGATTCAGATTACTGAGAGAAAGAAGCACTTTAAGGCAGGACGCGAAAAGTGGAAAGTAGTAAATACAACACACCGCGCAGACGTGGAATGTGTAGGCTGAGCCAAGAGGGCCGGAAGGATGAATTCACAAAAGAGTAACTGAAAATGGCACTTGCGGAAATGATTTTAGGCCCCAACAATCTTCTGATCCTATTTGTTATTCAAGAGTTTATTGTGAGAAAACAAAAAAAAAAAAAAAAAGGAAGGAATGTTGTTATGACTGGATCGGCCGTCACATGCATTGGGAAAGCGCACTCTCACTTGGCCCCGTGGGCTGCCAGTGCGCATCACAATAGGGCCAAACATCGAGCCAAGTAAAACATGTGCTTTCTCTCTATGTGACTGTAGAATTTTTCTGGATTTAAAACTATCAAGCATTTCTTTTGTTACTTGTTCCCGCCGTGTTAGATCGCAGTTTGTAAAAAGTGTAACCTTACATTTTATAGTCTTAGTTTTTAAATCGAGGATTGCCAACTTAGCGCAAATCTGGCTAATTTGTGGTAAAGGGCAAGCACCAAAAGTGCTAGTTTTTCAGTCGACATTATGGTAACATGCTTTTTCAAAGATTCGATCCCTCATTCTGACTAAAGCATAAGCACTGTCATGCTTTGAACTGAGAATTAGGGTTTTTTATTCCCTTCCGATAGCAGGTATTTTCGTGATAGACTGGGCAAGTATGCCGACCCTGGCTCAAAATGCACGCTGACAATCTCTGAGTGTATGAGAGTGCACTTGTGGAAAGATTTCAGCGAGCTCACGTGACCCTCACAGTTTGCCACACTCAGTCGGAAAAAACCAACCTCCACCCGGTACGAAGTTGGCCTAAACGAGCTTACAATTAATCATAAGCAACACAAAAAATATGGCTCCTACCAAAGATCTGGGTCAATCAACTGAGTCCGGTCCTACCAAACCGAAGAAACCAGTCTCTCAAGAGGAAGAACTCTCAGAAGAAGATCAAAGATTGAAAGATGACTTGGAACTTCTAGTGGAACGTTTGAGTGAGCCCAGTCAGGTGGAATCCGTATACATCGAGTTGTTGAACACAATGAAAGATCACATTAGGGACTCTACCACATCAATGACAGCGGTGCCTAAGCCTTTGAAGTTTTTGAGACCACATTTTCCCTTGATGAACGAATTATACGAAAAATGGGCACACACAAAAGATTCTGTCTCACAAAAACTCATGCTTCTGCTTGCTGATGTGCTTTCTGTGTTGGCCATGACTAATTCAGACACCGGTAAGAAGGACTCGCTTAATTTCAGATTGATTGCGGGCGAAGATACCGTTGCCGACTGGGGCCACGAGTACATGCGCCACTTGGCCCTTGAGATTGGCGAGTCTTACCAGGAAAAGTTAGGTCTGGACGACGATTACGTCGACCGTTTAGTGGAGTTATCTTTGAAAATCGTTCCTTTTTTTCTCAAACATAATGCGGAAGCAGATGCTGTCGATTTATTGCTAGAGGTCGAAAGCATCGAAAGATTGCCACAGTTCTTGGACGAGACCACTTACGCAAGAGTGTGCCTTTACATGGTGAGCTGCGTACCGCTCTTGGCTCCTCCTGACGACTTGTCTTTCTTGCATACCGCGTACTCTGTTTACTTATCTCACGGCCAACTAACCCAGGCTTTGACCTTGGCTATCAAGTTGGACGCTGAGGATTTGATCAAACAAGTTTTCGAGAGCACTGACGATGCTTTAGTTCACAAGCAATTAGGTTTTCTCTTGGCTCAGCAATACAACAGATTTACATATCCCGGTGACAACGAGGATGTTCAGGAGATTATTTCTAACGTGAAATTGCCTGAGTTTTTTTCATACTTGGCAAAGGAGTTGAATTTGTTGGAGCCTAGAGTCCCAGAGGACATTTACAAGTCTCATTTGGAAGATTCTAGGTTCTCTTACGGGACAGGTTCTATTGACTCAGCGAAGCAGAATCTGGCTGCCGCATTTGTTAATGCCTTCACAAATATGGGATATGGCAGCGACAAATTAGTGTTGCAAGCCGGAAACGATGAGTCCAAATCCTGGATCTACAAAACTAAAGGAGCAGGCATGATTTCGTCCACTGCCTCTATTGGTTCGATTCACCAATGGAACATAGAAGATGGATTGCAAGCTTTGGACAAATACACGTACTCCAACGAAGATGAGATAAAGGCCGGTGCACTTTTGGGAACTGGTATAATTTCGGCCAATATTCACGATGAAGCCGAAGCGTCTCTTGCATTGTTACAGGAATATGTCACTGACTCGAAGAAAATGTTGCAATCCTCAGCCATTCACGGAATTGGTATAGCCTTTGCCGGCTCGGCAAACGAGGAAGTTTTGAATTTGTTGTTGCCCTTGATCTCTGACACCGAGACTCCTTTGGAAAACTCATGTTTTGCTGCGTTAGCTCTCGGCCATGTGTTTGTGGGAACTTGCCACGGTGATATCACCTCCACAATCTTACAAACTGTCATGGAGAGAGACGCATCACAATTGGACTCCAAATTCATGAGATTTTTGGCTTTGGGTCTCGGATTGTTGTACATGGGCAAGACTGAATTGATTGATGATGCAGTAGATATCATCGATGCCATCCAGCACCCAATCAGCAAAACCTTGAAAGTTCTCATTAATATTTGTGCTTATGCTGGTACAGGTAACGTTTTACAAATTCAATCTTTGTTGCAAATGTGCTCTGCCAAGCCTAAGAATTCTTCCGATGACGTATTGAAGATGGAAGATGACGAAGAAGGCTCGCCATCAAGTGCTATCGATGAGCTCGACGTTAAAATTGATGACGATGTGGATATGGACGCGCAAGACGAATCGACCGAGGTGAAGAAGGAAGAATCTCAAGAAACCGGGCCAAAATCTGACGCAACGAATGATGAGGAAGACGGATCTGACGATGATTCAGACGAAAACGACGAGGACGACGAATTGTACCAAGGTTTTGCTGTCTTGGGTCTTGCATGTATTGCGATGGGCGAAAACATCGGTCAGGATATGGTCTTGCGTCATTTCTCACATTTGATGCACTATGGCTCCCCACTTATCAGACGAGCAGTTCCTTTAGCCATGGGTCTTGTGTCTGCTTCTTACCCACAGATGAAAGTTTTTGACACTCTTTCTCGTTACTCACATGATCCCGATTTGGAAATTTCGCAGAATGCTATTTACGCTATGGGTCTTGTTGGTGCCGGTACCAATAATGCAAGATTGGCCCAATTGTTGAGACAATTGGCACAATATTACTCGAAATCGCCAGACTGCTTATTCATGGTAAGAATAGCTCAAGGAATTTTGTATTTGGGCAAAGGGACTCTTTCTTTGACTCCTTTTAATATCGAGAGAAGTATCCTTAACAAGGTATCCTTGGCGTCGCTTTTGACAGTGTCTGTCTCATTACTAGATCCAAAAGAGTTTATTCTCAGTGATAGCGTAACAGAGACAACACATCAATTGTTGTACTACCTTACTCCCGCAGTGAAACCCAAAATGTTGATCACTGTCGATGAGGATTTAAACCCAATCAAAGTGAATGTGAGAGTTGGACAAGCAGTCGATGTTGTGGGACAAGCAGGCAAGCCAAAGACGATCACGGGTTGGGTCACGCAAGCAACGCCAGTCTTATTAAACTACGGTGAGAGAGCTGAGTTAGAAAACACCGATGAGTGGATAAGCTTATCTCACAGTTTGGAGGGTGTTGTCATCTTGAAGAAGTCTCCAGATTATATGGAGGTTGACAATTGAATAAGAGAAGTATTTAATCATGTAAACTTAAATATCAAGGAATAATAAAGTCTGAGAGCTTCTTGAGAGGCTTCGTAGTTTGGGTCCGAGTTCCATAAATGTAGAATTAAAATTGTATTTGCGAACCATCACACTATTCGAGGAGCAAACAGGTATTCATGGGGTTTATAAACGAGCAGAAATCACTTGAATTCGGGGGCTTTACCAGCCATCATCAAGCCGACGATAAGACCAAACAAACCCAAGACGGAGCCAAAAATCTCGATGACCAAGATTTTGACGAATAAGGACGAATCTGCGGCATCACTGATTGCGGCAGTTGATCCTGTGATTCCCACAGCAATACCACACAATAAGTTGGACACACCAACCGTAATTCCAGCCCAGAATAAGGCGTAGCCCGTGTATAAATTTTCTTTAGTGTATAGAGAAGTCTCCGGGACGCTGGAGACCTTTGCGGAGAAAACGATCGCCATGATCAAACCATAGATGGCAACAACCTCACAAAAGATGATAGAAATCAAGTTTTTCGTCGTGATTCTTGGAGCCTTAACGCCCGCGCCAAGAATGGACGAGCCTGTAACGAAAATACCCCAAGCTGCACCGACAACGGAAAAGCCAATACAACTAGCAATACCCAAATTGGCCCACATATAAGGCGACGTGGTTTCTAGAAACTCGCCAACATTGAAAGACTCTCCCTCGCCTTGGAAAAGCAAGTATCCTCCCACGGTTAAAAGAGTGGCAACTACTAGTGACTGCGTGACTGCCATGCTGATGAAGATTAAGCCTTAAGTGGTTGACTGGAAATACATATCTCCGACGTGACAGAACCTCATGGTGCACGGGTGCAATATTTCCCGACGGAATCTCGGGTGTTTTGTAAATAAAGTTTAACTTTGTGGAATCTTGTCATTTAGTCCTTGCAAATATAGAATGGTGATCTTGCTTTGGCATCCTGGTTTGGAAAAACGCTTTTCTCAAAATAATCGTCTGATCCATCAACTCTCAATAACTGGCTGGTGTGGGTGCCCCATACGGGACATTCGCGGACTGCGATCCAACTCACTTTGAATATCGCGACCGGGAAAGTGATGAAACATTGAGGGAATGATACAGGGGAATAAAATGCTCATAACCTCGTTTCTTTTGCGACCTTCAAGTCTCAAATGCTTCTTTTTTCAAAAACAAAGCGAAACAAAACAATACAAGAAAAAGGGATTAGAATAGAAGGATTCATGCCTGGTTCACACTATCTACCTAAGAGTGGGGGAAGCGCCTCAGACCAGCTCCCCTGCTGCAGAAACGAACTGTTCTGCGAAACAGCTTTTTGCCTCATTATAAAGTTCAAAGTCTTCACTCATTTTATAAGCCTATGCTCGAAAAAAAGCTTCTCATTGCCCACTTTCATGAACTAGGGGTGCATTGGTCGTGCATGTCGCGATCAGTTTCATTTCTCAAATCCCGCCGCCTGATGTGTGATCCCACCACAATTCGATCACGCGAGCGAGAATATTGAAACCCACTGTTCGCCGTAAGTAAATGTGTTTTTTTGTCCTTTTTTTTTTTTTTTTTTTATAAAAAAGACGCTCCAATTGGTGTATAAACTATGTTGTGTTTAGCTCCTCGTCAAGACACAAAGATAACAACCGCTCTCAATACTCCATGGAGGCAGAACACCAGATGAACGCCAAAATATCAGCTCCACCTTATGCTCCTACTGAAGGAACTAGCATCAGCTCCCTCAAGAACTTCGGTTTTGAACGATTCTCGTCTCTGGCGCCGCTACGACAATCGGGAATGTTCATGCTAGCATCACGTTTATTCTGCTGATATGAATACTATTTTGTTTTTTTCTGCTTCTAGACAAAACTTCATTGTCTTTCATCGAGTTTTGGGGTCTGCCTGCACAGGTCGCTATTGGCTAGCTTGACATCGCTGTGATTATCGCCCTCCGCCGACATCACCCCCATCCGTCGGCATGTGCCATCGCAATTTGTTGGTCTCCTGCACTCACAGGCTTAGCGTGCTTTGACGGCTTATCTTGGCTTTGAACGTTGACAGCATTCCGCGCAGATTGGGTGCTGAGAATTTCCCTACTCAAGATCCACATGCCAATTTTATTGTGCCAAACTCTCAGGTTTTGGTTTGTAATTTTGCCTGGCACTAGTCATAAAACAAGAAACCGGAAGCCTCGGGTCTGACATGTTTACCTATCTTATCAAAGAGGCGCTCACGGTACGTCTGTCTCATCGCGAGTCAACTTCATGCATATTTTGCAAGCCCGTTCCAGGTATAATATTTTTTCCCTCTGCAGCGCGGGACCTATTTTTGCCAGGATTCGTTGACGACAAGGCACTAAACCACGTCACAGACTTTTCCTGGTTCCCAACTCCTAGCCTAGTGCTCTTTTTTCCGGCATGAGGAACACAAAGACCGTCCCATTGGCTGTTGCGACAACTTTGACGATTTTAGTGTTTCTTGTTCTCTGGCACCAAGAAATCTCCATGAAACCTGTCCTTCTGGGCTTTGGAAAAACGGAACCTGAGATAAGAACACCCTCGCCTGACTCAAATGTTTTTGAAAAGACGTCAAGAGACTACAAACACTTGGGATACCTGAAGATGGTATATTCGAATACTAATTTCAGCTCTTCAACGAGCAATTCGGTGTTGATAATCTCTTCCATAGCTAACGAGAATTCCTTTGGCAAGGGGCGCACATTCCGTGACTTCTACGATACAATTGGCTCGTTGGACTACCCTAAAAACTCTGTTAATCTCGCCATTTACTGTGGCTCTCAAAATCTACTCGAATCAGCTAAAGGCTTCTTTGACGACGTAACGAAAGATGGATCTTGTCCGTACAATAGAGTGACTATTCTTTATGCCCCATTCCTTCAAACCGACTTCAAGTCATCTGAACACAATCCTAAGGTTCAAAGGCAGCGTCGTAGAAGCATAGCCAGGGGAAGGAATTTTGTGCTCTTGAATTCCCTTGAAACAGAAGAGTTCACTTTGTTCTTAGATGCCGATATCATACGTTTTGATCATATAGATATGCTAACTCGGTTTGTGAACTCCGAGAAAGACATCATTGTTCCAAGGATAGAAAAAGGCGGTAGCCTAGATTATGACAGAAACTCCTGGCGTGGTCACAGAAAATCCCCGTCCGAGGCGCAGCTCCGGCTTATGGATGAAGATAAATGGGACGAGGCCAATTTCGTGCCTGAAGATGTGGAAAGAGAAATGTTCCATCTTGGAAATCACGCAAAAGAAATCAAGGACTTACCTGGGTCAGAGCAAAAACGCAATTTGAGCTATACGGTGGACTTGGACTCAGTTGGAGGTGCAGTGCTTTTTGCCAAATCTATCATTTACAAGCAGGGCATTTTGTTCCCAACGATGAATGTTGTCGGCACCTCCTGGCTGAGAAAAGAAGGATTCGATGGAATTGAGACTGAGGGTCTCTGCTACATGGCGCAGACGTTAGGATACCGATGCTATGGTATGCCAAACTTGGTCGCCCAGCACTGTCTCCGTTAGGGATGTTGAGCAAAGGCGCAAGTGGATTACAAGGACGGTTTTAAACTTTTGCATCATAAAACATTAAAACAACTCTCCACATTTTCTATAGTGGGCCGACTTGGAAGTTGCGAAGAATAGAATACCGTAAGCTTGTTCAAACTAACAGCTCTTACTCGAGACCGTCTTCAGACTTATCATGTTACTGCTAATGTGAACTTCGTGGCCCTCGGTCTCTCCAGAATAGCCTGAACGTGGTGAGCTGTAGTGGTTTAGCCTGCAACATGTCTTGAGTAAGGGCAGCTGGAAAGTTCTGTTCTGATCGAACCCGAACATTATCTCTTTGTTACGGAGTCTTCCAGTCGCTGGGTTTGCATCTGTAAATTTGGCACTGTTTCTAAGCCAAAAGCTAAACTGCGAGCAGACGATAAGCAGTCGGCTCGCCATGTCAATTTCTTCCCCAGAGTCTAATGACGCATAATTGAAAGACCCAGTATCCCACACCCAGTCTGCGAAACGACCATAATGAGAAGCTAAACCGAAGTTTTCACCTAAGCGCATAACGTGTGTTTATCATTAAGGGTCAGAAATTTGACGGCGAGTTATCATTTAATGAAGAGCCCATTCCTGGTGACTGTCGGAGATTTCCGGATGGAGTTCTTGAAGATCAAAGAAAATCAACGGTTTTGTTGAAATTGAACTGATCACTTACAGCTTTGATCGATACAGCACGGAGTATTGACTTGTCAGCTCTATTTGTGATTCTCCAAAGAGACTGGGTCAACTTGAAGTCCACTATGTCCCCCTCAATATTCGACTCGCTCTTTCTCCGTTTGGGCTGGGGTTCTTCCTCAGGGGTGGTCTCCTCTTTGGGTCCAAAAAAGTCACGGAGCCAATTTTTCTTTAGCTCGATTTGATTGACAGAGACGGACGCGTCTGCGAGCACGCATGGGATTATTATCTTTTTCTTGTCGTCGCTGCTAGAAAAATCTTTCGCAAGTGATTCAAATACCAGTGACATTTTTGTCGCAAGCCTGTTCGTGAGCACAAGAAAAGAGAAACCACCTGATTTTGGAATGATAAGTTTCGCATCAAAGTCAGTATTTGAGTCAATTTGGAAGATAAGGGTCCTTTTTGGCTCCCTGCGTAAGTATGGGCGGACGTAGGAGATCGGTTGTTCATCAGCTAATCCGGTGGACAGATTGATCACGCCCGTACTGGTGAGATTATTGAGATTGAGTATTATTTCTTCAGTTTGTGTGAATGGATTCCGAATGATTGTGTGTTTGATGATTTTCTGCTCGAGCTGTAGAAAGCGATAGTATTTACATTCCTTGATCAAGTTATTCCGATGCTCGTCGTCACGAACCACTTCGTAATTCCCCCAAAATAGTTCCAATAAGTCTGCGAAAAGTACCGGAGATCGGTTCACAGTCAAAGTCGGGCGCTGAGGTGGCGGGCGAATCAATGAGACTTTTGAATTGAGTATCGTCGACTTGGTAGAAAGACCCTCCATACCCATCAGAAAGTAGTTTGGATGATTGCCTGGTCCATACAAGAAAACCCGCGGGATCTTGAACATTTTGTTCCCAATGGTAGCAATCAAAGCCTCGTCGTTCAAGAATTTCTGGAGTCTAGTCAAGCAAAAATAATATGCATCCTGCCAGAGATACACGAACTCATAGTCCGTCTCCACGCTTATATGATATCCTTGCAAATGCATGTACAATTTCTCAAAAACAACAGGGTTTCTATCGATGAAAAGGGTCTTGCCAGCATTTCCTGGCTGGTCAAAAAATGCAGTGAAATAAGACGGGGCGTCTGACAGTAGAGAAGCACCGGAGACTTGGAACAATTTATATCCTACCTGTATGGAATAGACCATGTCATGGGGCAAAAACTCCGGGATTTTCGGATCGACTAGATCGAGAAATTCCAAAGACATATCTTGAGGTCTCTAGGTGTTTCTGTGAATGTTGTTTCGATTGTCTAGTCAGTGTCGATTCTGTGGCTATTATCCTTCTAAACCTTTCATTGAGTTCCGGATGTAGAGACGTGTGGGGGCATATTGAGTAGAAGTCGCGCACCACGATGCGGGACGCGGTAGCAGAAACTTCGCTGGGTGTTTGCTCCGAGAACACAATGGCGGGAGATGATGGCCGATTTGTTTTCCGAGAGAGAAAGCGAAGAAAACGAAAGAAGGCTGTTTTGAGACTAACTGCCAAACCTAAGATCAAGTATGTATTGAAGGCAATCTCACCTCTGCAAGAGCTGGAGGTGTGCGCGAAGATGCTTCCAAGCAAGAAGAGTGATTGTCAGGTAAACGGGTATCTTCTTCGAATCAAATTTAATTTTATATTACACCTCTTTATTTCCATGCCACAAAAAACTTTTTCTTAAACTTTTTCTGAGATATCTCTCATAATTCCCCTTTTTCATTTGCCCAAATAGCAGTTTCAAGCTGGCTCATTAGCTCGAAGTCTCTTTCCTCTAAGCACTCCCTCGCCGCGGAACGTCAACTGGGGCACTTTATCTGTCAACTGCGAGTCGCAACAATTACTCTGGGCCACCATGTTTCTACTATAAGCTGCAAGGTTGAGCAGAAGGGCGTTCGTTCGCGCAGCCCTCTGCACATCCCGTCCTTTGCCTGACCCATTCTCCCCACATTTGTCCGTGTTGATTTTCTCGAATCACTGCACTTAAAAAGAGTTCATATTTTGATTGCTACTACCAAGACGCATCCATTGGATTGTAAGCTTCAGTCGGAGATCTGATGCCTCCCAGATCGAGGAACTTCAACGGTTGCTGGACATGTCGCATGCGAAAGATAAAGTGCGATGCAGTTCGACCCAAGTGTCTAAGGTGCCAAAAGGCTAATTTAGAATGCAAGGGTTACGATTTAGTACTTGCCTGGGCAGACGTCACGACGCTTGACAAAAACTATAAATTGGTTTCCTTGAGTCTAGAGAAACCACCGCACACTAAGAAAGAAAGTGGTTCGCTGCGACGAAATGTGGAGCTAGTGAAATTCCCAAAGCTGATGCTTTATGAAACTTATGATAAGTTAAATGGGGTCGTCGCTCAATTCGACGAAACGGAATCCCCTGACACGCGGGATTGCTTCATCGCCGGCCCCTTTGGTGTTTTCCCAATGCAATTGACCGAATCAGCTCACAATGATGACGCATCCTCCACAAAAATCCCAAACGAGGCTCCTCAAAAAACCGCTCCCAGTTTCGAACCAAACAGACAAAGTGAAGAGAAAAACCAATTTCTATCTGCTGTTTCTGTAAGCGAGGTGCTCGAAAGTGATCTCGAATCATCGATCTTTTCTAAGACAAACAATGAGTATGTGCACTATGAACTCGTGGAGTATTCTAAACTCTCGATTTTGGCCATAAAGGGACCGCGTCACAGGTTCAATGAACAAGGAATGTTTCATATTCTTTATCCCAAATTTTTCCCGAACGTTGAGTCCGATAACTGGAGGCCGAATGGAAGTGTCTTGTCTACACTTTTTTCGCAAGACGATAGTGGCAATATTGTCATTTCACCCACGTTGAGCTTGACATTTCTGTACCTACTGAATAGCGTACTGTCATCCATAAGGGTGATTCATCCGCAAAACCCCTGGAAAAGGCTCGTCGTTCCCTTCATAAAGCAGATGTTCTTCGAGATAATATGTGAAGAATACCCGGAGTCTAAGAGTTGGAAAAATCATATCATAGGCAAGACGATGGCTCAGGTTCCCAGGGATCTTCTTCTTAGAAACATAAAGTTTGCTATTTTCTGCATGTGCTTGTCGATTAGCTGGCATGAACGATCGCTATCTGGAGTGAAAATGAAAAATTCCGTTGACACTTTTTTTGTTAATGATGAGCTCAAAATAAGCATTGAATTGAGAAAAATCGGAATAAACATTCTCAATTACCATTTGGATGAGTATGATGGCAACTCCAATTTTCATGCTGAAGATGACTACGACTCGCATTTCCTTTTGGCACTCATTTTACAAGTTCACTTGGATAATTTGTTTGGGGTTTTTGAAAACTATGAGCTCATGTACGCAATAGGTGACTTCATTTTGAAAAAGCCAAAGATCACAAGCAGACATCGATCGTCCTTGGAACGTCATTTGCGCCACAATTTTCACATCTTGAATATTCTCTATGAATCAACTCAAGACATCAATTTTTTCAATTATACAATATCAGACCGGGATCAGAAGCTGAAGTATCTGGATCTCAATGAAAACTATGATTTAACGAAAGATGTTTCAAGTAGAGAGAATGACTTCACAAGTGATGAGTCGGAGGAAGATTTTGGAACCGACGACGATGACAAAGATGTGAAAGTGCAAGCCACATCTATGGATCTTCAGGCTCTCTCATTCACCGTAAACTTCAAGGGTGACAAGAAACAAAAAGTTTCCAACAATCATGACCCAAAGCAACCGAAAGAACTAGGGTTTGAGAGTTTCCAACAAGGGTTGTTTGAGAAAGCTCGATCATCCAACCCTATTATCCCGAGCTTAGAGGACGGCTCTATCTTTCTGAGCCATGGACTACCAAAGGCTCTTTTCCAATTGGTTCAAGAAATTGTTCACCTCACGAACCACAAAAATGTATTCCGAACCCGTGGGGTGGCGCCTCGTAACTTTCCAAGAATATGCGCGGAGACGGAAGATAAAATCTTGAACTTCAATGTTGAAAATTATTGGAAGCTCTACGATAACGAGTACAACCCAATTACAAATGTGGCGACGAAAACGTTCATCTCTGATTTTCACGAGGGCTTGTATCATAATGTGACATGTTTTCACAATGCGTTGATTGTCTACTTCAAGAGACTCATACCAGAAAGTTCTCTTAAGTCACGTCAGTCTTACATCAAGGCCAGTTTCTACCATATGGAAAAATTGGTAGCATTGAACAAATCTTTTCAGGAGAAAGGCAAAGTTCTTCGATTTAATCCACTTTTCTGGCCTTTACTTGTTTGTGGATGCGACATTGATTTGTCGACCCAAAGGGACTTGAAAGAGCAGTGTCAAAAGCTATGGAAAGCAGAGTGTTTCCACAAATTTAACTTCTGGCGCTCAAAGCAAATATTATACGAGGTCTGGCATAGAAGGGAGCAAGACGGAGAAGATAATAGCTTTATGGACATGATTCGAGAATGGGGAATTGTTTTGAGTTTAGGTTGATTTCACACTATGTTAATGATCCTAGAGGCTCAATCAAGCTTAAGGATTGTTCGCTCGAGCCGATTGGCAAAGATACAGGGGGTACTGAAACTGATTTTTTTCAATCTTGTCGAGCACTTTCTGCATGAAAGCTGGGCTTATCTCGTCGGAGTGTTTATCAAATTCTTCTGGAGAGTCATTGGTTGTACTGGTTGCAACAAGAAACTCTGCGAAGGGTAAGAGAGCCACAAAGCTAGCCTTCAATAGGCTGAAATGGTCTGCATGATTTCGTGTCAGGTTTATATTGTAGTTTCCATGAAGACATGTGTTGATAAGATTTATTTTGAAGCCGTTGGAGTATTGGATGTCCGTGACATCAAAAGAAACAACTTTTCTGGTACCATTATGGGCAATATTGACGTATCTTAAGCCCAGCTCAACGCGAGGCATCTTTCCAACACAACATGCGTATCGGGGATTGATACGTTCTCGCCTCCGAAGCCACAATTCATAAGATCGGGCCTGTCTCCTTGTTATCTCGTCGAAAGAGGTAGAGTTTGCAAATAAGTTTTTCACCGTGTCAATGAGAAGTGACACACTCAAAATGATAATGAATGCGTTCAATATGAACAATATGATATGATGAGGTAGCTCCGAATGGTTATGGCGGAGCGCAGATCGTGTATACAAAGCAACAAAGCACAAGACAAGTATGGAATAAGCACTAAATGACTGTAAAAATTTGACAAACGGAAGAAAGTTGTCTCTACCGATGGCTGTCCCAATCCAGATGCAAAAATGATCAAAGCGAGGAACACATCTATCCAAGTCACTCAGGTGGAAGGATCTATCCGGTTTGAGGTTCTGACATTTAGAGCACCAAAACGGGAAGCCCTCTTTGTCACATACGAAGGCATCAGGAACAGGTGCACTATTCTCTGATTTGGCACCGTACAAATCAAATTGTTGGAGCTGGGGAATCTCGCCCGGGCCACGAACAAAGATCCATGCCCAGTAAAATAAATGCGTGATTTGAATCAAAGCTAGTAACACCCAGAAGAGAATGGCAACCGCAACCAGGTGTCGATGGTATACTTCCTTCCATGCCACAACATAGCACGAGGCATAGTCTATGTATGCCACCGCTAGTAGCACAATCAAAGGAACAATGCATTTGCCACTTCGCGGCAAATTTGCCAGGTTCATTTCAGTGGATCCTCGCCCAGATCAAACACTAGTCTTTACCAGGCTGAGTTCTGAAAAGGAAACGTGTCCTGTACCCGAGAAAAATTGCGAGCTTTTGTAATGAGACAGACGGGCCATGCAAAGAAGTCTTTTCTTTCATTGGCGCAAGCGAGAGTCTTTTCCTTTCGCCTTGAATGCTTGCTCTTGACAAACACTCAACATGGAGTGGCTCACTGCTCGTGTTCCCTCTTCCTTTTTTTGGACAGGGCCATTTGGGCCTTGGCAAGAGCCCCAGGCAAGGGCGAAGATGAAGATGGCACTGATAGCGATTTTAAGCGCAACAATACAGAACGCAACAATACAGAACGCAACAGATAAAAATACAACTGACCATCATTGCTGCAAGAGGCAATGTCTTGTAAACACGTGTATTCTTGAATTTGTTCCTGGCCTCCTCGAGATGTCAATAATTACTGAAGTGAAGATTTGGCCAGTTTCCGCACTGTCGTGATGATATGATCGTGCGGGCCAACTAATCATTCGTCGCCGTTCTTTCGATGGGGCACTCATGAGCAGGATCTGAAAAACGTTTCCATATAGGGCAGTAAGTACAATACATTGTTCTGGTGAAGTCCAACAAGCTTTGGATTTGATTCAATCCGAAGCTTTTGCTATCGAGGCCAGTAAAACCGAAGTATGATAGAAAACAGGCAAGTATGAATGCAGCCTGGCATTTCGCGTTACTTATTATCGGCAAGCGCGTCCCATTTACATTGCAGTAGAACCACTCCATTGTTGACCAGGATAATCGATCCCTCTCAATTCATTTTTGTCTTGCGCATTCTGTTTTTTTTTGCCGACGACTTTTTGGTCTGGTCCCGGGAACACGGCATTCTTAAGGGTATGCACTTTTGCGGATGATGAAAAGTCTGGATCGCTGACGCGATTTGAAAGAAGTGCCCTATCACGTATGGCCAAATTGCGCAGTCACTTTTCCTCGCTGCTTTGAATGCGCAAAAGCATGTAATTGAAACTCCTGCGAATCCGCAAAGATTATATCACGCAAGGCCAGATTGTTGGAATTTTCCGAAAACCCCGTGGACTGGCTCGCTCGCAAGTTTCATGTCACATGTATGCTTCGTTTTGTTCCGCCACGGATCGGACTGCTCACAAGCCGAAGCTATTACGCAGGGTACACGGGTGTTAAGATTTGGCCTTATCTACAGGTTCAGACCTCAATAGTCACATTGTGGTATTGCAAACGAAAATCAGACAACGTCAACGTCGATGAGAACAGTTTTCTTCATCGAATCTTCATTAGAAGCATGAAACCAAAAGTTCAGGGCACGTTCAGGGTCAAAATGATGTGCTTTGAAGTCGTAGATCCCGCCCCCAAATCTGCACACCTCCTTATCCTGCTTTCCCCAGGTGAGAACAGCAGGACCGCAACATACCTTTTCATTGTAAGCGCGCTACATGCAATCCAGAACTGGTTTTTCCGGTCATGTTCATTCAATTGCTACATCATCTGAATTTTTTTTTTTCTTTTTTCTTTTACTTTTTTTCCTTTTTTTTGTTCTCTTTTTCTTTTTTTTTTTTTTTTTTTGGCTCGCGGCAAACACTCATCACCACCGTTCTCTTATTCGTTGAAATAATATTCTGCCCATAAACAACCATAGAATCAAAACACAATACGAATTCGAGAATTAATGAGCTCTCATAAAGCGGACAAGTAGCTTTTCGTCCACCATTTAACTCCTCTCGTGGCCTTAGCCTCGACCAACGGGGAAAAATTTGTATCCATTCGGACTATACCTGACTTTCCGGGGTCTCAGAGTTTGGTGGGAACTTCGCTCCATTCCCGTCAGATCTGCTCTCTACTCAAGCGTAAAAGAGCGCAAACTATCTCGGCTCTTTTTCCATTTTTCGAGGAAAAAGGGGGTCTGCCCTCTTTTTCTGTGGTGTGAGGCGTATTGTTATGAGCACTGATTGCGTCCTCCCCCAATTTATCCGCTCTCCCGAATCTCCCCACTTGTTGAGAAGATCACGTATCCAGAGTATTCAGGGAAACGAGAATATCTGAAAAACTTAGTGATTAGGCGAGGGCCGGCTACCTGAGATCTTCAGGCTTGGAAGATGCGAGATAAGAAGAAACAACTTAGTTGACAATGCCAAATCGCATTGTTTTTTTCTTTTCATAGAATCCCTTGTGTTTTATTTTTTTTCACCCTCGTCAGTGTGTGGTGGTGCTCGCTCATGCTGCTGCATTCCACCCCACGGGAAATGCCTCGTAGTCGCCCTCGCCCCAGTCTTCTGTACCCCACCTCCATAGGTTTCTAACCATTGCCAGCTGCAGCCGCGCACGCGGTGTATGCACGGAGAAAATGTAATTCCGGGACCCACGCTCTCGCCTTGTTTTCTCCACAATTTTTTTTCTTCGTCTCCGTGAAGATTCGTTGAACAACTTCTGGCTTTTTTCCCTTTGATACAATCGAAAAAGACAAATTTCCAAACTTATTCAAAGAAACAAGCAAACAAGCAAACCTTCTGTTGAAGCGTGAAGGAATTTCATCTTTTTTTTTTCTTTTTTTCCTCACGCCTTATCCATCTCCTTTATTCGTTGAAACCCGGGTCACACGCATTGCACAAGCGACCAGTCTGTGACCATATTCATTTCGAGCCGAACCGAAAAGCTCGTTTCTGTTTGGTTTTCATTCCTTCTAAGGTGCGCTTTATTCACTGTTGGAAAAAAATAGCACCACGACACAACGGCACTCACTTTCTCAGACTACTTCCCCCTATAGCTCCCGATTCTCCCCGGGATAACTGAGATCAGCTACAGTTCCCCGCCCCGAACTGAAAATTTATCTGTCGCTCCATTGCTTGCAATATGTCAGTGGGATCGCCCGAGTCTTTAACAAACGATGCTACAGAAGATGTTTCCTTCTCAAAGAAAGACATACCCCGAAAAAGATCCAAGGTCTCCCGAGCTTGTGACGCCTGTCGCCGCAAAAAGATACGGTGCAATGCTGAATACCTGTCGATTCTTCTGCGAGTCACCAAACCTTGCACAAGCTGTACGAAAACTGGCGAAAACTGCTTGTTCTCTCGAGTTCCGTTAAAGCGTGGACCTTCTAAAGGTTACATTCGTGATTTGGTGGACCACATGGATGACCAGAAACAGGGCAGGAATTTCACTGATGGATCTGATTCACTGAGCAACAGACCAAGACTGCAACTGATTGACGTCGCAGGGTTGAAGTTCTTCTCTCACTCAGGTCTGAAATCTGATTCTTACCAAATAACTCCGCCCTCCCCCGTGTCTCAAACCCTGAGCAAACCTCATCTTCACCATCGCCCCAAGTTCTCCTCAACTTCTCTGATCACACAGCCTATCATTCTCCCTCCAATCATCGGCACTCAGCCTCTGACACAACCTGTGAAATTGGCGGTTCCCATTTCGAAGTATTCAGCTTCCGTGAGTCCTCTTAGTGGCGGCGCCCCTTTGCCAGCCTTACCCAATGCAATGCGCAACACACATTTTGGCGAAAGTTCAGATTGTCGTATTCAAGGTCCATTGTGGAAAGTTCCCTATGAAATGCCCACTTCTATAACACCTCGCTCGAGCTTGTCGTCTCCCAGTGCTCCAAACGGGATGGGGTTCGATAGCAGAAGATCATCAGTGGACTCTGTGAGCTCCATTCTGACATCGGGATCCACAAGTAGAATTCCTTCTTTACAGCCGCAGGTATCCAAAAATTCTCATCCCTCATCATGCGCCTCTGATATGGAAGACGTAGAATCAAGCTCGTCAGAAATAATATCACCCCGCAATTCGATTAGCTCTTTGCTGTCGTTGAACGGTAGAGTCGCGAGCCATTTGATCATATCCAACCAGCCATCAGCCCTGCATCAGAACCAGCAATCCGTATCGCCAGGACAAGAGCACAATGGTCAATTACTCATTCAATCACAGGCGCAATTTTTCCCGCATCCTCTGCAACAGCCACCAGTAGGGGCAGAGGCTCCTCAAGTTTCATTTCATCAGTTTAATAATCAAATGTATCCCACACCAATTATGCCCTCTCAAGCTCCTTCTCAGCCTATGAATGGTTTTAAGCAAATTGACTCATTGGATTACAACCTCAAAATCTATTATGAAATTGTCCATGCCGCATTTCCAATTCTACCCTTCGATGAGAATGCGATCCCGAGAATGATATCTGAATTGCAAAACACCGGCTTGCCACATTCAAATGTCGTCCACTTCTTTGTTGTCTCATTAGAGAACCTCATTAACTACCAGCTCATACCTTTTGAGTTAATCAAAAACTCGCTTCTTCAGTTCACTAGTATCTACCCATTTCGCGATCTCAGCCCTCCATTAAATAACGAAGTCCTTTATCTTACTTTAGCAGCTCTCCTCTTGATCAATTACACAATTTTGTTGAGAGGAGAGACATACTCGATGGGTATTTCTCTTGCAAATGGAGTATTCACCGACTTCAAAATCTTGCAAACTTTCAAGAGTCTTTCATCTGAAAAAGTTCTGGAACTAGACCGTGACGACATTCAGCTCTACTTGCCTCGTTTGCATTTATGCTTGCAAATTATTGACAAATGTCATGCATTATCCTTCGGAGTCCAATCACAAATTCAAAAGCATTCAAATTTCTTGGTGGCCGCAATGCTTCCTTTGTTTTCTCAGGAAAAGTTTGGCCTCGAGTTTTCTGAGAATGTGCAACTTGGGGGACTTTTCGAAGTTTTCGAGGGTTTGAAATGCGACGAGCTCTTATCTAATAGGCCTCGAAGTAAAAGAAGCCCAAGTGTTTCCTCCTTCGGGAGTTGTTTCCGAGACTCAAATCTAGCGATGCGCATATTTTGTTTGCAAAGGGACAAGTGTGAATTTTCTGATTTCGCAATGGAAGTTTCGAGTTTTTTTGAGAGCCATTCGATTATTGATTTTGAAGATGAATACATCAAGGACCACTTACACGATTATCAACTCAAGACCAGCAGATTGGTGAAAAAATTGTCTCAGTCTGTCTTAAGTTTTGCTAATCATATCTCGAGCATCAGGCTTCAATCCAAAAACCTGCCATCGCCCAATAAATCGGAACAAATTAGTCCGTTTCTCAATATTAGCTATGGCCAGGCTTTGAGACTAATCAAAATCAGCAAGATTCTCATGAGCTCTCTTGTTGAAAATTCTGGCGACAATGAAATTATCGCGAGATCCATCAAAATAATCAACGAATTGTCTATTGCCACCAATTTGTTAATTGGTAACCTTAACCATGACCCCAGCAAAATCGAGAGCTCCCGCATTCATCTGAAAAGCATCAATTCTCTGGCAGAACCATTTGCTTTTTCTGGTCATCTGATAATGCACGGACCCGGGATTTCAGCTATTCAATGTCTTTTCAGAAAGCTCGAAATCTATGATTTGAATTTCAATAACGCTATTAGTTTGAAGCTGAATAACGGTGAAAAGAAAAGTTTTGAGGCCTGGAGAACTGATTTCTTGAGAACAACAAAATACCTCATATTTAGCGAGGACATGGAAGGATGGTTGTGAGAGTAGACTCTGATTATAGCCGCTGGTGCGTCTATCAATTGGGAGTTCTTATTGCATTGCGTACTATCCATCCTAACGATAATCATAGTTACCTACATTCATTACTTCAGAACTTGTTATATGATCAGTGCATGAATAAATATAATTCTTCTCAGTAATCGGATGCGCGTTATTCCCGCTAAGTCTTTCTCGCTAAGTCTTTCTTGTTGAGTCAACTCAATCAATTTTGATTTGTGAGTAGATCTTTCTGATGAAAAATAAATTACTCAAGAACCCGACGGATCCACAGACCAAAAATACCAAGAAGGAAATTACACCAGAATATCCCACAAATAACACCAAAGAAGTAAAACCTGAGAACGCCTCGTCGCTAATGAAAAACAAGGAGTGGATGAAAACGTAAATCGCACATCCACCTCCAACAAAAATAGATTTCCATTGCCATTTGTAGTTTTCCCCACACAATGTGTAGTAGATTGACAAGACCGAAATCAACCCGGTTGTCAAAATCATTAAAACAAAACAGAAAAACAAGAAGCCAAACATGTAGTAGATCCTGTTGAACCAAATCGAGGAATAGATAAAATACAACTCGACAGCAATTGATCCAAATGGGAAGAGGCCGCACATTATCATGGCCGGAATGGTTCTCAAGTACCAATGCTGTGGTGGAATTTGCCTTGGAATTTGGTTTGTTCTAACTGGGACAGATAAAGTGGACCGCTTAGATTGCCAAATAGAACCCACGATAGACAAAGGAAGGGAAATTGAAAACCAGATTGCAATAATGGCTATCATTGTGCCAACTGGAATTGCGCCCGACGAATTGACACGAATCAAGAAAAAGTTCAAGAATACGAACACACCAAAAAGGATACCTGGAACAACTGTTGGAGTCAAGATCAAATTGAGTTTCCAGTTTTCCCCACCAAAGAATCTATAGATGTAGCCACTGACGTAAGATGAGATCACGCCAAAAACAATAAACAAGATGAACATAAATGTGGACAAGGCGCCCCTGTTGGAAGGAGACAAAAGGCCGAACAATGCGAACACAATAGTGACGAGAATCATGCAAAAAATTTGAGCACCACTACCAACCAACACGGACAAGAGCATTCTGTTGGATGGAGATCTGAAAACGTCACCGTAGACTAATTTCCATCCACTCTCATAGGCGACATCATCATCCAAGTTGACTTCATTGTACTTGATGATATCGTTTTTCAATGTGGAGACTAGAATATGAGCCATGATAATGGCTAAAATGATGACCACCAAGGAGAAGTTGATTAAAGAAACCCATTGAATTTTGGGATCGTAGACGTGTAAGTACTTGTCCCATCTCGTAGCCCAAGCAGTCTCAGACTCATCGAACTTGACAGAATATGTGAACAAAACTTTCTTGTCCTCTTCATGAGACAAAATCACTGGAGGCAAATCAATTTTGCACAATTCATCTCCACTTGCTTTGTTTTCATTGATACCAGTTCTATCAAGAGAGGCCGGTTCCACAACGATTCCAACGACCCGGATATTTTTCTCGTCTCTTCTGTGGTATTCAACGTGAATAGTGTAGTGGTTGTATAAATGAGGATGTTCGGAATCATCTACACTACCAATGGGGAATCCAGGACTATAGAAGTCAGTATTGGTTCTTCTTTCTGTGACATGTCTAGCAGCAGGCAAACCGTCGATAATCCAATTGTGAGTGTATCCGGCACGGATGTTTCGGTTAACAAAAATAGATTCCACCTTGTTGTAGGAGGAGGTACAAAGAGCTCGACATTTGGTCTCTTCCAACATTTTAATTTCAAAAGGAGAATCGAAAATACGATCACCAAAGATAATGGCACCCAAGGACTCCAGCTGCTTCTTTGGGCCATCCTTAGGTCTGCAAAATTTGAATTTAGGATAGTAGTAGTCGTAAGAATAAATGGTGACCTTGTTTTTTCCTTTAGACCTAAAACTTGCCATGTTGTTTGACGAGGGTGTCAAATGGTTCACGAATAACTTGATGGGATCTCCTTCGGCATAATTTGTTGGAGCCACGCCGGGCAAGTAGAACGCTGATACGAAGCCGGCCCATAGACAGAAGCTGATGATAATAGTCCAGCCTTGAGACTTCATTTTGCCTACTCTTTATTATGGTAAAAAAACAAGTTAGTTCTCGAGTGGACTCGTGTCGCATCATGAAAATCCGAGCGAGGAAATCGTACAGGAACAACACAACTTGAAGTGCGGCGCAGAATAGTTGGGTTTCGAAAGTCAAGTTCGCTGCACCGACCCTCACTCTCGATAATCGTGGTCATCGAGATGGAAATCAAATTGGCATACGAACGGATGAGATAACTGCCCAAAACTCATATAAGATTATTGCTTTCTCGACCTACTCGGTGCAGCTTTCTGAGTTTATCAGTAACGATCCTTATTTCTTTTAAACGCTGCATGGCGTGTTTCGCATCCACCATGTAATTTGGCCGTTGTCGCGAGACGTCGCATTCCAATCCCAAACGGGCACACGCTCCGCAAGGACTACCGTCTTCAGGACAAGCCTTGTGTCGGAGTCGACAAGTCCAGCATCCCTGTTTTGATCTTTGGGTTCGTTGCTTCTTTGGGCATGCTTCTTTGACTTGGCAGTTCGATAATTCCTCTTTGAAGTTGATTTTTTTTGGCTTGTTTTTCTTTTTTTTTCTGTCACTCACTTGCAGAATTTTGGCGCTCGTAAGTGGTGTCTCGCGCTGTGGTAGGGGCAGCGAATCTGGCCCAAGAGCCTCCTCTGGCACTGTGTCATCACCGAAACATACAAATTCGGTCCAGCTTTGTTTCGGTGAAAACCCACTTGTAACATCATCTCGAAACACCATCGTTTTATCTCCCGAAAAACTAGAAACAAGTTTTGTCTCTATTGTCATGGCAATTTCCGCTATCAGTTCAATGTTGTTTGCAACATATAGATCAGGCTCAGAAGTTAGCAAGGAGTCATCAATGACAACGTCGAAGTCACTAAACAAAACAGTCTTGTCCTTCATATTTCTGGCATTCGATAAGGTATTTAAGATAAGTTGAAGAAGTTTATATGAGCTAATATTGGAGCTTGAAGTGTTGATGGAGGAAGAAAACAAACTTGAAAAAAAATTTGGGGGACTGACATTTTTGCAGCCTCGAGCTCATCACCTAAAAAGGGCGATACGGGAAAGCGAAAAAAAAAATTAGACACTGAAAAAATAGAACAGAAGTGAAAAAAAAGGAACTGCAAAACATTAGGAGAACAAGTTTGGAGGGTGATCTAAGCAGCAATGCTATAATCGAATGCAACTTAGAATCTGAACACCCAGCATTACTGACTGCTTAAATCGTTTCACTCAATTTCTTCAGTCTCAATTGGTACATTATTAACAGGGTCTGCTTCTAAAAGTTATTACTCTTTCTGGAATTGGTCTGTCAAACTAACTTCTTCTCGAAGAGTTTGAAGGAATAGCCCAGGGAATGAGTCAAAGATTGATGGAGATTTGAACCTCTCTTTGCTTTATACTCGCCAGGCTAGAGACTTCATGACTTTGCCAGCCAATGCATTCGTTCCTTAGTCTGCCTGTTGGGCACTAGCGTAGCTAAGAACCCAGTTCAAGTTCACGAGCAAGTATCTACAGGACTCAGTCCACTGAGCATTTGAGGTCACTCTTATACTTTTGCCTCCGAGAGTCCCGCCTTTCAACGAGGCCTTGTATGGAAGAGTGAGATCACTGTCACCTTCCAGCAATTGTGTTTCAAACTGGGAAACAATGTCTAGTAGTGCCATCATGGATACATCGAGCTTATTGAAATTGAAAAGCTTGCCCAAAGTAAATTCATTGGACGAATACAACTGCAAAATGGAGCTTGCTCTAGGCCTTTGACCTGGTTCAGACTGCAGAGCTTGCGGAGACGGGTGCTTTATGACATAAGATTTTGATCCCAAAGGCACAAGCTTATAATGTTGAAGGACAATGCCTAGCCGGCCTTTCAAGAATTGAAGCATCAGAACAATTTGCCCAAGTGCAACATTACATTCTGGCCATGAGACTTTGTGCCCTAACCTAAAGCCGTTTATCAAGCCGTAATCACCTTCAAACAGAATATCGAAAAGCTGTTTATAGACGTTAAACTTCCGGAATTCATCCAAGTGATTTAAGTGCTTGTGATATAGAGCTTTTGTCTGATCAAGCTTTCGCTGCTTTTCCTGGAGATTCAAGCCGAGCGAGTTTTTCATCTGGTATATGCTAGTCAATTGGTTTTTGTCGGAGGCCTCGAGCTCTTTGTTTAGAGTTTCAAGTTGTGCTTTGAGTTGTGTATGCTTAGCTTCCAACGTCTCGAGCTCGCTTAGTTTCTCTTTCTCTGATAGCTCGAGCTTCTTCAAATCACTAGCTGCATTCTTTGAATCTTCGTCCGAGGGCTTTTCCGGATTTACGGCATCAGTTTCTCGCTCTTTGAGCTTTCTCAAAAACGAGATGTAGTACTCCTTTTCCCGTTGGCTTTGGTCAAACTTGAGCTTATAGTTGTCAGTTAAGAGATCAGAACATTCAGAACACATTGGGTGACCTATGTCTTGATTGACCAGAAGAATGTCAAACACCTGATTCAACGTTTTGATCTTGGAAAAATCAGGAAGCTGGTCTTGTAAAGTGGCATCTTGCATGTCAGTCTCTTCATGCTGAGGGTTTGTCGTAACATCAGTGTCTTCAGAATCGGATATGTACACAAAAGACCGGCCCAAGTCTGCTGAGACTGTGTGTTCCAGATTGGCATGGGTTTCGTGAATCATGGCCTCGTGATTGGCAGTTGCTAGAGCATGTCGATATTTTTCTAGTCTATCTCGGGGAATGAATTGAGTAGGCAGTGTATGAGCTCGCGATAAGGACTTGGGCACCTTAGATACCAAGAGTTTTGCCTGAGCTCGCAGTATATTTTGGAACGAGGCGTCAAAGTTTATTTCGGCATTGCATTTCTGGCATCGGAAAGTCATGGTTACTGAAAAAGTGATGTCAATCAAGTTCAGAAGTTTGGGTAAAAGTATCTGCCATTGAATCTCCACACTCAGGGAACTGCATAAGCGGCCTCCGCATGCGGTTCAGAAGATTACCGTCGAGGAGCCATGACGCGCATAGATTCACTATCGTTTATTAGAAAACTCTTGACTTCTCGTCGATCTCTTTGCTGAACGCTCTCTTTTTCAGAACAACATCACCAGCCAAACTTCTCCGTTGCCTTGAAACAAGCTCATGCCCTTCTTATTTGCTAAGAAAGGTCCAAAGCCCTCTCCCATGAGTCAGTTTTCACATTTCGACGCGTCATGAACCTTAAAGCTTGATACCGAAATTCGTAAAGAATGTTTTGATATGAAGCCTTCTTTTGTGAAATGAAATTGGGAGACAGAATTAGATGCTCTTTGTAAAGACGATATATCAGATATGCTTTAATTAACTCTCACTCCAAGGCAACTTGTCCGAGTGGTTAAGGAGAAAGATTAGAAATCTTTTGGGCTTTGCCCGCGCAGGTTCGAATCCTGCAGTTGTCGATCTTTTTTTCGTACAGCTGGAATGAAGTGCCCATTATCCCAATTTGGGTTGTATGTGCTTATATTGCAATACTCGCTATATCTTCATCTACTAACCACCTAGATCTCCAAATTCTTGTCGTACTCTAATTTCTCTGTGTCTTCTGGCGCAACCCATATCGACACGCTTTCATCATTCCTTGCAATATAATGACCCTTTGCATTCGTGAAATCACACCAGTGAAAGGAAGTGCATCCCTTATTTTGATACACATTCTCACACAGCCAAAAATATTTCCCTCTCGTGGCCAAAGATTTGTAAGAGCGCCGTAGTATCATTGCTGTATCGCACTTACATTTGGGCAGGTTTGCGATGAAGAACGTTGGGTAGAACCTGGCAGTGATACCAAACCTCAGAGTTCCAAGCGTTGGATGCACATCAATGGCTTTCAGCATTGGATTTAAACAATGCTTGAATTCTTCCTGACATCCAGGCCTCATTATGAAGAGACTATTGTGCGGGAGAGGAATCTGGTATATGGGACCGTTCACTTTGTAGGTGCTTCTGAGACGAAACATTCTTGTAGTACCTAATGAAATAGATGCCACGTAGTTGTGCGGGCCAATGTGAGAAAGGCGATCAGAGTGCCAGTCCATGTTATTCAGAAGCTTTTCGTACCAGTTAACTACCGAAAAATCGTTCACCCAGCGCTCCTTCAGTTGCCATTTGAGTCTTTTGGATTTGGGAATTATCTGATCGTTCATAAATGACTCAGTATACCGTGCTACATCTTCCAAACTTTCGGTAAAAAGCAACGGGTTGGGCCTTTCGAGTCCGTTGTATACCAACCGAGAATACTCCGCAGACGGACGGGAAAAGAGACCAGTAGTGTGATTCAGTTCACATGCGTTTCCGAACAAATAGAATTTGTTAATGCCAAACTTTCCCTTCATATCTGCCAAATCCTTTTGGACTTTTTTACTAATCGCTTCCGGTAAGTAATCCAAGTGAAGCGATGCATAAGGGTGGAGGTATTCCTTCACGTCCAGAGGCGTATTGAGCGTGATGACCTTCAGAACATTTCGTGGCTTTTTAGCATCTCCGGAATCAGTTACACCCGAGAATATTGTTCTTGAGCCAGAACCTAATCCACTCGCGTTGAGAGGCCTTTTAATGCTGTCCTTGGGCCGTTTCACGGTGAATTTCGTGAGAGCAGCTTGAGCAGAGGCAGGCCTCTTCGTGGACCGTGGTTTGCCATCGATCAAGAAACGCGTAGCTTCTAGGTCTCCCCGACAACTTGTGAGGAAGTCGTTCAAAACGTCATTCAGTATGGACGGGTAATATAGCTGGAGAAGCAGAAGCTTGTCATCAAAAAGATCATCCATAGATTGTGGGCAAGAACAGGACCGGGTCTTTTGTCGGGTGATCAGACGCAGTAGTGACGGCACCCACAAGCGAGATCATATTCTTTGTTAAACGCGCCCTGTACTGCAGAAAATCACCAATTTGATGCAAGGAAGATTTTACTGCAGGAGGAATGCATGCAAGCAGCTGATTCTGTACAATCGGAGCTCAAATTTTCCTCACTTGGCTCAGGTGATCTTCATATAGAGAAAAAGGAAGATTCAAGAAAAGACGGGGCGATCTTTATTGTGGTGTTACCCAGTGCTTACGCATCAATCAACCGATTCCACATCAGCCGCGTCAATTCCCTTGCATCAAACCTCACACATCATGCCCAACACTTCGGCCGAGCTTGAGCCCGAGCAGGTCGTGGTCACCAGTAACAATAAGCCCATCACCGAGGAGCCTAATCCTACTTTGATGGACATGTCCCGGGCATCTCAGGATGACAATAATACTATCGAGACATACGAGGACGATGCTAGCGGTTTCCACAGAGAGACCAACGAATGCACGGAATTCTGTATTGACTTGTTTATGTGCTTTGGCGCTTGCGATATTTGTTGCCCGCTGACTGGCGAAGGCTGTTTGAGCAGCACCGCCGCGTTCTTTGGTAACATCTGTGTTGGCTGTCTCAAATGCTAGCTGTGTACAGCCTAGCCGCGATGGCCAAATTGATGTTTGTGCATTTCAGTCTGTTAGGTCCAGACTCTTGGCTTCTCGAAAGGGCCTTATCCATATATAGATCTAGACGGAGTTCACGGTGCGAGAAAAGTAGCGCGGGTGCTTCCGAGGAAGAAATGCTCTGACCGTTGTCACACCAAGCATTCTTAGATTTTTTTTTTCGATATATTACCGTTTTCCTCCAAACTTATTGTTTTTCGTGTTTACTTGCACTCCAGCTTGTAGTTCCTTCCATTGTTGCCTTTCAAATGAAACTCTCATACCTTTTGTTGTACTCTTTTTTTGACCTGATATGCGAATGACTCAATTTTATTGTCTTGCGTCCGTCTCCCTCGCCTCTAGGGCGTTTCTCGCGGAACACGCCAGTTTCTGCACAAGACCGATTTGCACCCATTCTGCAATTCGAACAAACCTCTTGTTTGGTAACCATGAAGAATCCCAATCCTTCCGTTAAAGAGTCCCCAGATTCGTACCTGTGCACAAAGAGAGAAGTTGTGGCACGATTGTTCCAGTTGGAAAGTCCCCAACGGCTGAACTCTGTCCTCTTGAACCCAGACCCTCCGAAACCCTCGCAATTATTGTCACCACAAACACCGGAGTATAGTGATTGCAAACAAGCTCTTCTGGCGGCTAGCAAAGAAACACGAGTGATCGAGTCACTTTTTGAGAAAAATCAAGAAGTTCATGAGAATTTTTGCCGTCTGCTTGAGAATGAAGCTCTCTATGATTGTATTGCTAAACCATCAGCCATGATGATGGACGAGGAACTGAAGGAAAGCTCTTTGAACACCACAAATTTAAGCGACCCGATTATCATGGGCATTACAACTTTGCTGAGGAGCCCGGACACAATTCGAAATCTTCCTCCCAGAAATAGAGCGGACACCTTCTCGTATACGGAGAGTGAATACTTCCAATTCTCAGAGTCAAGAAATCCTCATACGCAACCAAATGTATCTGTGAAAGAGTCAAGCTGCAGCGGCGATAATCATGATCTGCAATCCTCAGATCCAATTAGTATGAGGGAAGACATTGAGAGCGATTTTGAAAAGCAGAGCAGGCGCAAATCTGCATCGTCCGCAAAGATAATAATTGGCATTCTTTGCATATCTCTCGTGATCTCAATGTACTTTGCATTGTTTGGATCCCCTGTCTCGTTCCGTAACTTCTTCAATTCCCTTACGGACGAGCGCAAACAGGAAGTCTCCAATGAGTTGAGATTGAAGTACATGTCATTACCAGAGCCCATCGACACTTCCACCCCCGAAATTCAGAGACAACCAAAGCCCTTTCCCGGAGTTACGTATTCCCCAAATAATTCAAATGAGCCGTCCTGTGGCTTTTCGGAAGTGGATGCAATTCGCGACATGGCATTGCTTTCGGCCGTGACGCTGAAAGTTAGAACTTATGGCACGCAATGTAATCAGACTGAGTACATTTTGCACGCCATTCATACACTTGGACTAGACATGGAGGTTTCCATGGGAGTCTGGCTTAGTAGTGACGAAGTCCACAATAAGGAACAGATTAATAAGGCAAAAGACCTTATACTCATATCAGACAACAAACCCATAGACACCATATTCATTGGAAATGAGGTCCTTCGTCGCGCAGACCTCACTGAAGACACCCTAATATCTTATATTCAAGATATGAAAATATATTTGTCAAATCTTGGTATAAATATCCTGGTTGGTATTTCGGAAGATCCTTCGCTCGTCAGCCAAAAATTGGTTGATTCTTGCGATGTTGTTGGTTTCAACATTCAGCCCTTTTTGGCGGGTTTTCCAGCTACAGAAGCAGCACAATGGACTTTAGATCGATTTGTTGGCTTGGAAAAACGATTCAGCAATGGCAGGACGAAGTTTATTATCACTGAAGTTGGTTGGCCCTCTAAGGGGGGTCGATTCAAGGAAGCAGAAGCGACACCTGCAAATTTTCAAGAATTTATGCGCTCGTGGATTGGAGACAAGTCAAAGAACCTCTCAGGGGACTGGTATTTTTTTGAGGCATTCAACGAAGCTTGGAAAATCAGGTTCAATACTGAGCCAGAAACCTGGGAAGCTGAATGGGGCATTTTTGATACAGAAAAAAGGCTAAGGCCGGGTGTTCAATTCTTTGACGCTAATCAAAGGTGATATATCTTATACAAGAGCCAAAGGTAAAACCACAGGAAACAACTGAAAGAGACCGTGGCATTTGCAATGGTCCATAAATCAGGGTATTGCAATGGGGGCGCAACGAAGAAGTCTAAGGCATGAATCGCCACGGCTACCAAATATGACAGCACAATCACAAACTTGAAGATAAAGCTTTGATCGCTGGGCATAAATAGAGATTTCCAATTATTCATCTCAAATCCACTTAGAAGCCAGTTCACCAACAATGTGCACACAACATACTGCAAAGATAAACCATCTCTCTTCAAGAGTGGGTAAAGACTAAAAGCTGATACGTTGTTTATCCACTGAATTACAGAAATAGCGGATGAATTGGAGGAGAGAAGCAAAAACGTTGAAGGGATTAATGGGACTAAAACGGTTTTTTCATGAACTTGAAACAGAAAAAGGAAGAAAGCCCATGCTGTTGCGCTGAATCCATAAATAATCAACTCCGGTGGTGGATTTTGTCTTCTTATGTTTTTCCAGAATGTCATTGCACAAGCAGGGAAAATTGCGAGTGAAGTCAAAACAAGGGAAATGGCTTTGAGCTGGCTTCCACTAAATCGAGTCGCATACTTAACCAATATGTTAGACGTGCACCAGAAGTTGGCGACTTTGTCCTCAAAAAGCCCTCTTTCGAACGGAAACACACGTATTGCAATTTGCGATACGTATTCAAAGGCCTCATGGCTCGAGTGAGCCGAGAGCAAGAAAGGAAATAGAATGAGAACAGTTGTGATTATAACGGTGAAGCCAACAACAGCGAGTTTGCCAAATTGGAAGGAGGCAATTGTTGATGTTATCGTTTTCTTGGGGGTGAATAGTTTGGATAATATGAAAGCAAAGATGAATGGGCTATAATAAAGGGCCATTTGCTTGAATAGTATGGAGCAAACAAACCAGATAGATGCTAGAACGAGGTTTCCTTTCAAAAGCTCGATCACAGAAAAAAGGAAAAGACCCAACATCACAGAATTGTACTGGAAATGACCGTTGTCAATAAGGATCAAACAAGGCTGACAGAAGATCAAAGCGAGAACGATGATTTGATGGATTCTGCTCATGTTTTCTTTCCGGCCTCCCAAGTAGGAGGTGAGTTGCATCACAGCAGGAATGTAGATCACCAATTCACTAATCAAGCAGGATAGTCTCATGAATGTCTTGAGCTGGGGGTTTTCGTTACCTCTGGAAATTCCCAACTCAAACCATTTAGGATCGATGAAAGAACCAATTTTACCAAAAAGCCACAGATGGTAAGCCGTCAATGGAGGATAGTCAAGACCCCAGTACTGTAGATCAAAGAAGTACCACGCGGTGACGGGGAGATGTATCGTGATCTCCATCCAGTGACGTTGTGCTTCGAAATCACCATTAATTGGCATCTCGCCTTGACCTGAAAACAGACCAAGCCCAACAGCAGCTTTCAAAAGCACAACACTCAAAACCAAAATATACCTAGCAGCCCATTGGTCCTGTGGCCTTTCGAATACTTGTAGAAGGTCGTATAACGGGGAATTGACAAAGGGGTTTGATTTTTTCACGTTTGAGGGCTGCCCTACTTTGGGTTCTATTTGGATGTTTTTCAGAGCCACCGGTTGAAATTTTGCTGCATTTTTCAGCTTCTTCTGTTGATACTTGCCCATCGAATTGTGACTTAAAAGAACAATCGAGATTAGTTAATCTGAACTTCTAATAGTTGTAAATAGCGTCACGTGACCCAAAATGGGAATTTGAAGAACAAGACGGATTTCCGCCAAACCTCCTCAAGGCCAGGACAAGATTTTTTTAAATTACCTGAAAAACATATCATATGAAGCTTCTCAACTATGTAGAATATTTGTGACTTCGTTTTATAATTAAATAATTGTTTGCAGATAAACATTACATGAAATGGCAACTTGTCCGAGTGGTTAAGGAGAAAGATTAGAAATCTTTTGGGCTTTGCCCGCGCAGGTTCGAATCCTGCAGTTGTCGTCATTTTTTGGCCTTAGTCACTTTTGCCATTTTCATTAAGAACTCTGTTTAAGCTAAATTGCTCCAGAAACGCCCATCTTAATCCAGTCTGAAAATGGGAATCGAACTGGACTACAAGCAAATGGCAAACACGTTGCTAATAAGTTACGCAAAAGGCACGTTAGACGTCGCCAGAAAGCGGAGATCAAGACAGATTTTTGTAAGGAGCCAGGCAGACTCAAGAATTATCAGTTCGATCCATCGCATTTCCCAAGACTTACGCCGCTACTCTGATACTTCCAGCTTGGAAAAGGCGCTTGACTCAATTGATCTAGCTAAGATATACGATGGTGTTGATCAGCGAACGAGGGGCGCTGAAAACCACGATCTTGGATATGAAGACTGTGTTGTCCGAGAGATTCTCAACTATTTCAAACAAGACTTTTTTACCTGGGTGAACAAACCTCAGTGTCCAACATGTCAAAAAGAAGGCCAGAACATAGTACCGACCGGATCGGAAAGGCCTCCCCACAACAATCCAGACGAAATTTCGATCATCGAAATATACACATGCACTGATTGCCAGCAAAGGATTGAGTTTCCTCGGTACAACAATCCTGCCAAATTGTTAGATACACGAAGTGGCAGATGCGGAGAATGGGTCAATTGCTTTATGTTGATTTTGAGAGCAGTCCTAGGCTCTGAAGTGAAAACACGGTACATTTGGAACGCAGAGGACCACGTTTGGTGTGAGTATTACAGTAATCAACTACAAAGATGGATCCACTTGGACCCTTGTGAGAACGTCTTTGATGAACCTTCGTTGTATTCAAAAAACTGGGGTAAAAGAATGAGTTGGGTTTTGGGTGTCGGTGATGATTACGTGGCAGATTTAAGTCGCAAGTATATCACTGAAACCGAAAAGGCTATTCCCAAGAGTAAAGTTGCCAATGAACAGATGATTGGGAAGTTTTTGGACTTATACAACGCACACTTACTTGTACAGAAGTGGGACGCAATGCGATCGCTTGTGATCAGCGAAGATGCCAAGTCCTTGAAGTTATATAATGACGTTCTCTTGCTCCAGGCAAGAGAAAGAACTCACATCCGGGCGGACCCATCGAGGACTCAAAGTTTATCTCAGGGACGTCAGACCGGTGACGCGCTGTGGACAGCAGCAAGGGGCGAAAATGGATAGCTGATGACCCAAAGTGCTCAATATAAAGTCAAGTTTGTATACCTTTTGAGTGGCGGAAAAGTTTGATACCCACCCATGAAAATAAGGCCCACCACCATGCTACCACGTATATACACCAAAGGCTCACGACTAGATAGTCGAATCTCTCACACCATAGACGAATCTTGTCGTGTAGTTCTCTCGTCTCCTCTTGAGCTTGAAGTGGCTGTATCACCCAAAGCCAACATTTGAAAAGCGAATTGATTGTGATGAGGAAAAGCCCCCATGTAAGGGCAAGGAGGACGTAGCCGTACTTCGCCACGTGCTTACTGTTTGAAATTTTGAGCTCGTGTTCGGTGCTCACAAAGTCATGTGACGAACGGATAAGCGGGAGTGGCTCTTCAATTTCCATAGTAGAGATTTAAGTTTCGCGTCTTGAAAACCTTCTGTAATGCTACAGGTATCTTTATCAGAGAACAATTTATCCTTGCGCTAATGATCCGCGCGCGGACACAATTCATGTCACCTACAGCACAATTTTCAAGTCAAGGGAAGGAGTACGAGCCTATTTATTTTCAAAAGTGCTGACTACGACGAGAGATTCAAGTGGTTCGATTCTGTTTACTAATTACTCGTGTGTTGTTTCTATGTTCAGATTTCTCTATAATGACTTGTATTTCACTCATTGATGTTCACCTTGGAACCTCCAAGTAAGTGCGGGGCCACTTCCTGCAACCAGCTCAACTCGATTCTGGAGCAGTTTCTTCCGTATGCCTTTGCTGTGTAGACATATTCGATGAACATCACGGCGTCCATGTTGGATTTTCCAAAGAGATTGGACGACGGGTGTATGCTGATAAGTTGCCCTGTTGAACACGTTCTGAATGAACGGTCAGGCATGCCGATGGCTGTATTGAGAGCGAATCCCTTGAGAAAAGCCTTGAGGACCTTATCGAGATTCATCAGACGCAGAAACTTATCGAATCCATCTTCTTCATCTGTCTCCTCTGTATCTATCTTGATTTGCATCTTGAGGTTCCTCAACTGGACCTCTCGATCATGATGGCTCAATGAATCATCTTGCTTTATCGTCGTGATCATGTAGTCAGTTAATTGTTTTCTGACTTTCAATACGTTTCTGAATCCTTTGTAGCTGAAAAACATCTCCTTGCACCATAACTTAAGTTCGGTGGTACTTTTCTGATCATCAAGCTTTCTAAAATAATCAAAGTATTCCTTCAATGCGATAAGGTCTCCCAGACGACTCCCCAATGGACAATACTGTCTTCTTTTTATGTTGACTTCGTCCCGCAATTCTCCATTGCCGCCCACATTGAGTACGACATTATCGACTGAAAGACACGAAACGATATCTATAACATCCTGCAACACGCCCAAATCAAGCCCACTTATCAATACAGCCGAAAGTGCTGGAGGCAAAGGCAACACAGCCATCTTGATTCCAAGTGGCGTGACTGATCCGGAGTTATTTAATGCACCGAGAGCATAAAGTGTATTGAGCGCACTCAATATACTCTCTCGCCCAGGGTGTTCGAGCCATGACCAGTTAAGAAGATCATTCACTCCCATTTTCTTCAAAGTCAAGATCGGCAAGACGATATCGTTTCTCAATATTTCAGACTCTTGTTGCTTTGGAAGCTTGTTCAAAAATAGTTTCTCCGAATAGAGTCGGAAGACTTTACCTGCGCTTTCTCTACCAGCTCTACCAGCTCTTTGCTTGGCAGAGGCTTGAGAAATGGGAGTTGTGAGCAAAGACGAGAGGCCAAGCTGATGTTTCCACACTTTCACTTTTCGAAGACCGGAATCAATGACGTATTTCACTCCACTGACGGTGATGGAAGTCTCTGCTATATTTGTCGCTAAAATGACCTTTCTTTTTCTTCCACTGAGTCTCTCAAAAATCTTTAGCTGTTGACCTGGTGATAAAGCAGCGTAAAGAGGCAACGGAACAATGAGCGGCGCCTCTTTGGGTAACTCAGGGGACAAGGTGTTGAGGATAGACACACAATTATCAATTTCTTCTTGACCGGGCAAGAAACACAACACATCACCTTCTTGTTCGGACATGTTGAGTTGCACCACGGTTTTGATCATTGTGTCAACAATATCTTCGGATGATTCACTCAAATAGTGTCTTGAGACAGGATACATCTTTCCCTCTATGTACAAAATTGGGGCGTGATCAAAAAAAAGACTAAAAAGATCGGCGTTCAAAGTAGCGGACATGACTATAACTTTCAAGTCTTTCCGCTTTTTGTTGAGCATTAATTGTTTTAAAAAACCAAGAATCAAGTCCGTGAGAACTGTTCTTTCATGCGCTTCATCGATAACAATCGTGGAGTATTTTGATAGCATTGGGTCAAGCATCAACTCTCTGATAAGCATACCATCAGTCAAATAATTCAACTTCGTTCTGCTAGACGTGACGTTAGAAAACCTGACCTGGTACCCGACCTCTTGGCCAATAACACAGCCATATTCTTCACCCACCCTCGAGGCCAACGAAGCCGCTGCAACTCTACGGGGCTGAGTGACCGCAATCTTCTTCTTGTTAAGAGGCATGAGAAATTGCGGAATTTGTGTGGACTTACCGGAACCTGTTTCACCAATAATGACTGTTACCTGGTTGCGTGTAACATAGTCAAGAATCTTCTCCTTATGTTGGTAAATAGGCAAGTTTTTTCTGGTTTCTAGTAGTTCTTGCGCTTTCTTGGCCAAGGATTCCTGAGAGGCACTTTGCGTGACGCGAAAAGCTCTGTCTTCATCATCCTCATCGTCGTCGTTGTTCTCATCGCCATCAAAAAACACAGCCTTCTTTTTCTTCCGTCCTTCGAGAGAAACACGTGGTTTATTTTGTGGTTCCGCATGTGTAAATTCACCCAAGTCAATCGGAACATAGCCCTCAGAAGACGTCTGTTTTCTAATCGATACTAGCTCCAGTGTACCATCTTCAATTTTACGTGAAGGAACGTCTTTTGACTCTTTCAAGACATCCGAATGGAATTTGGGTGATTCAGTGGTTGTGGGTTCAAGAGTGTCTGTGACATGTTTTATGTAATCCAGCCCCACTTCCTCGCTGATCTCATCATCATCGAGAAATTTCGTCTTTTTGTTTGCTCTATTCCCTGGAGCCTCTTTCTCCACTAAAGGCTGTGAGATTTCTTGGTGAGATTTCTTGGATCTCTTTCTCTTTCTTTTTTTCAGACCAGCACCGTCGCCGGCGTGACCTTGCGGATCATTCGACATTTCCGTTATTGGGGGTAGACTTCTCCTTGCGATGAGGCGCACATCACAGTCAAGAAGAGATGTTCGCGTGGAGGAGCGCAGCCTCACTGTAGAGCTTGGTGGAGGCGGTGATATAACCGCCCTTGAGGATCATTACAGCGGCACATGTTAATTAAAATATTAGGATTTGAAACAGAGCAAATATCCCGACTTTAAATTTTTGTTTTGTAATGGCTTCAGACCTCCCATTTTGCAACAATGTCTACTCTATTACACCAGTCAACCCGGTGACCTTATTGGGTGCAAGACGCCTCCATATAATGAGTGAGTCGATCGCACTCACTTCTCTGGATCTACAAATAGCCCCGTTCTGCTTTATAACACACCAAATCCCACCGTGTTCAAGTAAAATAAAACTGTTTTATTTCCTATTCATCGGGGCTTGAAAATGCTCCGCAACATACGAAGAACTTCAACATTATTCCCGAGATGGATCAGATGCCAGTCCTCGAATGTGGTGGCCTCTGCTGAGGGACCTCCAGACACTATCTCAATAGTTCCTCCAGTACATGTCCTAACCAAGGCTGAACACTTCCACAAGGACTATCAGCAATCTCTCCTTAGTCATTTGCAAAATAGAAACCTAGTTGAGTCCGTCACAAGTGATGATCTTTACAAGTTGACCGAACCCGGTGCCTCGAAATTGAAGCTATACTGCGGCGCTGACCCCACGGCTAAATCGCTTCATTTGGGCAATTTGTTGCCCCTCATGGTTTTGCTACATTTTCGTTTAAGGGGCCATGATATTTTCGGTCTTGTAGGAGGAGCCACAGGTGCTGTGGGTGACCCAAGTGGGCGCACCACTGAAAGATCTGAGATCGAGAACACTGAAAGAAACGATAATGTCAAAGTGATTCAAAGTCAAATGAAAAAGTTCTTTGAAAATGGGGTGCACTATGCTGAATCAAGACAGCCTTCTCATGCGGAATCTCCATCAGATTTAGGCTCTTTCACCTCCATCAACAACGCAGATTGGTGGGCCTCTGTCAATTTGCTAGACTTTTTGGCAACTTACGGGAAGCACATCCGTATCTCTCAAATGCTTTCAAGAGACTCAATTCTGTCCAGATTAAACTCTCAGCAAGGGCTTGGGTTCAATGAATTCACATATCAAATCTTGCAAGCATACGACTTTTGGCACCTTTTTAAGACTCACGGTGTGAACGTTCAGGTAGGTGGAAATGACCAATGGGGCAATATCACTGCTGGAACTGACTTGATCTCGCGCGTTCAAAAGCATTTTGGCGAGCCTGGCAGCAAGGGCGACGACAAGCCCGCATACGGAATGACTGTTCCTCTTTTGACGACTCCTAATGGTCAGAAATTTGGTAAGTCCGCCGGAAATGCGATTTTCATTAGTGAGTCAATGTCTTCCCCCTTCCAGTTGTACCAGTTTTTCATAAATTGCCAGGATGAAATGGTCGACAAACTTTTGAAAATGTTCACTCTTTTGCCCCTCGAATCAATCGAGAGCATCGTCATGCAAAAACATTTGGCAGATCCAGGGCTCAGGATCGCACAAAGAGTGCTTGCAAGAGAAGTTGTTGACTTAATCCATGGTCATGGAGTTGGGGACGAAATGGCATACATTACTAGCTTCTTATTTCCGACTCCTGATCAGCCCTTTGACGACGAAATTTCCGCAAACAAGCTACTTCAAAAATTCAGTAAGTCTGGGATTTTGCTGCAAATCAGTCTTCAATCGTTTAAAAACCTCAACGAAATCAAGATGAGTACTCTTTTGGCGAAGATAATGAATAAATCTAAAAGTGAAACAAAGGCTTTGATCAAAGCGGGCGGTATTTATTTGGGCATAGAAAGGGATCAGTTCAACGATCCTGAAGACGTTGTGCTATTTGACAGGGAGCATCATTTGATTGACGGTAAACTACTTCTTGTGCGAGCCGGGAAGCAAAAGTATTACTTAACGGAAATCCTAGAATAAGGCAAACAAACATTTAGTGTATATAGAAATGCTAGAACGATGAGATTCACTGATTGAGAACATTTTTGACAGCATCGATGACGAGTGGAAAAACCTTGCTGTTAGCAGCAATGACACCTTTTGACTGCAAGTGCCTGCCTTTGCCAAAATCTAGTTTAGTCCCAGTAATATCGCCAACTTGCCCGCCACTCTCATATATTAAAACGTTGCCTGCGGCATGATCCCAGATTTTTTCTCTGTATGTGTTGTTGAGTGGCAAACGCAAATAAATATCAGCCTGGCCCTTTGCTAAAACACAATACTTGACTTGAGAATCCAAATTTATCGTTTGCTGTGCGACCGTCTTCTCGTCAAAGCCCAAGGCATACTTAATCTGGCTCTGTGTGGAGTGTGAAGAATGTGCCTTTTCGACACCCTCTAAAACCTTCAATTCTGCAGGGGAAGTGCCTTGATTCATACGGATCTTTTCCTGCTCCAGAACAGGGATAAACCTGTCAGTTTCGAAAAGCAGAGTATAGAAAGAGCCTACGCCTTTCACTGCTGAGAACAATCCCCCCTTTACACCATGCTGCTCCTCGTTGGAGACAATGCTTTCTGCAAGGTTGGGGCATCCAATGACACCCAAAACCACTTCCCCGTCTTCAATCAATGCAAGACAGACGGCGAACTGGTCGCCTCTCAAAAACCCTTTAGTACCGTCGATTGGGTCCAAAGCCCAGAATCTACCTTCACTTCCGCCCTCATAATTGCCCAAGTCAATGCTATCATAAATCTCTGATAATGTTGAAAGAGACCCGAGAGACTCGCCCGATGAAGGAGAGGATTTCTGTGCATCCTCGATAATGTCGAGAATCTTTGCGCTCAAGGACTTGGCCTCGTCTGTGTTCTCACGTAAAAAATCAGCATCTTCTTCGCCCACAATAGCATCCAGAGGGAAGTTTAATCGAATCGCATGGTTGATGATTGCTTGTGCTGCGTAGTCTCCAATTGTAACTGGAGACTTGTCGTCTTTGATCTGGGTTCCCGATCTCAGTGTTGTGGCGATAGAATCACTGAGTTTCTTCGTCAAGATAGAAGCTCTCTTCACGGCCAAAGTAGCTACCTCCAACTCCTTAGAATAGATATGAGGCATTTTGATTATCTGTCGAGATAAAGATCTGGTGTTGAAAAAAGATTTGAGAGAAATTGAGGCCAACAAAACGACGAAAAATAATGTAAAATACTTTTGCAGTGGTTTCATTACTTGAGTTTCGTGCGAGCACGTGAGGTGAGTGGTGATAAAGAAGGCGGCTCCTGGCCTTTCAGGTCAGGAGAGAAAGACAGAGAAACCACTGATGAATATGTTTCGAACAACGATAATATCAGCCGAGAGCTAGCTGTACACTTTCGGATTTTCAGGACTATGACAATCCTGTCTTCAGTCAAAATTCATTTTCAAACTTGAGTCCATTTTGAGTCACCATCTGCATATGCACAAATACTTAAAAAATCATAAAAACAACACATCGCTAGCACTAGGCTAGACTGTATAAATAAATGGAAGTCTAGCTAATGACCGTGAGACACGAGGGGTTGAAGTAAGGGGCTCACCGCAATCTCTACATTAGTCCTTCTTTTCTGCGGGTTATTTTTGAAAACTACAGAAAGATTAGGCCTTTGTTCATCTGTTTGGTTTATACAGTCACATGTACGAGTAGGGAAGTTACTGGGCCAAGGTCCGTAGCACACACCCAGGTCTACTGTGACGAATCCTCAGTCCATGCAGAGTTCGCAGAAGCCCTGTGGTGAAGCAAGGGCAGTTCACTTGCTGGGTGTGGGAGCAACGTTAGAGCAATTTTTTTGGTGATACCAATGCAAGAGGCTTGAGGTTTTCCAGAGCGTTGCCCACTACTTAAAATCACGCATCTGCTAAATTTTGAAGCACGCTAGGATAAGCAACTTTCGCATTTCAAGTCTCGCATCAACGTTCTGATGGTTCTAGTCTTTTTCTCCACAGTACTTTTCAATAATTGGCCATGCGCTCTTTGGACTTTTCGCTCGGTGTAAGCTATTTGTTTTCTATCTACTCGTCATTTTACTCTCTTCCATAAAGATAAGTTTCAAGTTTGAGCCAACACTCCCAATAGTGTTCGTCATTTCCGTGTGCATTGTTCTCCCGATGGAACGGAACGCATGCATCGCAGCCCAAAATCTTGGCATTCGTAAAGGATAGGCATCAAAATTCAAGACACCGAATTTTGATCACAAATACTTCATACTGTGGCTTTCTTCAATCTCATCAGGCCAAGGCTTTTTCCAATACGGTTCTATACCAAGCAATAGTTGTTCTTGCAGTATAGGCTAGCCAACTCAAACTAGTAGTTGGCCCTGCCTTTCGCCCTCTATGCATGCCTCGTCGTCTTTCCGATCTCGCAAAGCACCAGCTCCACCGTCTTTCCCCATGCATTCGGGAATCTTCTTCATAGGGGTGCTTTCGCTAATATGCTGGGGCATACAGCTTCTACCGGTGATTTCCGTGCCCATCACAGGCAAAGGAACTAATTATACTTTGAATTTGTCTCACTATAACAACGTTTCCTTTGGGGTCTTCGGTGTATGTGACACTGTGCGAGATGCTTGCTCTTCACCCGAAATCGGCTATAAAGATGATTCTTCCATATTCTATCTCACTGATTTCCAAAACTCAGACCCTCTGAGTGCTCTCACGGAGGTTCAACTACCATCGGACGTAACCCACTTGATATCAAAGCTTTTGGTCTTGCATGTCGTGGCTTTTGGCTTCACTTGCCTACTAGTTTTGCAATCAATGTTTGTATTGATGACTGATCTTCTAAGCAAAAAGACTCTGCTCTTGGCTCGAATGGCAAGGCCCTTCTTGAATCTACGACTTGGGCTATTTGCATCTGACGATGATGCCCATCAATCTGACGAAACCCTTATTGCGTCGAAAATTGCCGAATCGAAAAAGCATAACTATCAACAGTTGAACTTCATGATTCTGTTCGCCATTCTTTCCTTTCTTCTGAGTTTGCTTGCATTCTTGGCGGATTTTGTTCTATTTGTTCCGAAGCTCGGGCCTTTGGGCTGGATCCAAATGTTGCCTGTCCTGATCATGGCTATTATCGCATCTTTAGCTTGCTTTTTGAAACGATCAATTCAGTCCAGGAGACATCTTGATGAATCTACATTTCTCGCAAATGAAATGAGAGCGAAGAACTCGGTATTTGTCGAGTGGGATGATGATCTTCAATCGGACGACGGTGTTTTTATATTTTCCAATGGTTTCTCTAGTGAGCACAAAGACGAAGAGCATCAAATGGCGTCCCTGCTTGGAAGCAGCTTTCACGTTCAGCGAGACTCTTTGGAGACTGGATTGCAGTCACTTTCAAGCCTGCATCATCTGAGGGACGTCTAATGCAAAACACTATGTGGAGATCTCTGTTTCAGGGAGTTGAATACAGTTTTTACGCGGGTTTATAATGACACTAGAAATGGGAAGGCCAAATACATAAACCTGAGACAATTGCATACTTTTCAAGCAGACTTTATTCTATGGTCCAATAAATGAAACGTACGTTCTATAATACTTCTATAGTTTTCATGCACATCCCCAAATAACAGCCTTTAGTACGTAACTAGTCCTCAAACTAATCACTCGCTTGAAATCCCGCTTGCCTGAGAATTCTAGCGAGTTGGGCAACTTGAACATCTTTGACAATTTTGGGCATCATGCTCGAGCTTAATATTTGATGTAGCCTTTCAATTATACTGCCTCCACATTCAGCCAAAATGTGGGGTGATGACGAGTGAGCTAATTGAACAAGATGCGAGAGATCAGGAGCATTGTCCACCATTTTGATGAGCAAGAAGTCAAAGATTTCTGCTGTTAGCTCGTGATGAAATAGTATGGGTTTCAAAGTGGAGATTTCACGTAACATCTGACTCTTCAGTAGGTTTTGTGCTGAAGCGTGATCACTATATCTCGTTGCGAAATTCTCCCAAGTCTGTCTCCTTGGAGCCATTTGATGCTTCAGAATCAAATGAGTCAAAGCTTCCACAGCTGTAGAGAAGCTTCCTGAGACCGAAGTTATGACTGCTAGTTTGTCTAGCGTGGAAGCACTTAGCTCGTGTAAGATGTCAGGGTATTCGGGAAGGAGATACTTCATGAGAAACGCGTCGAAGTTCTTGGTGTATTGCACAGTGAGATCCTGGTTGGATGAATGTCTTTTGAAAAGGTCGCTTATAAGGTATCCTGTGAAGTCTCTAACAGAGACTGGGTTCAACGCATGTACATTTTGGCCCAAAAACTTGATGATCAACTCGTACTCCTTCAGCTTGCCATTTCGCGTAATTAATAGTTGTGTGATGGACTCCAAAGAATAACGTTTTTTAAGCAAGCCATTACCAAATGCTTGCAAACTCTTGAATGACTTAAGAATATCTTTCGTAAAATAGTGCGCTAGTTTCAGGTCCAGCTTCTTGAACAGCAACTCAGCCTCAACTTCCGTGATATCATTCAAGATAGGATTCTGATCTTTGAAAAAGTCCAACCAAGAGATAGCTATACTGGCAAACAACAAATTAGATTCCTTGACCGAGCTTTTAGAAACAATTTCATACAGAGAGTCGCCCATTACTGGACACTCTTTCGCCAAACACATGACCATGTAATCTTCGAAGGTCGGCTTCCAAAGCAAGTCACAGACGTCTTGAGGCCTTACCATGTCTCTATATAACCGATAGTTGGATCCCAAAGACGGTTTAGAGGGGACAGCAGCTCCATGGTCCGAAAAAGAAGCAGTGGGGATAAATGAGACCGTGGATTTCGGACTTTTTGAGGAAAGAGGTGACGAGTTGAATTCTCGAGCAAGAAACTTATGCACCCGCTTCGGAGGGCGGCAACTTCTCAACATATAGAGTTGGAAAGGTTTTCAACGAAGACGGACTGAGTTCAGTTAGACATCGCGCATCAGTTGGAGCGCACCGACAAGTGCTACAAGACCCGAGGTGGAAACGGCGGCCACCACTGAAGGAATGTGGAAATACTAAAACAACGCTAGGACCATTGATTAGTAACGGGTTTTATTTCGAATATACATAATCCTCAACTCTGCTTAAAAATTTGGTAAACGAACTAAGCTACTTATTCATTTTTCTGAAAGTGAAGCGTTTCGATTATCCGGCAGGCTCTGTCTGCTCCTCCCCTTTTTTTCCTCATCCTTGAGCGAGTGAACCCGAGCACTGGGTGCAAAATCTTTGCGTCGCATGTGTGCATCCAATTTCTTGCAGCGTTGAAACCGGTTCTAAATTGTTTTGAGCAGTCAAAGTGAAATGTCCCGTTGAAACAGCCTTATGATGTGAAATTGCTGAGTACTTGAACTCTCACTTTTTTCCCTACTACTCCAGAACCAATCAATGAGAAGAATACTTTCGAAACTAGTTGTGAAGGCATTTTTCCTCTTGCCGTTCACTGATCTATGTCAAAGCACCGAACTTTCTCTTTTGACGTCAGACCTCAACTCTCGTTTTGGGGAACTTTATAAGTCTCAACTGTGGCTCTGTTCTCAGAGCGCTCTTGAAGATTTCATCGATGAATGCCTGGTTAAAGGAGCGGACAATGTTAGTCCTAAACTTCGGCTTCAACTGGCTGTCAAGCTTTCCATATGTGAGTTCATTGAGGCCAATGTCGAATTTCCTATATGCTGCCGGGATATTAAATCTGACGAAGGCTTTCAGCTATGCGTCCAAGAGTTCAGGGAAAGTGCACAGCTTTGGACGACGTACTCTGGCCACTACCGAAAGCTCAGATCTGTGTGCTATGAAGAAGCTGTTCCTTTTATCAGACGCAACATTCTTGATCTTTTCTTAAATGTCACCAAGATATATACGAGATTTCAACTGTCTGCAATGAAAAGCTCTCACAAAGCTCAAGACCTACAAGAGATACTATTGATGAAGTTTCAGGCCATTGTTGACCTCATGGATCAGTCGTATACCATCAAGAAGAGGCAGAAGGAAGAGCAAGAAAAGTCATTTGATGGGTTTCAACTGTCTATGATGGAGAAATCCAAGTATGTCGAGAACGCATGGGACCATGTATCTCGAGAGATTTCAATCAACTCAGAGATAGTTGATCAAGACTTGGCCAGAACCCATGCAAAGCTCCAGACAATTTTCGAATATATCGATTTACTGTTCTCGAGGATTCTGACTGTCAACGAGAATTTGGCGGCCATGCACCTTCAAGCGTCTGAGAGTATCTCTAATGATTTGACGACGCTTTCAGAGAACTCAAAGAACGGACATCTTGTTTTACAAGATATCCTCGACGGAAACTTGCACAAAAGCTTGCAAATCAATCACTTGCTTCATGACAGTCATATTCAAATTGAAAATATCTTTGATAATATTGGAAAAGAGTCTCAAATAATTATAGCCAATATCACACGCGAGCTAAGGGAGGATGCCAAAGCCATATTTGTCGTTTTCCACACAACATTTGAGAATGCGTTTTCACAGTTGAGGTCCTTGAGTCAAAAAGTGGGGCAGACTGTTTTCAATATGGACGCAGTCTCTCTAAGTCTAGACTCCAATCTTGAGACATTACAAGAGAGAATCCTGGATTTAAACAGCTTCAGTGTGGGCAGGCTTTTTAAGCCTGTCTTATCGGTCGCTAAGTTTGCACTTTATCTTCTCCTTGGAATAGTCCTTCTACAGTCAATACCAAGAATGAGGCATGGGCAAGGCACTTTCTTCAGTGCCGTATTTTTCGGTGCAGCTTCAGCCTATCTAGCACGATCAATGATCACTCAAATAGCTGTTTAACGAGATAAGTGGATAAGGTTCTAGTCAAGGTTACGAACTTTTTCACATTTTCTGTAAATGTTTCGTATTCAAGTTAGAGAAAGGGTCGCACTCCAAATCTCCTCCTGCCTTCCTGATTGCGCAAGCAAACTTTGTGAATAGACCGACTCCGTCTTTTAAACCATGACTCCACTTCGGAATGAACTCCCGACTATCCTCGCTATTAGCATGCTTGCTCGGTGCTAGCTTTATTCTTGTGCTATTTTCACGTGATTATTCTGCAATCTTTTTATCCACATCAATTTTCAAATATAGATCCACAACGGATCTACTCGTTTCACCACGCACAATGACTCCGCAGCCCATTGACCTCGAAGTATACAACAACCTTGGTGTCTATGCTCGTCTAATCGATATTTCTTACTGTATAGATCACTACCATCAAGTTGACGAGCCATTTCAGTGCGAGCTCTGTAGCCCCTTCTCTTCAAACATGTCGTTGGTGTGTCAATGGTACTTTGACGATTCTGTGTGCGGATACATCTCTAAAACATTCTCAAACATATTCAACTACGAGACCTTAGACCATTGCGATGAGAAGAAGACCATCATTGTGTCGCTTCGAGGCACTCGCTCGCTTTATGATACCATCGCAGACCTCAAGGTGGATATGGTACACTATGAGAACATTGGTCAAAATATACCATCGTGTGGACCCAACTGTAAAGTCCACAAAGGTTTCTGGACATACTACAAAAACACCTTGAGTGTAATGGACAGCCGTCTCAAGGCGGAAATTGAAATGTCTTACCCCAACTACGAACTTATTTTTGTTGGTCATTCCCTTGGAGGATCTGTTGCATTACTACTAGCGATTCATTTCCTCGATATGGGCTTCTCAAACTTGACTTTAGTCACAATGGGACAACCGCTCATAGGAAACAAAGAGTTTACGAGATGGGCTGACGATATTTTGGGAAGCTCTTGGCCCGTTTCTCACAATTCTTTTGCCCGGAAGTATATCAGAGTAATTCACAAGGGCGATATTGTGAGCACTGTACCTCGTAGTGGGAAGTTATTTGAACGGTACCACATGTTTGAAAACCAAATTTATATCAATGCATCTGCAGACACAGAAATTCCAAAGCGTGAGGAGGTCGTGGATTGCTTTTCTGGCGACAATCCCTATTGTATTGCGGGTGACTTTGTTGTGCCATTCACGCCACTGAACGATTTCTACCGCAATCATAACACCTACTTTCGCCACATGGGCCTTTGTGGCTTTCATATACGATAGTTAACAATTTGATACCGAGCTTTTCTCCCAGTTTTGTTCAACTCTGCATTGTCTCGGACGAAAAACTGTCGAGTTTCCCTCGCTCAATGCTGAATAAGCATGAGAGAGAAAAAATAACTCAATTGACCAGAGTTAAAAAAAAAAATTCATGTGTTTATCATGAAAGACACAGCCTTCCTCACAGTGCGAGCTCACCACTCTTCGTTTTATAGCCCCGCACTCAGGTGAATCGGCAACTACAAACCGACCTATACCACGAGATGGCCCGGGTACCAACAAATTCTTTGATTCTTACGAGACTAGACGACTCATTGGCTGAAAATCCTGAAGAACTAGCACAATTAATCTCGAGCCGCAATTATAACGTGGAGCTAGTGACACTACCAAGGTTCGGAAGGATCATCGTCATCTGCACATCATCGGTGGTGGCTAGCTCACTACGAGACTTTCTCATTGGGGCCTTAAGCTCAAGGGCGCTGATATCGTTTAGTATGCGAGACAATGGCCTGAGGTTGTTGGAGGCTAATCTGTGGGTGCTTGAGGCAAATGACATAGATTTTTTGGAGTTGCCTCTGGAGGACGGTAGCAGAAGATTTCTTATCCTGCCTCCTCTATCGCCCCAAAGCGAGTGGAATGATTTCAACAAGGTCGAAGAAGGTCCCAATAAGAAGGCAGTATACTCTCCCAATGAACTCTCACACCTCTTATGGGACAGATTAGGGGGTTTTGAAAGTTCTCACGTGCGCAAATATCAAGACGACATGGCCACGGATGAGGAGAGCGACACTGAGAGCGAGACTACGAGGATCAATGACAATAGAGGCGCTGTTTTTGATCTTTCTAGCAAACCCGAAATCTTGTTTGAGAATATCGAGAATGGCACCCCGGCGATCGTGATCGATAGGGTGAGCAATCAGAAAACAACGAAGCCTGGTGTGCTTCCGAAGACTGCCTTTCCTCCACCATTGTGAGCTTCGCGAATATTTAACACTAGACCTAGCGTGGCAACTGGGAACTAATATTATACCTATCAAATCACTTACCAAGATGTACCCGAGAAACAAGCTGACTTGGTGGTATCGGTTACCGAATTTCTTGCACTCTGTTTTCCAGAAAAGTTTTTTATTGTTCCCTACTGAGAAATCTAAATCCATTAAGGAGTGTTTGATCAAGGGTGTTAGTTTTCTCGCAAGGGGCCAGTAGCTATGTCGAAAGCTGATGCGCACACTCGAGATACAATCGGGTTATCTGCAGTACAGGCCCATTTTTTTCTTCTGCGATGAGCATTTGAAGCTTAGCTGCAATCTTCAGTTGATTTCCATTGATCCCCAATTCACAACAAAATGGCCAGAAAAACAAGGTCTTCGACCAGTCTTAAGACCCCAAGTAAGAGCTCCAAGCCAACTTCTGTTGACTCCACACCCGTCAAATTACCAACAGCCAAATCAAGAAAAGCACAGAAAGCAGAGCCAAAAAGCTCTAGTCAGAAAGAATTCGGCTACGTGTCCCAGTCAAAGGCCTCCAAAGCTCTTGATGAATTGAAGAAGTTCGTCGCTCGCTCCAAAGAAAATGCCAAGAAAGGAGAGTCCGAGAAGTCTGACTTGTTCGCTGACGAGGACGAGGCTGAGGAAACAAATGATTTGGTTGTGAAGATTCAGTTGAAAAAATTCTATACAAAGAAGGCCGAGTTTAAGCCTAAGCTTATCACATTGACCAAACCATACAAGAACTTGAATGGCAAGCTGAAAACTTGTTTGTTCTTAAGGGACCAATTCATCACGAGTGAGAAGGAAGTGGAAAAAATTGAGGAAGCTCAAATTCCTACCTTATCCAAGATCCTCACTTTGACGCAATTAAAGACAATCTACAAGCCTTTCGAAAAGCGTCGTCAGCTTTTAAGTGAATATGATTTGTTTGTTGTTGATGAAGCAATCTTATCGTCTATGCCATCCACATTGGGAAAGATATTCTACCAAAACTCCTCTAAGTTCCCCGTAAACATTAGAGTGGCATCCACCAAGAACCTCAAGGAATTGTCTCACCAAACACTCACAAACCAGATCAACAAAGTTTTGTCTTCCACGGCATTTTTACCTCCTGTCAGTGCTCGCATTTCTTTGACCATTGGGAATCTCGGTTCTAAATTTTCCGAAGAAGACTTGCTTTCCAACATACACCAAGTGTTGAAGGAGTTTCCCGTAGAACTGTTGATTACCGTGGGTTTGCAAGTATCTGGCTCCCCAGTGTTGCCCCTTTACTACGCCGAGAAGATCTACGACGATTCGGACGTTCTCGAAAACGTTGCTGATAAGGACGTGGCAGCAGACGCTGACTCCGAGGATGTGTACACCAAAGCATTGTTGGAGTTGGCTGATGAAAACACCGTTGAGCAGGTTTTGGGTAAAACGATTAGAACGCACAAGAACAAGAACAAGAAAGCCAAGTCTACGAAGACCGAGGGTAAGATTTCCAAGCCATAGAGTAACATTCAACAATTGCGGAAATATAATCACAAAAATTCTCTTGAGAATTTCACGTAGTCCCCTTCAGGTTTTTTAGCAGAGCATTGTTCGAGATTCAAAGCTCACATTGCACCCGCACTTCTATGGGGCCACCTTCACGCTTTGGCTGGAGTATTCTCCCTCACAGAACACCGTTGAGTACACTCCGCAAGCATCTCGCTTGATTTATATACATGTGGATTTTAAGCCTTATCTATAATGGTACGAGTATGTGTAGCCCTGTTTTCATATTGAAATGACTTATCTAACAAACAGCAACCCATCGTGCGCTACGTTTGAACTCCTCAACTATGGTGGGGAGAAATCACGACTATAAGAACGATCCAGCATGTCTTTACATTGCAGATCTCAAGGTTCCTAAAACATACATCACGATAAAAGTAGGGCAACACAACCATTGTTTGGAAAAAGCGACTTCTCTCTCTGTTCGCTTCGAATCCATCTGTACTACTGATGTCAATGGAAAGGTTCACAAGCTTGCGAGCAAAGATGATGAGCCAATTGAGCGGACGTTCAGTGACACAGATCTTCTTTTCCGAGTTAACGCCAACAAGTCCGATAGAATCAAACTACATCTCAGGTGGGTTCCAGTTGTGGTTTTGCCTTATCTGAAGAAAATACAGTTCGATGACGTGATCCAGCAGAGTCCATTGCCGCGAGCTGTGTCTAAGTTGATTGATTCAGGAATAGATATAGACTCAACTGAAGATCCTTTTCGAGCCACTCACTACTTGACCCTCACTGATCTTCCTGACTACAACTTCAAAATAGCAGTTCTGCGGGCAATCCCAATTGTCTGCAACAAATGGTGTGAATTTTTGGCATCGTCAGTCGACGATGTGGATAGCTGGCTATTCGCTCTTCGCCCTGACTTGTACTTGCATGACACGAGAGGCAACGACATTCTTCCAAACGTTTTCAGGCGTACATTACTTGTTGATCAAACGGCCCTTATTCTCACGGATGATGTTCATTCAAAGCAAGTGCTCAGATTGAAAAATTGGCTTAATTGCCTTTCTGCTTGTTCCGTGATTATCAAAGACGCACGTGAAGGGAAAAGCTTGAAAAGTGAGCTTGAGACTCAATCTTTCCTTGAAACCCTTTACGTATTCCGCGTCTCATGTGCTAGTTCTGATGAGTATTTTGATTTCCCAAAAGCTACCAATTCTGCCGATGATTTGTGGAATGCTGTCGTTACTTTAGATATCAGAAAACTACAAAAGTTCCGGCTACATCATCTAGACTTTCCATTACAAGAAAAACGGTCTCACGACGAACACAAGGAACACATACCGCTCAGTCAGAGACGAAAGAGAAGAAAGTTGGAGAGGGTGGAAGACACTAATTTCTTCCTGTTCACTCCATTGCTGTCACTTAAGCCTCAACTAGAGACGGTCTCTCAACCAGAGGCGGTCGATGATCTGCCGGGATTTCTACACCAGGAGCCAAGTCTCAATTTTGAATTGAACCAGTCTCAATCAAACCCAAGCGAGTCAACTGCTGCTGCTATCAAAAAGGATGATATTAAAAGCTACCAAGATGGTGATTTGATGGAGACCGGCAACGTGGAACCAAGTTCGATAATTCAATCTTCGCCGAGTGACAAGAAGAGCACGAGATCAGTTGAGAAAGATTTCAAATACCCATCAAAAATCAAATCGCTGGGTGAAGAATCGGACAAAATGGTTCATATACAGAAAAAGTCAAAATCGGAAAATTGGATTGTGCCTGAGGTTTCCTTGGCTGATGCTATTAAATCCACGAAGCAACAAGCTACTGACTCAATCAATCAAGAACTAGATATGAACGATAGTGTGGAGGATCAGTTGGGCAAGCTTTTGATCATTGAGGAGTTCGAGCTAAAAGCTCCGAAAAGGCAGAGTCCTAGTTCCGCTGGAAACACTCATCACGATCGAAAAAATTTCAAAACTTTCAGAAAACGGGGTCCAAAGCAGAAAAACATCACAAGAACATTTATTGAACTTGTGGATAATGGAAATGCAGTTTACTTCAAAGATCTGTCCTCACCACCACGAGAGAAAAAAGTGGGCGAAAGGCTCAAGAATGACTTTGCTGCAGAAATGGAAGATGTTAGGGGGTTTCAGCCCGAGGCCTCTCAGCTTTTCGTTGATGAAGCCTCGGAGAGCGATAAAGAGCATGAGGATGAGGGTTTTCAGTTCCTGTCTAGACACAATGACCGTGATTCTGCTTCACGGAGTAGTACATCCTTAGCTGCTCTTATTGCGGACAAACAGCAAGTTATTGAAATGCTGGAAGACGAGAACGACGGTGAGATAAAATTCACCTTTTCGAGAAAAGTTTGAGCTCTCAAAAAGGCTTTTTATTACACTAACGAAATCCACGTGCTTTATATATGTAGACCCGAAGGAAAATAACAACGACTTTGCCTATTATGAAAAGGTAGAAATTCAGTATGCGCACAAACTAAACCTTTCTCTTCTTGGCTCTATGATTTTTACCGTCTTCGACTTCTTCTATGACACGCTTCCCGGGGACACGCGGGGACGCAGGAATGTTTGGATTTACATGTGAAGCCTGGTTTTGATAAGATGGGTGCAACGAATTATTATCCAAGAATTCATCAACGTCGAAATCATCGAGATGTGCATCCACAGGCAGATTCTCTTGACTTCTCTGGTTTTGCTGTTGCTGATGTATTTGTTCTTGTTGCTGCTGTTGCCTACTGGCTAAAGCCTGGATCCAGTCCTGGACTTGCAGCAATGCCTGTCCTTGCTTGACTATATTTTCTTCGAGCCCCAGAAGCAGCTCTTCTTGCTGTTGTTGAGCTACATTCGGCACATCTTCGTTTCGCTGATTCACGTTGAAATAAGAATTGCTCAATTCAGGGAAAAACTGGCTGGGAGACGAGACACCTGCTGATTCAGGGTTCATGATTTGTTGGTAAATTTTGTTTGCATTTGCTGAACTTCCAGAAGTGTTCTGGAAATCTGGGGTGTTTCTTGTGATCTCCTCCACTGAGTCTTTCCCCGTTGACGCCATTGATGGAGACTTTGTCGAGGTTGTGCTCGGCTTTCGGTAAGCCTGATCCATCAACATCAATCTGGGCTTCGACACCGGTGCAGGAGTTGGTGTGGGCGAAGCAAAATTGGAGTTTGTCGTGGAATTATTGTACGCTGACACTTGATGATTGCCAAAATTTTGGTCTTCAACCTCGAAGATTTTCCCGGCAGAATTACCGTATACGGCGGCCAAGAATTTCATTATCTTCTCCAATGTTTGGGCTTGCTTCTGATGACGATCACGAGTGTTGAAGCTCTCGCTCCACAACACTTGGTTGTCCTTTCTCATTCTTCTCATGTCCTCCATTATTGCAAGCTGATTCATCTTTATCAGATCAATCTCATTCATAACATATTGTAAATTTAGCAGATTAACATCCAGTGCATCCTCACTGCTCCCGGTTTTATTGCGTACTATGTTGTCGAGTAAATCTTCTCTACCTCTTATGAAGTAAGGGTTCTTGAATTGTAGCACTTCCTCTTGATTCCTTTCATCTTTCATCGAGCCACTATTAATATCTTGGATCTTATGCCAACCGTACATATTGAGCTGGCGGACGAAAGATGCAAAGTTATTGTGCTTGAAGTATTTCGGGAGAATATTCTTCATAAACTCCTCGCGATGAACGACCTGAAATGTCTCCCCATCATCATTCCATCGTATATATTCATGATTCTTTGGGTCATTCACCATCGACCATATTTTCATGACAAAGGCAGGACGTGTCTTTGGAGCTTGCAGTTCCTTTTTGCGCTTTCCCGCCATGACTAGGGGCTGTGGTCTAATGCTGTGGTTTCCATGTAGGAAGTCCGGGAGAGCAGCGTGGTTTTGAAGCTGAAGATTATTGGGAATCACTGGTTCTGAAAGCTGGGGAAGAGGAGGAAGCTGGTGGTCAAGTTTGGTTAGGGCTCCTGTGTATGTTGGTTTGTGTTCGTTGTGATATTCTTTTGATAATTGGTCTTCATGATTGACAAAATCCGTCAATGAGTTGAGGGAAGGTGAGTCATGGTAGTTATGAGAACCTGTAGAGGCATCGAGCTGGCCATTATGTAATTGACTTTCCAAATCGGGGTTAAACTCGTCAAAAAGCAGCCCATTGGTGCCCGCTGCAGTGGGCAATTCTAGCGATTGAATGAAGCTTGGAGTGTCCAAATGCTCTGTGTGGTTAAAATCATTCGTGTCTCTTGAAATTACGTGTATGTCATTGTCGTTATCGTTGTCATGTTTCAGGTACGACATGGCTGAGGAGGCTTGAAGAATCACTGATTATCTGGAAGGACAGCCTGAAGTATAGACTCGAGGGTGAAATTGAGGAGAATTTAATAGTATAGGGAAGAGTTTTGTATATCGCAGCTGGCTGAGAAGAGCGAGGAAGAGCGATAAAGGAGATACAGTACTGGTGAAGAGGGCAGAGCAATAGCTTTTCTGAACAAGTCAGCTTCCGAAGGTTGTTTTTTAATTATACTTTTTTTTGTGTGTTTTAATTTTTCTCTGTTTTGTTCTCTTTTCTAATTCTAGTTTCTGGATTACGTCGCAATCCGATCAATCGGGCTTGAGTCAAATGAGTTCTTTGAGAAAAAGACATACTAAAAGTAGAATCAGGCATTCGACAGTTGCCGGTTCGCATGAACAGGCGATACCAGAAAACGAAGAGAAAAACGTGCATCTCACAACTTGATAGCCTTAAATTCACTATACAATTTTTTCTGCTATTTTTTTGAGTTAATCACTCAATGAATTGCTTACTTGTCGGCTTTGCTTGAAGCTCCGGAGATTCGTCTCCTCTTATTCTGCTTTTTCTAGAACATTCTGTTGCATGAGCCGGATGCGAAGTTCAAACCCATTCTTTTATATTATTAGGTTGTAAGTACACAAAGCATTGAAGAAACGCCTAAAAAATGAGATTGTCTGATTTTTCCAAGTTCGCAACGATTAGTTATTTCATCCAGATAGAAAACCTTGAGTATTAGCGGCATGAGAGCCAAAAATGTCATCTAGTTTATACCCATCGATGATTCCGTGGGTTTCACAATTTGTACAGAAACATTCGTTGTCGGCACATGAGCACGAACTCTGATCGGTTTGAAACTCAGGTTTTGGTTGCTGCTGTAAATGTTCCTGCAGCACCGTTTGGAGCTCCATCTGTAGCTCAGAAACAAATGGCGGCGGGTTGGAATCGAAGCTAGAAAATTGTGCGAGAAAGTTAGAATACTGTCCAAGGTCTCGCGGTAGCTCCCGGACATACCTTTCAGGAAGGTTGGTCTGAGTTTCCAGCTTCAATATTAGGTTAGACCCGTATTGTGAGTCATTGTTAAGAAACCCAAGAGAGTCATCAGGCTTTATTGATGTGTTGTTGTGTACCGCACACGAGGAGCAGCTGCAATTAGACGAGCAGCCACAAGACCCGGGTATCGAGCACAGCGGCACACTGATCACCTGGAATATCCCAGATTCATTAACTGTGCTATCATTAACGTTGACTTGCGGCAGATCTTGATCCAGGAATGTCGGTGGGGCTTGAAACCTTTGTGCTGAGGTTTTATTTTGGGTACCACTCAATGATTCGTCTGTAAACGTTTGTGAGGTTTGTGAAAATTGCATTGGGTCGTAGTCTGAGCCCTCCATATGAGATTCAGGTTCGGAAATCACACTTTGGCTCGAGCCGCAATCAATTTTGGATAAAGAGTTGGTTTTTGAGTAAGCATCACAGCTATTTGATGAGGTTTCACAAGATGATGAGGTTTTCCCCAACACACTCTCGAGTGATTCTGTCTTGACTTCATTGTTGCTGTCTCGCAGCTCTAATGCACGTGAGGCATCTAATGTAGCGTTTGGGGTGCCCGAAGAAGTCAGGGTGGAAGCTTCCAGCGGATACATGTCAGGAAGAGCCATTTTTTTGGTAATGTATGATCTCAATATTTTCTGCCTCAGAACTTTTTTCTGATTGCACTGGCAACTCTTACGAGCTTTTGATATGCCAGCGGAGCAACAGGAACTTGTGTTAACAAAGTTTTCTGGGGTTATGAGTGGCGTTGGAGGCTTCTCTTTCAGGGCTTCGTCATACGGACCCATGAGCTGGCCGTTTGTTAGGTCGATGACGTGTTTGTCAGAAGCTTTTAAGATCACTACCGGAGTATTTTTGCAATCTTCTTTCGGTAGTTGGCTTTCGTCATCGATTTCTCTCGCAAACACGGCAATTCGATAATTTCGGTTTCCAAAAGGAAAGAGTAAGTTGGGCCTTCCCTTGGAACGAACCTGAAGTAAAGGTCGCATGTGGTGACGACACAGCGTTGACCGGTGGCCCCGGATGCATTCCAGACAAGCGAACTTGACGTTGTCTATAAGAATCATTGGTGCTATTTTTTTTGTTTATGTGGGTGCCGGTATCCAAATATCATCAGAGCGATTAAAATATGTCTGCCGATTCCCCATAGTATGAGCAAATTAACGGGCCACTTAAGTGTGGAGGTGCACGGGTCTTTTCACTCGAGGTGAAGGGTCTTTAGACGAGAATTTTGTAAGATGCGATCTGAAATCGGGTAAGCCATCATGCGCCGCGGCGGAGGGAAGGCCAGAGTAGGTCGGGGAAATGCCTTGGGTAACGATAGCCTAGTAAACCTTGGAAACCTGCTTGGAACTCAAACTCATCCGAATTATGAATTTCACTTGTTGATTGATAAAGACGGGTGTCTCTTTATGCTTTACCTGAAATTGCATTGGATGCCGTCGAGCGCAAAGAATTGCCTTTGACTTGTTCTCATCAAATATTCTGAGTTGCACAAGTGCACTCGCTTGCTTGAACTTTCTCTTCTTGCCACATGAGGGCGGCTAGGATGCGCCAGACACAGGAGTGTGTGGGAGCGATATCTTCGGAAATGAGAGTGAAGTTAATTTGCGGCCCTAACTGATAGATTAAGAATGGGGCCCCACTCGGAGAAAAAGGGCGCCTCCCAGTTCATAGCTACTTCCTAGATCTACACCCATTCATTTGATCGCAGTTCCGGTATTCGACAGAGAAAACTAGGCTTGGTGCACGGGTGCGCGGCATGACATGGTGGTTTGAGGAAGAAAAAACTCTCGCGTTCTCCGAGACGGCTTCACATGCTAAAGACCCTTATTCGAAAGCATATCATGTCCTCGAGTCCCTGGCCCGCCAGTAAAGTCAGATCGACTTTCTTGGACTTCTTCAAGGAGAAATCTCACACGCACGTGCCATCGTCGTCGGTTGTGCCTCACAATGACCCAACGTTACTCTTTGCGAATGCAGGTATGAATCAGTATAAGCCCATCTTCTTGGGAACTGTCGACCCAAGCTCCGACTTCGCCTCTTTGAAAGCTGCTGCTAACTCGCAGAAGTGTATCAGAGCAGGAGGAAAACACAACGATTTGGACGACGTTGGCAAAGACTCTTACCATCACACTTTCTTCGAGATGTTGGGCAACTGGTCTTTTGGAGATTACTTCAAGAAAGAAGCCATCCAATACTCCTGGGAATTGTTGACTAAAGTCTACGGCTTGAATGCTGACAGAATGTATGTGACATACTTCGAAGGCGATGAGAAAAACGGCTTGCAGCCTGATTTGGAGGCCAAGCAATTTTGGCTAGACGTTGGTGTTCCCGAGGACCACATCTTGCCAGGTAATGCCGCTGATAACTTTTGGGAAATGGGAGACCAAGGTCCTTGTGGTCCTTGCTCGGAGATCCACTACGATAGGATTGGCGGAAGAAATGCTGCCTCTTTGGTTAATCAAGATGACCCCAATGTTTTGGAGATCTGGAACATTGTGTTCATTCAATACAACAGAGAATCAGATGCATCTTTGAAACCCTTGCCAAACAAGCATATTGACACAGGTATGGGTTTTGAAAGGTTGGTTTCCATCTTGCAGGATAAATCTTCCAACTACGATACTGACGTGTTCACTCCGATCTTTGATAAAATCAGAGAAATCACTGGCGTCAGGCCATATGCCGGTAAATTCGGCGACGAGGACTTTGACGGTATTGACACAGCATACAGAGTTATCGCCGATCACGTGAGAACTTTGACATTTGCTATCTCTGACGGTGGTGTACCCAATAACGAAGGTAGAGGTTACGTTTTGAGAAGAATTTTGAGAAGAGGTGCTCGTTACGTGCGTAAGTATATGAACTACCCAATCGGCTCCTTTTTCCAGCAATTGGTTGATGTTGTGATTGAGCAAAACTCTGGTATTTTCCCTGAGATCGCTAAGAATTCAACTGAATTGAAAGAGATCTTAGTGGAGGAAGAGGTCTCCTTCGCCAAGACTTTGGAGAGAGGCGAAAAGCTCTTTGAAAAATATGCCATCATCTGCTCCAAGACCCCCGAGCAAACTTTGCCTGGAAACATTGTCTGGAGGTTGTATGACACCTACGGTTTCCCCGTTGACTTGACCAGATTGATGGCCGAGGAGACTGGCTTGAAGATCGATGAAGAGGGCTTTGAGCAAGCAAAGGAAGCTTCTAGAGAGGCATCAAAGGGATTGAACTCAAAGGCGGGATCGAACTTGATTAAGTTGGACGTTCATGCGTTGTCTGAATTGGACAACAACGACGCCGTACTAAAGACAGACGACTCCTTCAAGTATGGATTAGATAACACCAAGTCTAAGATCGTCGCTTTGTACGACGGATCTAAGTTTGTTGACAGCATTTCAGAAGCCAATCAACAATACGGTATTATCTTGGACAAGACACCATTCTACGCGGAGCAAGGTGGACAAGAATATGATACTGGTTCCTTAGTAATCGACGGAAGCTCAGAATTCAATGTCTGTAATGTTCAGCAGTACGCCGGATATGTCCTTCACACTGGTTTCTTGATCGAAGGTACATTAAATATTGGCGATAAGATCATTGCCACTTACGATGAATTGAGAAGATGGCCCATCAGAAACAACCACACGGGTACACATGTTTTGAATTTGGCTTTAAGAGAAGTCTTGGGTGACGGTGTCGACCAAAAGGGCTCCTTAGTGGCCCCAGAAAAATTGAGATTTGACTTTTCTCACAAACAAGCTTTAGCTCCAAAAGAGCTCGAGCAGGTGGAAAAGATTTGCAACGACAACATCGCATTTAACAAACAAGTCTTTTACAAAGACGTCTCTTTGTCCGCTGCTAAAGAAATCAACGGTTTGAGAGCGGTATTTGGAGAGACCTACCCAGACCCAGTAAGAGTCGTCTCAGTTGGTGTCTCTGTTGAGGAGTTGTTGGGTAATCCAAAAAATGAAGAATGGCACGGGCTCTCTATCGAATTTTGTGGTGGTACTCATGTCGCAAAAACAGGGGAAATTAAGAATTTGGTGATTATCGAGGAGTCTGGAATTGCAAAGGGAATCAGAAGAATTGTCGCTGTCACCGGCCAGGAGGCACACGAAGTTCAAAGAATTGCTCAGGACTTTGATCAGTCGTTGACCGCTGCTGACAAACTCCCATTTGGGCCAGAGAAAGAACAAAGAACCAAAGAATTGGGTGTCAACTTAAAGAAGCTTTCAATCTCAGTTTTGAAGAAAATCGAGCTAAATGATAAATTTGTTAGGCTTGACAAGTCTATCAAGGATAACTTGAAAGCCAAACAGAAAGAGGAGTCCAAGAAGACTCTCGACGTTGTGAAAGAATGGTTAAATGATGAGGAGAAGGCAAAAAGTCCGTTCTTTGTTGCTTATGTCCCAATAGACGCTAACGCCAAGGCGATTACTGAGGCGATCAACCTTATCAAGAAGCAAGAGAAAAACAAATGTCTTTATTTAATTACGGGAACCCAGGGTAAGGTTGCCCATGGATGTTACGTCTCAGATGAGGCAATCAGCAAAGGGGTCAACGCCAACGAGTTAGCGGGTGCGGTGAGCTCGCATATTGGTGGTAAAGCAGGTGGTAAAGGAAATGTGGTACAAGGAATGGGGGACAAACCAGAAGGCATTTCACAAGCTGTGGAAAATTTAACCAAGCTCTTTGCCGAGAAGTTGTAAGCATATGTTAATCTTATATTTATACTATTACAAACAAGGCACTCTATACAAGTCTATCACGGCTTTGGATCATTTGTAGACATGTGTTCCTCCTCTTCAACTGAGATCTCCTTTGCGTTTTCTCCAATGTTATCTAAAACATCATCGACTACAATCCGTAAATCATTTAATGGAACTGCGCTGTCTCCAATGATACTGATGGTATTGATCTTCCAATTGAAATGCGGGTATGAGCCCAACTTAATCTTTCCCTGGCCATGTATTGTGTTGCACCGATTCTGTAAATTGGTCAAGAAAGGAGCCAAGTTGCTCTCGCTTGTTGTTGTTTTCACGAAAAAGCGAGTAAACTTCTCTGAGACTACACGGTCTCTTAAACAAGCGCCCAAGCCAACCAAAAGCTTTTTAAACAACTGTGGGACCCCAGGTAGAATGTACACCTGCTCATCTATTCCCACGATGGGCACCCAGAGGCTTTCGTCTGTGAAAAACTTCAGAACCGAAACCTTATCGGAAGATTGTGGCAAAGTAGCCATTCTGTGAAAAGAATCTAGCTGAGATTTGGATAGCAGCAGCAAGTAAGGGCCACGGAGAGCATGCATTTTCTTGACGGTCTCCAAGTCTAGCTGACACTGCAAATCGAATGCCAGAGACAAAGCGTCGTATGTTATGTCATCATGAGTAGAGCCAATACCACCGCTAGTCACTATAAAATCGCAGTCGTTTCTCCGCAAGACCTCAAGAGACTGGATGATATCTTCTTTATCGTCCCCGCACACAACGGTCTTTTTCAAAGGCACAGAGAGCTCGTTGAAGCAGAACTTTGCAAATTCAAACAGATTGACATCTAGGATTTTCCCGTTGAGAACCTCGTCTCCAATGATAAGACATCCCGCAGAGCGAATAGAGCGAGTCATGGCACTAAGACGGGAAATCATGGGGCCGATTACTGAGATCGAGACCGCGAAAAGGCGACGATAACTGGTCCACGCATACACACCAGCCAATAGCAAAAAATAAGGCCAGGCCCTGTTTCTCTGATGATGCTCAAACTTTCATCTGTGAAGAAAAAGCGAGTGGTTATTTACAGTTACAAGAAGCTCAGGTCTGGAAAACTTGACCAATCAGATCGAGCAGGTGATTGTTCCGATGGTCTCTTGACTGTTTATAGACATTTAATCTCTTGACTATTGCGCGAAGCTTCGGAACTCATGGTGCTTCACTACAATTAGACTCGATTGTTCTCGCGAGACAATCGGAGACAGCTGCCACAAATCAACTAAACAAAAAACAGTGTTTTTGAGTTCGAGTACGATCATACTGTATCACTCAGGATTAAAACCGGAGACCGCTTCGTTGCAGCGACAAGGTGACATTGACTGAGCACGGGGAACGTGTGGCTGCTCTGTGGCTACTGCCTTCTGATGTGACGTGCGGCCATACACGGCTAGAGACGGCATCTGACACGCTGTCGCCTAAATGGCTGACATTGCCCGCAACGCAACGAGCAAATTCGGGCCACCAAAAATTGTCAGAACAATGGGGACAATGAAACTACGAGAAGACCGAATATGAATAAAATTGGAATAAAGAAAACGCGCTAATCTCGTTACTTCTTTATATTCTTGATTTGTTTCTACCGGTGCTTCCACTCTTCGAATTCTTTTCTTCTGTTAAATTATTAAAATATTCAACAGAACAGCGCACACAGACTGGCCCATCGGCTCCCCGAGATCACGGTCTCGGCCAGCCCTCGCCTGGCGCCTCGCCTCCCGTTCGTCTGCCCGCTTTTTCCGCGCAGCCCGGCCTTTTTCGGCCTGATTTGGCCATATTCTCCCTCCTCAGAACCTTCCCAAGTCGCTCGCGGTCAGTACACGACCACTGATCGCACTGCGCATGCCACGACGTTTTTTTTCTCTCCTGTAATCCTTGTAACTCTTACATAGGCAAACCACATCCACCCCTCCCCCCGCCCCTTACCACAGCCAATTAGCTAAGCGCTCTCTGAGACACAAACAAACTCTCACAGAAACCATTTTTACTCCCTTCTAGTTGCTCGTGTCCAGCTATGGGAAACAACCCGTCTAAAGATGATCCCCTACCGAATATCTCTTCCAGCAGAAATGTTGGCTCTTCCTCGGACGTGATCGCTGGCGACGTTGAGTCCGAGGAGACTTCTTCGTCGGCGCTATCTCGGCCTACCGGAAACGGTAGTGACGTTCTCACGGAACGTTTATCCCATTATTCCTTGAGTGAAGTTCCGACTTTGGGTGTTCAATCCACGCCTCAGAACATTCCTTCGAGGAAAGGCTCCGTTAGGCGCAAATCGTCGCACGACTTGGATCTGGAGGTGAATATCGACGCTTCCTTGGCTATTTTGTTGGCCAACAACCTGTCGCAGTCAAACCACTCACCTTCAAATTGGAAACACACTCAAACTCGTTCCTCATCGGTTCCAGAGTACAGCTCCTCTTTAGATAGCCAGAAAAGTGATAACCTCTCAGTTTCTCCTTTGTTCACTGGAAGTGAAAGAGACGTGAGCCTGCTTCTGTCGCTGTACTCGCCGTCTGGTCTGCCCACTGGGGCAAAATCGGACAACCCAATCTTGGATTCCTCCTTGGCTCCCATCGCGGAAACCTCGATCGAGTCTACTCCCGAGCCAAAAAAGACTAAAGCCAAACCTCAGGCTATTTCCAAGTCTAGGTTTTTGGGTTCAGCCGTAGCGAAGCAAGGTTCTGTATCTCCTGTTTCACTCTCGCCGCCACCTATCCCTCTGGCTAAGAAGACGGACTTTGATATAGATGGAATCATCAATCGTTTGCTTGTTTGTGGTCGCAGCAAAGAGTTCAATAAGTCTCTGAAAGCTCGCAAGCAAAAAGACAAGTTGCCGTTGACAACACTGGAGATCAAATCTGTGTTAGCAAAGTCTCGTTCAATTTTTATGGATCAACCTACATTGTTGAAATTGTCTCCCCCAGTGAAAATAGTCGGCGATATCCACGGTCAATTTTACGACTTGATCAGAATATTTGATTCGTGTGGTTACCCCCCTTATACCAATTACCTTTTCTTAGGTGATTACGTCGATCGAGGGTACAAGTCTTTGGAGGTCATTCTTCTTTTGTTGTGCTACAAGATTAAATACCCTGAGAACTTTTTTATGTTGAGAGGAAACCACGAGTCTGCGAATATCACGAAAATTTACGGTTTCTATGATGAGTGTAAGAGACGTTTGCCTCTTATAGCTGGCAGTCACAAATTGTGGAAAAGCTTTATTGATGTGTTCAATACTTTACCCATTGCTGCTACGATCAACGATAAGATATTCTGTATTCATGGAGGATTATCTCCAGAACTCCATAGCTTGAAGCAGGTTGAGCATATTCAAAGACCCACCGACATACCCGATAGGGGACTTTTAGCCGATTTATTATGGTCTGACCCGGATGCTCTGGTTAGGACTTTTTCGCTTAACAATTGGCCCAAGAATGACCGTGGAGTCTCCTACTGTTTTGGAAAGAAACACGTGGATTATTTTTTGTCCAAGTTCAACATGGATTTGATTGTGAGAGGGCACATGGTTGTAGAAGACGGCTATGAATTTTTCAATAAGAGGAAGTTGGTGACTGTTTTCCTGGCTCCAAACTATTGTGGAGACTTTAATAACTACGGTGCGATCATGGGTGTGGACAAGAGTTTGTGCTGTTCGTTTGAATTGATTAAGCCTCAGTGAGCTTTAACACTTGAAAGCGGCGACATAATCTCACGACTACAGAGAACACCCGAACCCATGAAACGTTTGGAGTACTGAGGCCGAAAAGCTTTTTGACCCTGTATTCAACTTTTACCTGCTTTTAATTAGTTCTCTTTACCTATTGGTAACAAATATATTATGTTCAATTTTCTTTTTGTGTGTGGGACTCAATCTTTCAATAGTGAGTCAATGAATTCGAAACCAGAGTATTGAGAATCGTGTCACGACCCGAAAAATGTGTGGTCCCATTTTGAACTCCCGCGCGGTTTCAGGCCAAAGTTAAGACAGAAGTAAAATACCCAACTTAGAATTTAGTGTCTATTTGAAGTTCTGGTTGCATGAAGGCCGCAACAAATTTTCGACACATGATGTAGTAGAATAATGCATAGCCGAGTGGGCCAAAAATGATATGAAGAGCAGAAGCCTGCGTTCTCCACAGTGAATGAGACGTAAGGAAATATATGGGCTTGCTCAGACTTCAGCCCGCTGTTGTAGTAAATAAGTGATCTTATCTTTTTCAGTAATATTCTTCCCCATAAGATTGATCAACTGCCAGTAATAAAGATCGAGCACCTCCTTCGAATATCGTATAGAAGTTTGTGTTGGCAGGATCTGCTTTGCTGGGACAACTTTCCAGTTAACCCTATTGAGGAAATCAAGCTCTAAGAAGTTCAATTCGGTTAAGGCGACACCGCCAACCCGGGCATAGTGATCATTTGTGAAGAAAAAGTCTTCTAAAGATTTCTGGGCAAGCATCGTGGCAACCAACAAAAACCGATGTACCGTCCAGGAATTGAGGGTGAAGTATGGCTGAAAGTTGTGCGATAAGAGATCGATGTAGTAAATAGTTGTGAGCAAAGTCGCCGGTGTGAGATTGTTGAATTTTGTAAGTCTGCTAATGTATGTGTGAATGGAAATAGCAGGCGGCGTTCTTGAATGATACCTTGTCAATAGCTTATTTCTTTGCTCCGGGCCCATGCTCGAAGCCCTGGGAGAAGGAGGGCTAGAAATGGATTCTGGGACGCTACGATCATTTAGACTGATTAGCGACAGAATCATTCGGGCCATCAAGTTTATTAGATCACTTGCGGGACATTCTTCAAATTTTTTGGGAAGAAGTTCAGCTTTGACTAGAGGATGTGACTTTTTTGAATCTGGCTGTACATTCACATCACTTCCGAATTTCCGCCGTCTTTGTGGGACTTGTTGGTCGAGAGATGCTAGCTTCTTGTCCGTGTCTGGCTTCCTAGTGGGGGAAATCTCCTTCCGCAATGGTGAGAAAGGCTTCTTCGTTAATGTGGCATCTTGCTTCAATAGGTTGATTCTGGGGGATGATTCTATGTTGTGATTCAAGTATTTTTGATAGTAGTCAAAACTCTTGATACGAACCTGCTTATTGAGCGATTTGAAGTAGAAGTCATGGTCGAAACTGCTGGTGGGCTTGATGTATTGCGCGAGAAAAGGGTCGATGAGTTCATCTGGCTTCTGACAGGGTATTAGGGACGACCTTCCACGGGCATATTTCGGGGAATTTTGCCCTCGCTGACCTCCGACACTAGGATCCAGGTCACTATGGCGTTGTGGAGGAGGTTTTAGCCTTGGAGAGGCGTGATCCGACTGCACGGGAGCAGCTTGACCGGTTTTGGTCGACATCGGGCATGAATGAGGGGAAATAATCAAGCTCATGACTATCGTAAAGCCCACATCAAAAGTCAGCGTTCGATGTCTTTGCAAAGTGGTTCTTTTTCTCCAGTCGATTTGCCGGGTAACGTTTGGGAAAGCTGACCAGTAACGTTTCACCAGCGCAAATTCAATAATGAAGAAAAAGACCGTAGTTTGTAGAGAGTGTAGTTGTATCAGGCTCGTACAAATGGGGCTCTTTTTGTGTTCTTTGGTTTTCGTTATCTTTTTGTTGGTCACGAAGATATCCACCGGATGAGGTAGTGGTGATAGTGAGACAGATCAGGTGACGAGGGCGAGGAACAGATTCTTCAAGAATTGGTCTTCTTTTCAACCTTTGTGGAGGTGTGAATGCAAAAATGAGAAAAGTTCAGTATAACGCAAATGAAAAAAGAGTTACAAACAGCTTGATAAAAGTCCGTGATTAGATAAAAATCAGACAGTACAAGCCGTAACATTGACAACAACAGAGAGTGCATTTTAATCATCCTCTATTACGAGTGCTTACCCACGCCCACGCACGGAACGCACCGCTAGGCCACAAAATTATGCTCCAAATGCAGCACGCACGTGTGCCTGAGCCACAAATGGAAGGCCCACGTTGGCACATTCTTCTCAAAAATTAGTGAATATTGATACTGCCCCCACCTGACAACGGGCTGCATACCGAAATAGATGATGCACGCTCAGAAGAAACTCTACGGGGTCTGACACAGGGTAAAGCAGTTGAAGAGGAATCCTCCTTTTTTGGCATGTTCGTCCTTGCTAATTCTTTGTTTACTGAATTCATTAGCCATTTGTAACAGCCAAACAAATACTGAGCGGGCGCACTGTCTGGCTCTGCACCATACGCCAAGCCAAACGCTTGGCACTCCAAAAAACCGAAATTGAATAGGCCTGCTTCAATTATGCGACTGACTAAGGGGAACCGATAAAATTGGAGGATCTGGCTTGAGCTCTGATACTGGTATTCATGCGGAACCTTCGTTCTCACTTGCTTTCTGGGCGTGGGCAGGAATGAGAACATTGTATACGAAAATCTTCGGAAATGGGATTTAGTAGGTTGACAGCACGCGACGTTCTCGTTTTCATCGTTCCAATGTCTTGTGGCCCCGCCCTTCCTTGGCCGCATGGCTTCATTAATTATCGCAATAAATTGAACTTGTGGCTTTGAAGTATTGCTTTGTGTAAGGAAATTTAAAAATTCTTTACTGTGCTCCTTGTTGTCATCAATGAGCGGTTTCGAGATTCTTTATTCCGTTTCAAATTTGAGCTGTTGTGCCTCGCGGGAGAGTCTTAACAAGTAGAATATAAAACATTCGTGTCGTCATGATTCATATAGTCCCCCGAACTTTTCAACCCCACTCAATGCGACGGGCTATTCGAAGTTCGCCTCAGCAATATAGAGTGGATTACATGCCACGAGATCGACAGTTAGTTCGTCACTAATCTTCAAACATGGTAGGTTCTCTTCCCGAAACTCAACTTTCAAACCAGCCAGTTCCCTCTTCCGTAAAGAAAAAGCTGTATAGCCTCCTCGCTGAGATAGGATGCCCGTGCCTGAGCCTTTGGGATCAAAGACCTGGGCAAGAGAGGAATGCGTCCGCTTCCTATGCATGCATCAGAAATTAAGACAATCTTCCTTGGTGAGAAATTGAAAAGCAGGTCAATAAAAAGTTGGCTCACAATCAATTCAGCGCAACCAGGCAAAAAAATAGATGAGTTGCCAAGCACTGTTGAAAATTGAATCTTGTTTTGCATCCATTGCGGAGCCGAGCAAGCAAAAGTACTGGTAGTCTCGGGCGTGCATGATTCGACGCTCACAACAACCAAGTCGTCTCACCTCGGAAGCCATACAAGACTTACACGGTTGGAAAGGGAGTTACCCAACTCGGTGCTCTCAGATTCTGCGTTCGACAAACATGAGAACTTTGAATGAGAAAGTTTTGCTGCGTATCACCGAGTATAGACAATGCTAGCCTTGCCACACTCCAAATAAGCCAAATCTTAAAGGCTTTTCAGCAGATTCTTGGCTCACAATACATCAGAAAGCAAGTAAGATAAGGGCCAAAATTCAAGCAATGAAAATGCTCTCCAAGTAAGATTGTATTGTTTACCTTTAAATTGCTGCCTTACCCTGAATGCGGCTTTTGGTAGGAATGATGTAAAAAGAAGGATACAACATGGCTTCTTCCTTTCCTTTCTTCCCCCACAAAAGAAATCCAAGCAAGCTCACACTCGAGATCTCTGTAACTTTTGAAGCTTGTTTCAGGCTATCTTGTGCTTCTTATGCTGCTGCCATACAAATAAGTTCGCCGTTTGGCTGCCAAACAATAACAATTAATGCGATACTTTATCGTATCGTAGTCCGACTTGTAAATCCGTTTGCCTCTTTGAATGGCTATGAGTTTTCCGAAAAGACTTTCCTGGCTGCTCTATTTTCCTCAAGGCTCGAATAAAAAATAGACTTCATGAAATTCACCTTCTAGAACTCTCCACGTAACACCCTCAGGATGGTTCTCCTATCGCAAACTTCCATGTTTCTGCAGAATTTTTAAAATATCAATTAGATCGTCGTCGTTACTCTGTGGCGAATTTTCAATATCAAGGGATGGCAGCGGATTGAGGTCTACTTCCTCTGACTCTTCGACTTTGATGGCACAATTCTTCGTTGACACGAATAAGCCGGTCTCAAGCTTAAGCCTCATACTAAGTTTGTTCGAACCCGGAGGAATCCTTTCACTGATTCTCGCAATAGAATAATGAGAAGCATCAAGTTTTTCGCCCATGCCCACTCTGACTAATCGCAGAACCTCTGGCTGCTTTCCAGGTTTTCTGTTTTTTCGTCTCAACCCTATAGGTCTTCCCACAACAGGCCTGAGCCGCAGCAAAGTCGGGCTTTCTAATAGATTATTTTCCCGGGGCTCCTCTTTTATCCATAAGGCTGCTGTCACGGGAGTCTCTTCAATCTTGACTCTCACTGGAGCAGGTTGGTCATGCTCTATTCTTGCCCCCAGCTCTTTTTTTATAGCAGGCTCCTTTTTACCAAGAACATTTGACAAGTCTCGTTCGAAGCTGCCAAGGTACTCATTGAATTCCACGATGAGCTTCCCGCTAGGTAGTTTGTAGTCATTTCCTTCAGCAAATACTCCACACTCCAACGGTTTACGTGCGTGATGGGGGTAGAAATCAGTCCCCACTAAAAGCATGTCATCACTGAGCACCTCGAGCTTATTATTGAGCTCGTAATAGCGTAGGCGGCCGTCAGACCATTTTTTGTCCCTCTGGAAGACTCTCGAAGAATACAAAATCGCAAACTCGTGTACTATAGAAAGAAGAGACATGCGTTTCCGTGCTTACTCGGGAATCTGGGGAAAGCGCGTTCTGATCTGAGCCAAACAAAAGCTTGGGTAACTGAGAACCGGGTGCGTCTCTGAGATAGAATTATGCTGTCACAGCGATGTTTGAGGATATAAAAATTCCCGATATTTTGATTTTTAATTATCTGTGTGTGAAGTTCCCTGATTCGAAACTATAGGTGGCTTGCTATCAATCTCACAACAAAAAAAATGTGTTCAGACATCCAAGTCTCGTTGGTCACTTGAACACAAGCCTTGAGCGTGATGAGTATGCGCATTACCTTTACAACCGACGGGAATATATCACGAGTAGGTTTTCTTCGAAAAATGCAAAATGAGGACACATTAAATAAAGCGCAGTTTCTTTTCATCCTAAGCAAAAGTTAAGATCTGAATAATCTCACACGGGCAGTCTTCTCAGCAACGGTGCGCTTACCAAAGCAGGATCTCTCTACAAAACAAGCTCTCTGGCAAATGCTTTGATTAATAAAGCCGAAAAAACTAAGAGATAACTATTTACAGGTTACGGGGACGGGTGTAGAATGGGATGCCCATAGAACTTAGCAAAGTACGAGCAGCCTCGTCAGTCCTTGAAGAAGTCTTAAATGTGATATGGAAACCGAAAAGATTAGGAAACAATTCTTGGTAGTTTTCAATCTCCGGGAAGTATTTCACGTGTTCCGGATCTAATCCAAACGTAATGTTACCGCCCTTGTCTCCCGAGGTGTTACTGATACCTTTATAGTATCTGATTCTGGGTAAGACCATTTCTGTCAAGGTGGAAAAGAATTGATGCATATCCCTTCCTGTCAATTCAACTTTGCATCCGCAAGGCTTACCCTCTCTCACTTTCCATTGCAAAACATTTGCTTTGTTGTAAGCTTGCTTGGGCTTAACGTTTGTGATTTGAGCAACTTGCAACCTGGCCGAGATGTTGAGCCAAGAGTGTTCCAACGCCTCCTTTGAATACAAGTTTATTGCAATTCCTGTTAGCTCTGGAATGTTCGCAGGAGTAATAGGTTTGATATCTTTCGTAGGACGAGGTGTTCCGCTCGGCTTTTGCCAAGAACGGTATAATGCGTAGGGAGATTCTGTACCCCAGTCCCTCTTCTTAGCACCACGAATAGTCTCATTAGAATGATCAAAAAAATGCAACATCAAATCACTTTGCAAAGTGTTTTTGTAGTGTTCGCCAAGCCTGTCTTGGTCGATGTCCGTGGGCTTGTACCCAACGGATTCAATGTCATCTTTGGGCATTAACAAAGGCCTGTACCTCGGAGACAACGCCGCCTTTCTTACTTCCACCAAATGATGGACGGGCTCCACAGTCGAGTATTTTTTCGCCTTTGCTCCCGTGCTGGAGAAGAGACGCACCCACTGCTTGTTCATGGCGTTTAAAGATCGAGCTTTCGGCTATTGGAAAATTTTGATGGTGTGAAGTAGTGTGCCGATTATAGCGCGCAACAGGAAGCTCGAAGATGTAGGATGCGACTTGAGTAGCAGACAGCCAACACCGGCTAGTGTATAGCAGTCAGCTTTGTTCCTACTTTGCAAAATAAAACATACACAAAAACCTTTTGAATTCAACATAGCTCACGAACTTCTGAAACAAATACGTGCCAGAACCGATCAGTCGCAACGTCGAGTTTGATTCGACTGGCTGAACTTCCAAATCCGGTCCCCTGGAGAATTGTGAGGCAAGCAGGCTGCGAAGGGTACTTTGGCAGGCACAGGTACACCCATTGCACGAGCCACAACAAATTCAGAAGAGTTGAATTCGAGAAGCAGAAAACTGGAATAGAGTATGTCTATTTTAATAGACTCATGAATTCTCTTCAGCCTCAAGAATCTGTTTTTCGTCAAGCATCAGAAACTGAACCCTTCCTTTACGAACACTAGTGAGCTCAGCTCCTGACAGATCCGTACACCCCACGTATTCTGTTAGCAGAGGAGCACTTCATTGTTGGTTCCACTGTCTAAATCAAACCGTGTGGAGGCATGAGATTTGGACTTCCAGTCGGCCATGATGTGGCTGTTCTCGCCAAGCCAGTCTCCAGAAACTTACTGTCTGATTTACTGGAAAGCTCAACGAGGAGAACAGACATTACATCTACCAGTCAATCTGCAACTCAGGTGTTGAAAGAGTCTCTACTAAGATTAGATGCTCTATTTATTCTGGACTTGATGAGCTCCGTTAAACAGAAGTCTCGCCAATGGGAGAATTATCTCAACAAATCGGAGAGCCTGATCAGTTCAAGCATGTCATCTATAGACGAGGAGTTTGATCGGGAAATTCGAGCACTGCAATCGGACGTTCAAAGGATCATTGAAAACCAGATACGGCTTCGAGAAAAGGAGAAAAGACGTTTGTTGGCATTAGAAGAAGAAAGAAAAAGAAAGCAAGAGGAGGAAGCAGAAAGAGCAAGGCGTCAACACGAGGAAGAGAGAAGACGGCTAGAGGAACAGAGACTCGCTGAGCAGCAGAAAGTCGCTGAGCAGAAGAGACTAGCCGAGGAGCAAAGGGCCAAGAAAGAAAAGGAGGAAAAGGAGAAAGAAGAGAATAGAAAAAACGAACTCCTGAAATTGAAGGCTGCGAAGGATGCAGCTGCGAAGAAAGCCGCCGGGTTCGCCAATCCAACTGATATTGAGAAAACACTTCTCAAGTACAGACAGGACATCAAAGATATCAAAGCCAATATAGTGGGTGAGTTAGACAAGGATAAAGAGTTGAAGAAAAGTGTCAGCGTTATCAAGAGGAAAGTCAATGTCAAGTTGGGACAGCTTTCAAATTCGCACAGGCAGCTAGAATCTGTTACCCACGAGGTCATAAATTTGATCCGGCCCACAGCTTCGCAGCCTCTAGCGTACAAATGGCTCCTCAACTTCGTGCTGAAAGCCATTGTCTCACAGGCAGAGACCGAAGTCACTGTCAAGCCAGTCGCTGCATTGCCTCTCGGCCGCCTAGCATACAACTTGCTCTGTAATCTCGAAGGGCTCGATTACTATTTGTCTGCTCGTTTTGTGAAAAAGTGCTGCTTGATTGTAGGTTATACTGGAACAATTGACACAGAAGAAGGACGAGTAAGAATGGGCTGGAGGAGAAGTGACGAGAAATGGGAAAGTGAGGTTAAGTACGAAGAGCGCATGGGTGGTATTCTATCCGTGTGGGCTGTCGTTGGCTGGGTAAATCAAACTGCGGAATTTTCGCTATTCAACATGAAGGCTGAATGGAGGTTTTTAGCTCGATTGCTCAATACAAACCCAGAGCTACTAGGTGATGTTCATTTCGTTGCCGTTTGTTGCTGGTGGGAAGCAGCTGCAGAGAAGTTTTATCGTGCTTTTGGGGAACAAGCAAAAAAAATGTTGAGACTCGCGATTGGCGATTGGGTAACTTTAGGGAAAGACAGAGGCTTTCCTGCTGCTACACGTTTGCAAATTCTTGGAGAAGACTTGTTCACTAACAACAGATTCAATGGTTTGAAAGAGATGGAAAGCTAATACGCCTTAGTTGATGCATCAACACCAATAAATATGGTGATCTAGTCAGAGTCGTATTCATCTTGACTTTGAGCTTCGGATTCATGTACGTCCGACTCATTCTCCGGCTCCCCATAAAACACTTTGGAAGTTACTCTGCGACTCTTTCTGGTGACAGGGGCCATCAGGGATGTGACTGCCTGGCCCTTCGCCTTCGATGACGTCCTTGGCTTTGCGGTCTTTTTTGCCTTCTTCGCGCTTTGTTGTTTTCTCGGTTCATTCGGTCTCCTCTTTACGCCAGTTGCGGACTTCTTGGAAAGAATTTCCCTTAGTTCAACTTGGATCAGATCCGGAATGTAGACACGTGAGATAAACTCTTGTGCTTGCTGATAGTCTTCCATTGGCAGAAATATATCTGAGGGTAGGTTGATCTTCCCTGGCCATGTTTGCAAGTTCCATGACCTGGAATCTGCCATTAACTTCAACATCAATTGAAACAATTCCGCAATGCGATACAAATTCAAAACTTCCTGGGGCACGTCAACCATATCATATAGGGAGCTCTCGATCAAGTTGTCCCGGTATTGCTTTACCCGGCTTGCAAGGTAGTAAAGCAAACTAATATTAGTCTCCTTCGCAATCGTGTCAATGAACATCGTGACGTATCTCGAGGCATAAATGTACGCATCTAACTCTCTTTCTGACGATTCTTTGTTTTCATCGGAGATTAAATTACCAAATCTCTCGTCATGTGCAAGTGCATGAATGAGCCTCACTGAAATTCTCTCAAATAATGTGTCGTTCCTGACCTCTGAGCGATGATGTTGCGACAAAACCCACGTGTCGATATCTTGCCTCAATTTCAAATCCGGCTCATGTCCCATGAAAAAAACTAGATGCAAAAATCTTTCGGAAATACTCCTTCCCAGAAGCTTTTTTCGTAAAGATGTAAGAAATGCTTCACGGACTTGCAAGCGTTCATCAAGAAGCAAACGTTTCAATTTTCTTATGACATCGAGACTTATAAATGGATTCAAGCGGGGGTATTTTGCAAGCTTCAAAAGCATTAGACCAGACATCAATTTAAGTTTCAGCCTGTAGCAGGGAGGGGTCGCGACGGTTGCGTCCTCTGTCAACTTAACAATTTCACCATTGTTTGATACGATGTTAGCAAGTAGGTTGATTGGTTTTTCCGCCGCCAATAGTGTCACCGAGTCTGTTGTCTCACTGGAAGCAATGAATCTCAATTTGTTCGCTATAAGCCGAACAGACATAAGTTTCTCGACAAGAATCTCATGTTTGCCTAATTGAGACTCCTCAATCCAATCTAAACATTTCACAGCTTTCGCTTCCGAAGAAGGTATCCTGTTTTTCTTGAGTACCTCTTCGATGATGATGGAGTTGATATTAGATGAATGAGAATTCAACGCGAGCGGATCTATTAGGTAAGTCTCAGCCACAACCGAAAGATGAGTTGCAAATTCATTGCTCTTGGGATTCAAAGGCAAGATTGGATCCAAGACTTCCGACACAAGTTTCTCCTTAGATAAGGAGCATCCAAGAATTTTCAAGCAGTATTTTGCCTGCAAGTGACTGCCTTTCGTTGCAAGTGAATGAATACGCTCGACAAATGACTCTTCATCTGGGAAACATTCCGGAAATTTGCGTAGTATATGATAAAACGATCGCAAGAATGACACTTGAACAGAATTTGGGTCTTCGGTCTTAATGATAGTGGCCAAAGTATTTACGTGATTCTTGAGCACGCTTGGAGAGTTTGTGGAGATCACACTTATTAGCTCGCTTGCTGCAGTGTGAATCTCCAAGCTTTTATTCGTCGAAATCTTTATGAGCTCTCCGACATTGGATTTGTTGAAAAAAATCATAGAAGACCTGTAGAGTAAAATTTTGAAATTCGAGACCATGTCAGTAGTAGTGACGTTGACTTCATCCTTGACGCCTCTGATACTTTTTGCATCATTCAATTTTGAAAGTAGTTCTTTAGCTGAATTTTTCACGGTCTTGTAATCCAGCTGGGAATTGACACAATTCTTTAACAAGTTGATAAATCTCAAGTTTCTTAGTTTGAAGAAAGCCTCGAAGCATTCGTAAGAGCTGAGACCATCTGGGAACGATGTGCTCAACCATTGTACAATCTTTTCCGCCTGAGAGAAGATCTGCTTGTTCGTTTTCGTCTGCAGAGGCAGATTCTCTTTATTCTCCTGATCTGAAGAAGATGTGGAGGCGTATTCCTCAGCAAAATCAAGAAATTTAAGGAGCACCTCAACCGTTTTCCTCTGCCTTTTTGAGACTGCTAGGAATGCAAGCTTGCTTTTCTCTTCCAACTCTTTGAATAAGTGACACAAGCGATACACTCTGATTTCTGCAGAATCATCGAAAGGAAGTAATTTTTCGAAAAGAACAATATCAACCGCAGTTGTTATCGACTTTTCATTAATGTAGTTTAGTTGGAGTAGATTGTTCGGAACCCCATTGACTATTAATCGTATGACTTCTTCGTAATCTTTCAGCTCCATAGCCCCAAGATCAACGGCCACATTTCTTGCTTTAGATAACATGCAATCATTGTATAAGTCAGCCAACACGTCGATGGTCGTATTTCTGATATCTGCGTGCTTTTCTCGAATAAGCGATAATAGTGTTCTCAAAATAGATGCATCGCAAATCTTTTTCAATGCTACTGAGGATGTGAGTGACGCGATTGCCTTGCAAGCATTCAATCTGACTTTTTCACTAGAATCGATCAAACACTTTGAAAGACCCTGGCTTAACTGTGTGTTGATTTCTGTCGTGGTCTGAACGAAGAGAATACCAGGAATTTGCTCAATCCACGTGGATCTTACTAAAGAAGAAGTATCAGCCGACTTCCTCAACCAGTTTGACCATGTGTCTCTGTGATAGCTCACAAAGGTCACGGCCGAATTTCCATTTCTTGCCTTAGAAGACGACGATAGCATGCTTCCGATGGTTTTTGTGGCAAGAGCACGAATGTTCTCGTCGTCAGAATTGAGTTCGTCACTTATGAGTCCCATGACGGACCCAAGAAGATCAGGAACATGCGCCCAAATCTGTACTGATGACAGATGAATCTTTTCCAAGGCTTTAAAGGGAGCACGATGGTCCTGCTCAGGGGTCAATTTGGCGCTTTCGTCTAGCATTTCGGAGAAAAGTTGAGCTACCTGGCGGGCCATTTTATCTGTGTTGGCTTCACAAATGGCCAAGGAAAAGACAAATGCAGGATTCGTGATGTTTGACGAGCCGCCCATAAGCTGAGTGTCGGCAGAGACAGTAAGGCGCTTTATAATCAAGGACACCACATCCTGGGGAATCAATTCTGTTTCGGAAATGGTCTCTGCAAGCATTTCGGACACAAGATGCTCCAACTTTGATGGGAACCCTTTAGTTGCTAAGTTGTACATTGTGTCGAACAACAACGTCACTAGCCGCTGAGAATCGGGCAAGTCTCCGATTAGAACCACTGCTCTCACTTCTACTACACGTTTCAAGATGTATGATTGCTGTACGAAATGAGGGTTCTCTTCGTCCCACAAGTGCTCGAACTGTGCGAAGAAAGTTTTGAAGATATCAGAGAGCTCTTCCGCCGTAAAGGGTGCATCGGGAGCGTACAAACGGATGATATCGGCGATGGCGCTCGCGGCGAAAGCTTGGATCCCAATATTTCTGTGCTTAATTAATTTGGGATTAGCTAGGTTTTTAGCTAGATCCCGGTACTCATCCAACACCGCGCGTTCTTGGTCGACTGCGGAGAGCTCGTCTGCGATCTTCAGCAAACGAGCAAGGAGTTCTTTCGTGGGTATGGGCTTTCCCAACGACGAAATGATATGGGCGTCGAGAGCCGGCTTGGCCCTTACCTGGCGAGCCATTTTTCAGAGATTTGTGTGACGTGCTTGATTTGATTTTTGATGTTGGATGTAAAGGATCGGACGCGTTGCGCACCACGCGGTCAGCCGGACTCTGTTCGGGTGTAGGATCTGTGCAAGATAGAGGCCTGGCCTCGAGAGAAAAAAATTACTGCCCGCTCAACCATAACGCAACCTTGATCCAACAAACAAAAAATTGAATGTGCATGTTTTTCCATTTTAATTTAGTTCTAGTCTCATTGAAACAGAGTGGGCTTCCTACTTGTGGTCTTCTCTTTACATGACTGTAACCATAACCTCAGGGTGATTGTTCCGTGTATCTTCGACCGTCAGCAAGCTGAATCATGAGAGAGGAAGGATGTAGAAAGAAAAAAAATCAGAGACTTGAAAATAAGCTAAACGAAAATAGGCGTACTAGCTGAGGGTTTTTATCTTGCGGACAGGCAAGGAATTTCTGGCGATATGCCTACATTGGTCGACCCCATTCTTGTCTTTGATCACGTGGTGAGAGTGTCCTCAAGTACCGTCTGTAAGTGCCAACTTCTGAGTCTCAAGGTGCTGGCCAGTCTGCGAGCTTCAGTATATTGGAAATTTTCAAATGAGGCAAAAGTGGTTTTGAGATGTCGGTAGAATATTGGCAGAAGTCATAAAGTTTCAGGAATGAAGGATTGCAGGAGGTTTATTTGGGTGAGTCAATGGAGGACTGGAAGTGCGGTCACATCCATGCGATTTGTCACCCAAGAGTTCTGCTTCAAACGGTCTCTGAATCTACTCATCCCGGCGAATGCCTTCTTTTAGCTGTTGCCTGTCTACGAAGCCACAGAGAAACGAATTGCTCCCAATTGAAGGAAATTAACTGCCTGGTCTAGCGCAGCATACTAGGGCAGTACGGTTCTTCGAGGAGTAGAAACATGCCGAGGGTACTGAATTCAAGGCAGTCTCGAACCCACTCCACCCTCGGCGAGTTCCCGCCCCTTCTCAGTCTATTGCTCACGGAACAATCTGAGTGATTTCCATAGCTTTTACAAAAATTTCATTTTTGTCTGATTTTTCAATCTTTTACTTTTCTATTGTGCTTTTGAGGGGTTGTTGTTTCCAGTGCGGAGGTGCCAGGGGAGAGACACCAATGACGTAGCTTCGCAGGGAGGGACGAAAGTTGAGACAATGAGAAGGCACCACATCAAGAAATCTGGGCTGAGAAACCGTCGGCAACTCATTTTCGTTTGCGGCTTTTCCGTCTTTTCGGCAAAACCCGTTCCAGCTGTGATCTAGGCTGTGGTGTCTGGGTGAGACTCCTGGTCCAATTTAGTGCATTGTTCACTCAGTTTTAATGGTGGCTGGTGGCTGACGGGGTCCTTGTTCTTGGAACGCACAGGATTCCGGCATGCTCCAAATGTGGAAACAGCTACTTTGACACACCTGATCAATGGTGGCCGAGACCGAAAAGAAAAAGAGAATTGTTTTCTCGTCATCGGCCACAAAGAGACAATGTTTCAGAGTGCAGCAAGCGACACAAAGAACATCGACTTAAACTCAAGCATTTTCGGTGCTATTTCCACTGGAGAAGTCTCGCGCGCCTCAAGTGCATGGTGGGTGGATGTGTCATCTGGAGAAAACCGTTCCTTCCTTCTGCGCGAATCCCACTGACGACTCAAATGGGAAAAGCTTATTTTAGAGATGCGGCTGGAGCCTGAACTAGCAACCTAGAAGCCCCTGGTCGTTGGCCGATATTCACAGACAAAGTACGGCCTTCAATGGCGGACGTCGTTTGTGTACCTTTGTTCCGGATTCTGTCTCACTCAACCTCTTAGTCCTGCATTGCCTCAGCATGGTTATGAGCATTCTTCCAGTTTAAGCGACAAGAACAACAAACAATGGCGTGAAGTGGCTGTTCAAAACTGCACTGTAGTTACACTTAGAATAAGTAGGGAACAATAGTACAGCTTGAACCTGAGAAAAAAATAAAAAAATAAAAATAAAATAAAAATAAAGAGGAAAAAAGCCGGCCAATCCGTGCCACAGACCTCCTCTAGTAGGCCACCACTTCGGACCGTTTATTCTTCCCACAGTTCTAATTCAATTTCCGATTCCAATCACAGGTTCTCGTTACACTTTCTCAGTGAAAACTCCGTTGTTGTTGCCCCTCGCTCGTGGCAATTTCTTTTTATCCTTCGCGGCCCTGCTCCAATTTCTGCTCCCAGTCACAGTTTATTGTTCCCAATTAACTCACAGGGAGATCTCCGTTAGGCATTTTTGGATCGCGAGAGACCGTGTCCACGATTATCTTTTTTTTCGTGTGTTGTTTTTTTTTTCTCTTTCCCATTCAAGAGAATTCCACAAAACTAAATCACAGTCAATCCTTTCACCGTTTCCATAACTTTCCTTTCCTTATCATTGTAAACCAGAGCATTTTTATCATAAACCACCACACGTCATCTTTTATCGCCCTTCCTTTCACACACAAGAAACATCACCCACCTCATGTCCACAACCACCAGCATCACAAGCCGGTCCTACTTCGACCACCAAAATACAGACACCTCCATCTCGGACCTCGGAGACCATGCCGCTAATAACAGATCATCTATAACTTTCAAAAACGGCCTTTCACAGAAAAAAAGCCATCGGGAGGTCCGTTTTGGTGCTTATGTGCTAGGATCCACACTTGGGGAAGGAGAATTCGGGAAGGTCAAGCTAGGCTGGCGCAAAGACGGCAAGCATCCGAGCCAAGTTGCCATCAAACTCATAAAACGAGACACAATTGTCAAAGATCTGGAGTCTGAAATCAAGATTTACCGTGAGATCAATTCTTTGAGACTACTTAACCATCCTAATATTGTAAATCTCGTGGAGGTGTTGAAAAGTGGGAAATACATTGGTATTGTCTTGGAATATGCTTCTGGTGGAGAGCTTTTTGATTTCATCTTGAAACACAAATACCTTAAAGAAAACGTGGCCAAGAAACTATTTTCCCAGCTTGTCAGCGGCGTCGATTACATGCATTCAAAAGGCCTTATTCACCGGGACTTGAAATTAGAAAATCTCTTATTAGACAAGCATAAGAATATTATTATCTCGGATTTTGGCTTTGTGAATTCTTACAACAAGGGCAAAAACGATCTTATGAAGACCTCGTGCGGCTCTCCTTGTTACGCTGCCCCAGAGTTGGTCTTGACCCAATCCCCATACGCTGGTCGCAAGGTGGATATTTGGTCAATTGGTGTCATTCTTTACGCTATGCTTGCCGGCTACTTGCCTTTTGATGATGACGCCGAGAATGAGGACGGAGCCGATATTGTTAAGCTATACAATTACATCTGCAGTAATCCACTCACATTCCCGGAATATATTTCTCCGTTGGCAAGAGACTTGCTACGAAAAATCATCGTGCCCAATCCCGCAAAAAGAATCACAATGGACGAAATAAGAAGTCACCCTTGGTTGGCTCCGCATGCTAATTTGTTGTCCATTAGACAACTTGAGTGGGACAGAATAGTGACTCAGGATAAGGAAAGACACGCTGCTTTCCGTTTGATGGACGCGAACAAACAGAAGCGATACTCGATGTTCAACGAAACAACAAGCTCTTCAGCGTTGATGTTGAACAGCGCAAAAACTCCGCATGGCCGGTCTTACACTTCAAACTCAAATATTATATACTCAAACCCAACCACGCTGTCGTCCTTTGCTAATGTTGTCGCTTTGCCAAATGAGATCAGATTGAATCATTCATCATCATCGGTTGCATCCGATTCTTCAGCCTTAACACCAGGATTGAGCAGAGTTGTGAATGATGAGACGTCTCCTACGAGATCAGGACAGCTTCCCTTTTCGCGTGGACACGCAAAATCGACCTCTTTATCTGGTGCATATCCCTCCGCAAGTTATGCCCTCAAGGCAATTGTTTCAGAGCACGACAAGCCTGCGGAAGCTGATCAAAATGGTCATTCTAGCACACTGCCTCGTGGTGAGTTGAGCCGTGTTTCTACCTATACTGGAAACATCTCCACAATCGTCGAAAGCCCAACAAACAATGAATTTGAAGTGAAAATCGAGAACCCAGTCAAGAACCTCGTCCCCCTGATGGAAAGATTGCCTCACGCTCAGAGAAGACCCCGCCCAACGTCTTACCATCCTGGATCAATGAGCTCTTCACTTAGCATAATGAGTGGAAACTCTTCGGCCGTGTTGGACTATATGAAAATGAGCTCGCCGATGAATTTGTCCGTTCCACAGCTTTTGTCAGGCTCCCCCACCAAAAGCTTACACCATGTTGAATCTGTTGCTAGTACTTACGAAGCACAAAGCACCTCTGGTTCACTGTCAACCATACCCACTCGCAGTGCTAACCGGAGAGACTCTGTTGTCACGCCTATCAACGTAAATGGTGTTTTGGCCAGTGATATCAATTCACCAGAAAACAAGCGAAACTCAGTTTTGAGCTATCTTGAGGACAAGATGGATACTTTGGAATTAACAGAACTGCATAGCCCTGTTCGTTCACCTGTTGAGGATTGGGAGCCATCTAAAGTTCCCGAATTACCAAAGCTTGACACGCCTCTCGAGTCGCATGATACTCCACAAATCAACCAGCTGCCAACCTTCACCGTTCCAATCGAATCCCCAGTTGCCGAGCCAATTCAGGCGCGTAGCTTGGAAAAACCAAAGACCAATTTTTCAGAGAAGGACCATGAAGAAGCTGAGAATGACAGAAGAGAGTTGAGGCAGATAGAGGCGACGCAACGCAGAGAGCGCAACAAAGAAAACAAAGAAGTCAGAGACGGAAAGAAGAAAAACAGATTCAGCATTTTGTCATTCTACAACACTTCAAACGCTTCTTCAAACAGTGTCTCCACCACCACCAAGAAAGTTCTAGAGCCTTCGAATGAGGCGAATGTGTCTTCGCCTTTGGGCCACAAGGACCAGAAATTAAACAATTCCTCTTCGTCCGGAAATGGAACACTGACAAGCAAAGCTTCGAACAGCACCACAAGCACTAGCACCTATGTTAATGGCAGGGAAGCAAGTGCCGCTCGCAAAGTGATGAATTTCTTTAAGCGCAAAAGTGTGAGAATTGGTTGAATTAAACGGCTGTTTGAAAACGAAATGCCTGACATTCACGGAAACAACGCCAGAATTGTAATAAAATGAGTTATGTTCCAATAAAAATTTTTTACAGGGAATGCAAATTAGTCTCTTATGTATAAAAGTTACCTTTCTCTTTGAAAGACATGATAATAAGAGTGAGCAAGAAGGAAAAAAAAAAAAATTAAAGAGGAAAAAAAAATTAAAGATCGTGTGGCGAACTATTGCACCGCGAGATTGTTTCTGTCTGAGTATTTCACAGATCATAGTGTAGTACGCTCTTTATACGATGGTGGCAAATGCCTTTGAGAATACACCTGATGCACATGACGTGTCAAAGGACTCAAGCCTGGGCTTACATCAAACTTCCGAAAACCTAAGCGAGGACTCTATTTCTGACTTGGAAGATTTGGACTCAGATGCTTATCTAGACGCAAATTCTAGCCTGAGCACCGACTCAGAGTCTGACTACGAGCAGCCTTCCGAAGCGATCTCCACCACAATCATCCAAGAGATCGACGAAGGAACATATGTCTGTTTGGTCTGCACCTGCGAAATAGATCGTCAGTCTGAGATTTGGAGTTGTCAGGAGTGCTATAGGGTTTACGATCTCGACTGTATCAAAGACTGGGCCGTGCGAGGGTCTTCCACGACAGGAAATCGAGAATGGAGGTGTCCAGCATGTAACTTCGAGCACTCGGCGCTACCGAACAAGTTCACTTGCTGGTGCGGTAGAGTGAAGAATCCAAAGTCTGATAGCTTAGTGCCCTTTTCTTGTGGCAACCCATGTGACGCGAAGTATCTGGACTGTGTCCATTCCTGTTCATCAGTTTGCCACCCAGGAGAGCATCCACAATGCGGTGCCTTGGGCCCCGTCATGAAATGCCACTGCGGGAAGCACTCTCAACAGCTCCCGTGCTTGGCTACTCCGTACGAGCAAGGCTGGGCGTGTGTCTCGCCTTGTGAGGTCATCGTTTGTGCTTTAAACCACTCGTGCCCCAATGGCACCTGCCACCAGGGCTTTTGTGGGCCTTGTGAGCAAATTGTGGACGTTAGTTGTTATTGCGGCAATCACAAAGTACCCACGAAGTGCGCTACTCTAGTGCCCAAGACTTGTCTGAAAGACGGTGCCTCGTTTCTTGGAGCAACCGCTTGTGATGATATAACGGTACGCTACTTCGACTGCAAAATCCATTTTGAAGAGCTACGTTGTCTGCCTCTTTCAGAAGATGATCCTCATTGCAAATTTTCTCCAGATGTTGTTAAGTCTTGCTACTGTGGAAAGCTGCCCACGCAAGCGTTACACAGAGATAAATGTACTGACTCAATGCCAGAGTGTGAGCGTCAATGTGAAAATTTACTTGATTGTGGATGCAAATGCTTGGCCAAGTGTCATGAGGGTCCCTGCGAATGCTTCAACATATTGGAAACGAAATGTTCGTGTGGATACTGTACATTTTTAGTGCCATGCAAAGCCGTTCAGCAGGGGTTCGTGCCCAAATGCGACCGTAAATGTACAGCAATGCTCAGTTGCAAGAGGCACTGGCACAGAAGCAAATGTTGTGAATACGAACAAGTAGCTCTCAAGAGAGAGCGGGAAACCAAGAAACTTCTTCGGAACAGAATAAGAACGAATTTTGACGACCAAGTGTTTACCATGGAAACCCCACACATTTGCACCAAAATCTGCAATCAAATGAAACTGTGTGGTTTGCATCGTTGCGAGGCTCTTTGTCATAGTGGTAACTGCGGCGTTTGTCTAGAAGCTTCGAATGATGATTTAATATGTAATTGTGGGAAGACTGTCATCCCTGCCCCAGTTAGGTGTGGCACGAATATTGAGTGTCAAGAGCGGTGTGTGCGGCCAAGAGAGTGTGGCCATGAACAGGAGCTTCATAAGTGCCATGGGGATGAGAAGCGGTGTCCTAATTGTACAAAGCCAGTCTCGAAGATGTGCAATTGTGGCTCCAAACTTGTTCCTAACGTTTTGTGTTCAGTGGAAAATGTCTCTTGTGGTAAGATTTGCAAGTTCAAGAAAGACTGTGGCCACCCTTGCAATAGATTCTGCTCCAAAGAGTGCACGGAAGGGAATCATGCATCTACGGCAACATGTCAATTTCTTTGTCGGAAAATCAAAAACAGTTGTCCTCACTTGTGCACGGCAAAATGTCATGCGTGGAGTATGAAGCCCTGTGATGTTACGAGATGTATTGAGTCGGTGGCCGTCACTTGTATGTGTGGCAGGATCACAAAAAGTGTGTCTTGTGGTGCTTCTCTCACCGAGGAAAGTAAGATCGGAACTTTTATCGGATGTGACGACGAATGCGCCCTTGCAAAACGTGAAGAAGAATTACGATTAGCTTTCAATATGGGTGTGAAACCTTCAACTTCCGCATATTCCGAGGACGTTGTTAAAGTATATCGTCGCCAAACCACATGGTGTCTGAAGTACGAAAATGAGATAAGTGATTTCTTGAGTGACTATCAAGATTGCATTGCGGCAGGCCTCAAGGCGAAAAAGATTTTGCATCTTCCGCCTATGAGTAGCCCGCAACGGAAGTTCATTCATGATCTCGCGCAAGCATATAAGCTTTACTCTGAGTCCCAGGATAAAGAACCGTTGAGGTCAGTATTTCTTTGCATAACGGAATCTACTCTGGCCCCTACTTTGACCCTCAAACAAACAGTGGCTGCTGAAATTGAGATTGAGAGAAAGAAAATCTTTTTGGAAAGTATTCAGCAAACGCAAATTGAAGAGAGTTGTTTCAATGCCATCTTGATCCGAGACGTGTTCTTTGGCGTTTCTAAGGATGATGTGGAGAGTAACGTGAGACAAATTTTAGATTCGCACCCGGAAATCGAAAATCCCCTGATTCATTGGATCAAAGACTCGACATTTGCTTTCTCTTCCGATTATTTCAAAGAAATGAATAAGGAGAAAGAAGATAAACTATACATGCTTCTGAAATCCTTCAAAAATATCTTGAGAGAAAAGTATATTGCTTTCGATTGCAAGATGTGCATGGTCGACGAGGGAGTAACGCTTGTTTTGAAAACAGACTCTAGGAATGTATTGAGGAGCTTGGAGCCAACGGAGACTGAATCTTGGAAGAAGAATAAGTTCGCGGTTTTGGAAGAATCGGCTAGCTAGGCTGTCGTAAACTGTTTGCTTCAAAACAGGAGACCATCCAATCGTAATTATATGCCTATTTTTGTATTTGCAGATTCACCCGATAGAATATAAACTATAAAGTACCCTATTATAGAACCATCAATCTTCACCTTCTTGTGAACTCCTGGCATCCAGAGCTTTTTCGTTGGCAGCAGGCTCATTTAAAGCTTCTTCATTCTCATCTGCTTTCTTGTGCCGTCTTACTCTCTTCTTTTTTGGCTGGTCGGTGCCGACGTCATGTTTGGACTCACTCTTTTTCTTTTTCATACTCAAAGGGTTGGGCTCGCTTGGGCCTTTTCTCTTTCTTGTGGGTTTTTCCTCTGTTGTAACTTTGTTTTTTTCTTTTTCAATGTATCCAACCTTAGAATCGTTCAAGCCGGCGTTTAATTTAGCATTTTCACACAACTCGGCTGCTCGTTTGGTGGCTTCTGAAGCTGGTTCCATCACCATGACGGATCTATTCATGAAAACTAGAGGTACTCCAGGCACTCCACGGAGTTTTCTTCTCAAGCCAACAGACTGGCTTGCTACTATGTATCTATGCTTGTTCTTGCCGTCAATATCGACAATGGATCTTATGCAATCCGCAGGAGGCTTTGGGTCCTTTATGGAATGATTGCATCTCCGTCTTTCGAAGCCCTTGGCCATGTCTATCGCAATTTGATCATTGCTCTTGTAAAGGGCTTGCATGCAACATTGTGTAATCATAGGTTTAGTGTCTGCCTGGATGGTCCTATCGAGGCCCTTTACGAGGTTGAATGACGCCTTGACACAATTGAGAATTATCTCATCATCGATGATTGTTTGAAAGGGCTCTCTAAACTTGAAAGAATGCAAATATAGGTTGATTTGTTTTTTGTAGGATTTAGCACGTTTTTGTCTCATGTTGAGTTTGGCAGCTTAATGACCTCCATGACAAAAAAACGCTCGAGATGAGATGTTCCTAATAGGAGATCCGGGGAGAGTACACGTAAAACCGAGGGTCGTAGGGTGAGAAAAAAAAAATCGGTCCCTACTTTCTCCCTCAGCAGGCAGGCAGGGAGCACATCTCTTCGCGAGTGAGATAGGCTGTGAGAAGACGTCTTCTGCAAAGACAACCCCATAAGTCCCCATAGAAATCGATTTATCCATTGATCCCAATACATCAATGTCAGCAGTCGGCTCTCTCATTTTTTGCACAGGCTGCGGAAACTTGCTAGACTCTGTGACCTCCAAGCCCACATTGGATTGCCAGGTATGCAAAAGATCGTATGCCAGTCTGAAATTCGCTGACTTAAAAGTCGTCACAGAGTCATCAGAAGATGCGTTTCCCTCATCGTTAAAATTAAAGAAGTCTGTGGTGAAAACTTCGTTGAATACTGACGAGATTGAGGAAGGCGCCACCATCAAGGAGAAGTGTCCAAAGTGTGGAAACGATGAGATGCAATATCATACCTTACAGTTAAGGTCGGCCGATGAAGGAGCTACGGTCTTCTACACATGTACCAGTTGTGGTTATCGTTTCAGAACCAATAACTAGAAAACATTCTTCGCATTTATGTATCATAGAGAATTTGCATATACGTTCCACAGACTTGTTGTAGGTCGGCATGTTCAAGCATTGGAGAAGTTGCGGTAAATCGGATGTTTGGTATCCAGCTTCATGAGGTGAAAGTTTGCCTTCGAATAGGACATCAGAAAAACAACTCACTGGACACGAAACTCGTATTTTGTATCCCGATTTACAAAGCAGGAGATTCCAAAATTTCATTGCTATCACTCTATACCCATTAGTCAGTCTTAACAGTTGCGTACTCCAACTCGTTGGAGTTTTCATACTCGTACATATCCAAAGCGACAATCGCACTATCTCTCACAACTTGCTCCTCGTCGTTCAAAAAGGACTTCAAGACTGGCAAACACTCGTCGGTCGCGATAGAACCCAAAGCCTCCGCGGCTTCGTGTCTGACCATGCCTGCCTCCTTGTCATCTTTCAAGATCTTGATCAAAGAGGGCACAGTCACCGGATTACACAACTGACCAAAGACGTAAGCAATTTCGTGCTTGAACAAAGCTGAAGGGTCATCAAAACCACTTGCCAAGGCAAGACATGCCTCATCCGTGGCCAAGTCTCTTAGTCTGAACATGGCTCTGTATCTTTCAAACAATGGTACCTCCTGGTCATTCAAGATCTTTTGCAACTTTTCGATCTTCGACTCCTTGTCAGTGGCCATTGGAGGAGCAGGATCAATCGAAGTGAAGGCAGACTTCTCCAAGTTTTCAGTCTTTGCAGCTTCGGATTTCTCCCACTTGATTCTCTCGATAGCCAATTCGCAAGTTTGTCTGATTTCAAGCGATGGGTCGTTCTTGAAGTAGTCTTCCAACATGCCCAAGCACTCAGAGTCTCCGATGGCGCCCATGGCTTCAGCGGCCTCGTGTCTGACCATCACCTGTTGATTTGTGTCTGTCAAAACGTCCTTCAAGTATTTGTTGGCATAGACATTATGAATTTGTCCCAAAACATATGCAACCTCGTGCTTCAACAACTCTGAGCTGTCATCAAAACATTCAGCAATGTAGTCAATAGCCTTATGAACGGTTTCCTCATCTTCGGAGTCTGCACCAAGGCATTTCAAGTTGAACAAAGCTCTGAATCTGTTGGCCAAGGCCACGTCTCCAGGTTTGTTACACAAAACATCTCTCAATTGTTCGATGCTAGCAGAGTCTACGTCGATGTTGCTCATTTTAAAGAGGTGGCTGAAGAAAGTATTTTGTATTTCTATTATTATTATTTTTTCTTTTTTTTCTTTTTGCTTGAATGCGCTCTCTTTATCTTTTTTCATCAGTCTGCAGCGGCTCGAATAAGAAACGCCTAGGCGCATCGAGAAGACCTCGATGACATACTCTCTTTAAGAAAGAAAAAAGTAAACTATGCACATTGGGGCAGGGAGCGTGGAGTGAAATAAAAATCTGAGTTGGCGTAGGTCCTACTTCTCCAAATGCACAGCTCTAAGACGATTTTGTGACGACATCGAGCCTCCGGTGTTCGTGGCTAGCTTATACTAAACAAGTGCCAAGCCTTTTTTCGTCTCGGTGATTTTTTTTGTTGCCCTCGATTCCGTTGCAAGCGAATAACAGTACCAACGCTACGTCGTTGAAAAGGTTGGCTCTGTGTACCTATGTAGAACCATTCTAGTCTCGACTTTCTGAGGTGTGTTGTATCCTTTGCAAAAGCTCTAACGGCACGGATTTCTCCAATAGAGCAAGACACTATTATTTGCTGGTCCATATGGATTAGAGATAAAGTTTTGGTCGACCTCAATGAAGATGTATAGCACAACACTCTTGGCTGCTTCAGGGACTCCATGGGGCCAAATTGCATTCAAACTTGTTCGATGTAGAGGCAGAGGGATATTTCCAGGGAGAGGGGGACTCAACTAATTTTGAAATCAAAGCTTGGGAATCATATTCAAGTCATAGATAAGAAACAGCACACTATTCCGAATTCCTAAAAGAACCCTTACTGGGAAATTTATAGTTGTCTACATGTGCGTTGTTGATCTGAAAGATTCTCTTCGTGGCGGAACGCGGATGCACAACTCAATTAATTTTGAATCGCATGCGAATCGGTCAAAACGGAAAAGTTCAATTATTCGTTCTCAAAAATCGAAATGAACTTTTGGAAAACAACAAGACCTGCTTTTTCTTTTTTCAGCATCTTGATTTAATTCCCTCTCCAACTATTCTTCTTCCGTCTTCTTCGTTCTTTCGAACTCGTCCAACATCTCCTTCTTGGGTTCCATAGGCTTTTGCCTGCGCATGAGCATGCAATTCTTCGTAGTCAAATAAACCTGATATAAGATTGAAAATCTAACATTGTTGGTCATCAGAGCCTGCTCCAGACCTGGGATTCTTGTAATGGTTCTACCACAAGACTCAAAAATCGGATTTATGAATTTTTGTCTGAAGCCATTGGTTCGCTGGGAGCCGTTTCATGGAACGCTTGAAGCCTAGTACTTTCGCGCACCACCAATTGTGGGATCAATGCGCACAGCAAAAAGTCGGAAAAATTTGAGAGAAGCTTAGATATAAGTACTCCTTCCACCTAGTTAAACCACACACAAAATGGCTCAAGCTATGCCGGATTTGTCGAATGCCATCGTGGCACAAGACGAGATGGGAAGACCATTTATCATTGTCAGAGACCAGGGTAAGAAACAGAGAAAGCACGGTGTTGAGGCTACCAAGTCTCATATCTTGGCTGCCAGAGCAGTGGCTTCTATTGTCAAGACGTCTTTGGGTCCTCGTGGCTTAGACAAGATTCTCGTCAGTCAAGACGGTGACATAACCATCACAAATGACGGAGCAACTATCTTGTCTCAAATGGACTTGGACAATGAAATCGCTAAGTTGTTGGTGGAGTTGTCCAAGTCGCAGGATGATGAGATCGGAGATGGAACAACAGGCGTCGTTGTCTTGGCCAGTGCCTTATTGGACCAAGCCCTTGAACTTATCGAAAAGGGTATCCATCCAATCAAGATTGCCAATGGTTACGATGAAGCATGTAAAATTGCCATCGACGAATTGAATGCAGTTGCCGACGAGATTAATATTTCGCACGAATCTACGGATTCCAACTTGCTAAAGGCTGCAAAGACCTCTTTAGGGTCCAAGATTGTCTCCAAAGCACACGATCATTTCGCTCAAATGGCAGTTGACTCTGTGTTGGCGGTAGCTGATCTTGAACGCAAGGACGTCGACTTTGAATTGATCAAGATGGAAAGTAAAGTCGGTGGCGGAATCGAGGATTCCGCTTTAATCAAGGGTGTTCTTTTGGATAAAGACTTCTCACACCCTCAGATGACCAAGGAGGTTAAAGATTGCAAAATCGCCATTTTGACCTGTCCCTTCGAACCTCCAAAGCCTAAAACAAAGCATAAGTTAGACATATCATCCGTGGAAGAATTTAAGGTCCTACAAGAATACGAGCAGAAGAAATTTCAAGACATGATTCAGCAGGTAAAAGATTCTGGAGCTAATGTCGTGGCTTGCCAGTGGGGCTTTGACGACGAAGCAAACCACTTATTGCTAACTAACAATTTGAATGCCATCAGATGGATCGGTGGTTCCGAATTGGAGCTTTTAGCGATCGCCACAAACGGCAATATTGTACCAAGATTCGAAGATTTGTCCGCCGAAAAGCTAGGTAAGGCTGGTGTTATCAGGGAACTTGAGTTTGGTACTACGAGAGATCGCATGCTAGTAGTCGAGGAGTGTTCAAACACAAAAGCCGTGACGTGTTTCATTAGAGGTTCCAACGAAATGATTGTGGCTGAAGGTATTCGTGCATTGCATGATTCCATTTGCGTCGTTCGTAATTTGATCAGAGACAACAGGGTCGTTTATGGTGGTGGAGCAGCTGAGTTGGCAAGTTCCATTGCCGTGAGCGCAGCCGCTGACAAACAGAAGGGCATTGATCAGTATGCGTTCAGAGCCTTCGCTACTGCCTTGGACCAGATTCCAATGATTCTTGCTGAAAATTCCGGCTTGAATCCAATAGAGACTCTTTCTGCTCTTAAATCCAAACAAGTTCTTGAGAAAACGTCACAATTGGGTGTTGATTGCTTGGGAAAGGGCACGAATGACATGAAAGATCTTTTCATTATCGACCCGTTGATTGGCAAAAAACAACAGTTGTTGTTGGCTACACAATTGACGAGAATGATCTTGAAGATAAACGATGTTATCATCAGTGGCAAGGACGAATACTAGTATACAGTGGTGGGCTTTCAAAGGTCATATTTATGGCTTTGTAACTAAAAAAATGGTAACTCTATTATTCAAGGATTAATTTTGTTCTTTCTCTATTGCAAAGATAACAAGAGATGTCCAGAAATCTTTTCGGTTCCCCAGAGTAATTATCACTTCCGCACGTCTCTTACGTGTTTTGCAACTTTCCTATTGTTTTGCCAACCATGTCTGGCCGCAGCGGAAATGCGGAGTGCGACGACCGCCAGCAACAGTAGTGCATACATAGTGGTATCCATAAATGGCTCCCCTTTTCTCAGGAGATTGACCTCATACACCATTTGTGGTCAATTGACTAGATAACACGATAGAAAATACATTTCAAAATGGCTTCTATGGGCACACCAGCTGTGGTTATGGATAATGGTACCGGTTTGACCAAGCTAGGTTTTGCCGGTAACGACTCTCCCTCGTTCGTGTTTCCCACTGCCATTGCTACGTCAACTAGCACCGGAAAAGGCGGGAAGAGTTCTGGATCTTCAAACTCCTTCTTGAGCAACAAGAGAGGTTTAGAAGACTTGGACTTTTTTATTGGCGACGAGGCACTTTCTGCAGCATCGGGACCAAACTACTCGTTGTCGTATCCGATAAGACATGGGCAGATCGAGAATTGGGATCACATGGAGAGGTTCTGGGAAAACTCCATCTTCAAATATCTTAGGTGTGAGCCGGAAGACCACTATTTCTTGTTGACCGAGCCACCATTAAATCCTCCAGAAAACAGAGAAAGCACAGCTGAAATTATGTTCGAGTCGTTCAATTGTAGCGGGTTATACATCGCAGTGCAGGCTGTCTTGGCGTTGGCTGCGTCCTGGACGTCCTCCAAAGTTCAGGATAGATCCTTGACGGGTACTGTCATTGACTCTGGTGACGGTGTGACACACGTGATCCCTGTGGCTGAAGGATATGTCATTGGTGGTGCCATCAAAAACATCCCTTTGGCAGGTAGAGATATCACTCACTTCATTCAATCTTTGTTGAGAGATAGGGGCGAGGCTGATACATCGTTGCAGACAGCAGAGAAAATAAAACAGCAGTTCTGTTATGTGTGTCCAGACATGGTCAAGGAGTTCAAGAAATTTGATCAATACCCACATGAGAAATTTGCACAATACATCGTCGAGACGATTGATAAGAAGAAGACTGTCGACGTCGGGTATGAGCGATTCTTGGCTCCGGAAATTTTCTTCAACCCTGAGATCTGCTCTTCTGATTACTTGACGCCGTTACCTACTGTGGTTGATCAAGTGGTGCAATCTTCACCTATCGATGTGCGTAAAAAATTGTATAAGAATATTGTTTTGTCCGGAGGTTCTACGATGTTCAAAGATTTCGGAAGAAGATTACAAAGAGACATCAAGTCGCTAGTCAACGAGAGAATCGAGTTAAGCGAGAAATTGAGCGGTGTCAAGAGCACAGGTGTCGACGTCCAGGTGATTTCACACAAAAGACAGAGAAACGCGGTTTGGTTCGGTGGCTCTTTACTTGCACAGACGTCCGAGTTCAAGAGTTACTGCTACACCAAACAAGACTATGACGAGTATGGGCCAAGCATTGTCAGAAACTTTTCCCTTTTTTCTGTGCCATAGATAAATCGGTATTGTACTTTTTCAAAACAAAAAAATAAATAAACGCAATTAATTAATGGCTCGAGTTTTATAGGGACAAAATGTTGGTGCTAAGCTTGGCTTCACAGATTTTAGGGTATGCGTCCCCCTCGGTAAACACCCGTGCACCAATGTAACAAGTTGAGGTCTTATCTCAGCCACCACCTCCGGCAACTGACATAGAAGTCAAAGCCATCTATAGTTTCCTTCAATTTAACCTTCACGGAACCGTCTCGTGCTCTCTTTATACTGGGAGGAGAGGTATTAATAATGTCTTCTTCGCAGCTGCAGATTGTGGATGGCGTTGCATTGAGTCAGATCTTCACAGGCTTGAAGCTGACCACGGAAGACGAGAGATCCAAGTGTGCCATCGAACTAAGAAACTTTTTGGCTTCTATAGCCAGGGATCTCACGCCAGAGCAGTTCAATCGCTATAATAACGAGATCAATCGAACAATTTTTGATCTTCTACAAAGTAAGGATACCGTGCAGACTCTAGGAGGCATAACTGCGCTCAATGCATTGATAGACTTTGATAGCGGAGTCGGCGAGGAGAATGCCACGAAAACGGCAAGATTCTCTAACTACTTGAGCTCATTGATTCTCTCAAATGACATAAAAATCATGAAACAAGCGACGAGAACCCTCGGGAAGTTGGCCACGCCCGGAGGTGCTTTAACTGGGGATTTTGTCGACTTCGAGGCAAAAAAGGCAATCGAGTGGCTTCAAAGCGACAACCGCCAACATGAAAATCGACGCCATGCTGCGATTCTCATCATTACGGCGCTCGCGGAAAACGCTCCGATGTTGCTTCAGGGCTACGTGACACAAATCCTAGAGCATATATGGATCCCATTGAGAGACCACAAGCAAATCATAAGGTATGACGCTGCGATAGCTCTACAGAAGTGTATGTCCATCATTTACTCTCGAGGTGTCGAATCAAGGCGTAAGTGGATACGGATCTTGATTGATATGGCTTCTCTGATATTGAACTCTTCGTCGTCTGACCACACCGACCCTAATGGCGGTGCTGTCTCATCCTATAGTCCATCTTCCAGCTCAAACTCACCTTCAAACGAAGTCATTCATGGGGCGCTTTTGGTATACCGAGAATTGATAAGATACCACGACGATCCTTACATCAAATCCATGTTTGAGTTCATGTACGAGAACGTTTCTTTTTACAAAGGCCACAAGCTGGCCCTAATTAGGCAAGAACTTACGAACATTTACTCTTTGCTATGCAGGGTAAATGTGGATCTTTTTGTGGAAAAATATTTGCATAGAACATTGTACTTCTACTTGTCTCAATTGAAAAAGTACAAAAATCAGAATAACGACATCGTCAAAGCAGAGAAAAGCGCGATTTTGAAAAGCATTGGTTTGATTGCTTTGGAAGTAGGCAATCAAATGGCGACGTATCTCGATGCAATCTTGGACAATATCAGAGATGGCCTTTCGCATCCGTCCAACTCTGGTGTTCAGCAGATACTTGCCAATGCAGTGTCAACAGGAGATACTTCCTCAGCAAATATGATTCCTCATTTGACATCTCTGCTGATCTCACCCAAGCATAGGGCGATTAGGAAAGACCTTGAGCCAGCTATTTTCGATTGTATTGGCAAGCTTTCGATAGCCGTGGGGCCCGCATTGACAAAACATTTACAAAGAGACATTTTGGACATGATGTTCACGAGCTGCTCTCTTTCCAGACCAATGCAAGATGTCTTGCAGACTTTAATAAAAAACATACCTCCGCTCACTCCAACCATCAACCTGAAGCTACTCAATTTGTTGAGTTTGGTTCTCTCTGGGAAAGCTTTTCAACCCCCCGGCTCTCCGTATGGATCAATCAAGATAAATGAGTCTGCGGCACGTGATTACAGGCTAATTATGATCTCCAGGGATACCGGCCTCAGCGTGAGCAGTATCTTGAACAACCCCACTTCCTACTCCAATTATGATGACGCCATCATAGTTCAAGCGTTGAAGATGGTATCTTTCTTTGACTTTGAGAATTATCAGTTGAACGAGTTTGTAAGATATTGCATTATTACCTATTTGGACAGTGATAGTCCCAAAGTCCGACAATCTGCGGTTTCAACGTCTTGCAAGATCTTTACAAAAGACCCAATTTGTCATCAAACAAGTGTTAACGCGTTGAATGCTGTCAACGAAGTAGTTGACAAAATTTTGTCGATCGCCATTACAGACTCTGTTGCGGAGATTAGACTTGAATCCCTCAACTGTCTCGGTAAAGCCAACAATTTTGACCCACAATTATCGCAAGCCGAAAACGTGAAGCATTTGTTCGTGGCTCTCAATGACGAGAACTTCAAAATAAGAAAAGTCGGGATAAAGATCTTGGGACGTTTGTCCGCCATAAACCCGGCGTACATTGTGCCGTCCTTGAGAAAAACATTAATCCAATTGTTGTCAAGATTGGAATATGCCAACACTAGCCGAAAGAAAGAAGAAACTGCTACGATCCTTGCCTTATTGATCGCAAATTCAACTGAATTATCGCGCCCTTACATTAAACCTATTGTTGAAACTTTGCTACCCAAAGCAAAAGACTCTAGTGCATCTGTAGCTGCAAGCGCTATTAATTGCTTGGGTGAAGCTGCAATTGTGGCAGGTGAAGATATGAAACCGTTTCTACCCGATTTGATGCCCTTGATATTGGACACATTCCAGGATCAGAGCTCTTCCTTCAAACGAGACGCAGCTTTAAAGGCATTGGGCCAAATAGCGAGCTCACTGGGATATGTCATACAACCTCTACTTGATTATCCCCAGCTTTTAGGAATGCTTGTGGGAATTCTAAAGCTGGAGACTTCACCTCACATAAGACGTGAAACCGTGAGATTGTTGGGGATTTTAGGCGCCTTGGATCCCTATAAGCATCGGGAGGTGGAGCAAACATCACAAAAGATACCGGATGAGCAAAATGCTCCTCCTGTTGACATCGCTTTACTCATGCAAGGAATGTCGCCTTCTAACGAAGAATACTATCCCACAGTCGCTATCAATAATCTTATGAAGATTCTTAAAGACCTGTCTTTGAGTTCGCATCACAACAAGGTTATTCAGGCCGTGATGTACATATTTCAAACTTTGGGATTACGTTGCGTGTCGTTTCTTCCTCAAATCATCCCAGGCATGATCAAGGTTATGCACAATTGCCCTCCAAATATGCTCAAGTTTTATTTGCAACAGCTAGGTGCGCTTATCTTGATTGTGAAACAGCACATTCGCCCTTTCTTGCCCAGTATTTTTGAGATAATCAAAGAGTTCTTCAACACGTCGACACATCTCAACATCAAGGTTATCATTACCCATTTGATTGAATCAATATCCCGAGCTTTAGAAGGTGAGTTTAAAATGTATCTATCCGAAATTTTACCCCTTTTGCTTGATTTGATAGAAGATGACAAGTCTGCCGAGAGAGAGCCATCCATCCATGTGCTACGGAGCTTTGTGGTATTCGGCAACAACATAGAAGAATACGATCATGTGATCATTCCAACCGTTGTCAAGATGTTTGAAATTGGGCCAATTGTGTTACGAAAATATGCAATCGAAACAGTCGGAAAACTTGCTAAAAATATATCATTGAACGATATGTCCTCCAGAATTATTCATCCTCTATTGAGAGTCTTACGGCAAGATAACGAGGAGCTCTCACTCGCTGCGATAAACACATTTTGCTGTTTGGCATTGAGTATGGGTCAAGAATTCATTGTCTTTATTCCAGTTGTTAAAAAAGTTCTTATTCGTCAAAAATTGCACTCAGCTCTCTTTGATCAGTTGGTTTCAAAATTGTTGAATGGTGACCCTCCACCATCAAACCTCAACATTTACAATGACTATGATATGCATATTACTCATTTCGACGTTCCGGACATTGACATGCCCTCTAAAAAGTTACCTGTGAATCAATCAGCATTGAAGGCTGCCTGGGATTCATCTCAAAGAAACAACACAAAAGAGGATTGGCAAGAGTGGATCGCACGTTTGAGTAAGGAGCTACTCAAACAAAGTCCATCACACGCGATTAGGGCTTGCGCGGGCCTTGCGTCGGACTACCATCCTCTCGCCAAAGACTTGTTCAACTCAAGTTTTTCTTCCTGCTGGAGCGAATTGTACTCGCAACATCAAGAGGAACTCATCGAATCTTTGTGTATCGCATTGTCCGCACCAAACAATCCACCGGAAATTCACCAAATTTTGTTGAATTTGGCGGAGTTTATGGAGCACGATGATAAGTCATTACCCATTGCCATAACGACCCTAGGTCAGTATGCACAGAGGTGCCACGCATATGCCAAGGCTCTACACTACAAAGAATTGGAGTTCTATGAGGAGCCAACCACTCCTACTATTGAGTCTTTGATCAGTATCAACAATCAATTGCAGCAATCTGATGCAGCCGTTGGAATTTTAAAACATGCACAATTGCATCATGATCTTCAACTCAAAGAGACCTGGCATGAGAAGTTGCAAAGATGGGATGACGCCTTGAAAGCATATAACGAGAGAGAGAAGTTCGAACCAGAAAATATGGAAGTGGTCATGGGTAAAATGAGATCCTTGCATGCACTCGGAGAGTGGGAGCAATTGTCAGAATTGGCACAGACCAAGTGGAATTCTTCAACCAGCGATATCAAGCGTAATGTCGCACCATTAGCCGCAGCAGCAGCATGGGGATTGGGCCAATGGGATAGGATGGATGCTTACATCAAGGTGATGAAACTGGAATCCCCCGATAAAGCATTCTTCAGCGCTATCTTGAGCCTCCATCGAAACAATTTCGAGGAAGCTTCCAATCACATCCTCAATGCAAGAGATTTACTCGTCACTGAAATCACCGCATTGGTGAGTGAAAGTTACAACAGAGCCTACGGTGTTGTCGTGAGAGTGCAAATGTTGGCGGAGTTGGAGGAGATCATTAAATACAAATGTTTACCACAGGGATCCGAAAAGCGTGCTTTGATGCGGAGGACTTGGAACACTCGGCTATTAGGCTGTCAACGAAATGTTGATATTTGGCAAAGGATGTTGAAAGTAAGAGCCCTTGTCATCAAACCGAAGCAAGATATGGAGATGTGGATCAAGTTCGCAAATCTTTGTCGCAAATCTGGGAGATTCAATCTAGCCGAGAACTCTCTCAATAATCTATTGGAAGGCGGTTCGTCAGATACATCTTCTAGAGCCCCTCCTCAAGTTGTCTACGCTCAATTGAAATACATGTGGGCGAAGGGCCAGGGCAAAGAAGCACTTAGACATTTAGTTGACTTCACGACACGCATGTCACAAGATCTTGGCTTAAACCCAAACGATTTGATCACTCAGCCTGTTCCAATCGATGGCCCTGGGATTCCAAAACATGTCGAGGAATATACCAAGCTTCTCGCGAGATGTTTCTTGAAGCAGGGTGAGTGGCAGATTGTTTTAAATAACAATTGGCGAACTGAAACCTCAGAGATCATTCTTGGGGCATTCCTTTTGGCAACTCACTTCGATAGCAAATGGTACAAAGCTTGGCACAACTGGGCTTTAGCTAACTTCGAAGTCATCTCTTTATACTCGCTGGGAAATGGGAGAAAGTCATCAAACGTGCTAGAGCAGAGTGATTCTCGAGACAATCAGATACATCAGCTGCAGATGATCTCAGTTGAAGTTGTGCAAAGGCACGTCATCCCTTCGATTCAGGGCTTTTTTCATTCCATTGCCCTATCTAGTTCAAACTCTTTGCAAGATACTTTGCGCTTGCTTGCATTGTGGTTTAAGTTTGGAGGTATCCCCGAAGCAGCTCAAGCAATGGCTGATGGCTTTAACATGGTCAAGATCGATAACTGGTTGCAGATTGTTCCGCAATTGATCTCCCGGATTCATCAGCCCAACCAAATTGTGAGTAGATCTTTGCTTGGGTTACTTACAGACCTTGGTAAAGCACATCCACAAGCCTTGGTTTATCCTTTAGCTGTGGCGGTGACCTCCGAGTCTGTGAGTAGAAAAAAAGCTGCTCTTTCTATCATTGATAAAATGAGAACACATTCAGCAACTTTAGTGGAGCAGTCCGAGCTTGTCAGTCATGAGCTCATTCGTGTTGCAGTTCTATGGTTGGAGCAATGGTACGAAGGTTTGGAGGATGCTTCACGTTTGTTTTTTGGCGAGCACAACACTGAAAAGATGTTTGATGTTCTTGACCCTCTTCACAAAATGCTTAAGAAAGGACCTGAAACTATGAAAGAAGCTTCGTTCAACAATGCATTTGGTAGAGAGTTGGCAGATGCCTATGAGTGGGTCTTAAATTACCGTCGTACCAAAGATATAACCAATTTGAACCAGGCATGGGATGTTTATTACAATGTCTTCCGCAGAATCAGCAGGCAATTACCACAGCTCCAAAGCTTGGAGTTGCTGTTTGTTTCTCCCAAATTGGAGGAGGCCTACAACTTAGAATTGGCGGCTCCTGGTACATATCATGCGGGCAAACCGATCATCCGAATTATGAAGTTCGAGCCCACTTTCACTGTGATATCTTCGAAGCAGAGGCCAAGAAAATTGGTCTGCAAAGGCAGTGATGGTAAAGACTACCAATATGTCTTGAAAGGGCATGAGGATATACGACAAGATAATTTGGTCATGCAGTTATTTGGGTTGGTGAACACACTTCTTTTAAATGACACGGAGTGTTTTAAGAGACACTTGGATATTCAGCAATTTCCTGCAATCCCTCTTTCACCAAAAGTTGGCTTGTTGGGATGGGTCCCCAATAGCGATACCTTCCATGTGCTCATAAGGGAGTACAGAGAGTCAAGGAAGATTTTACTTAACATCGAGCATAGAATCATGTTGCAAATGGCTCCCGACTACGACAGTCTTACTATTTTGCAAAAGGTCGAGGTTTTCACTGGTGCTTTAGACAACACCAGGGGCCAAGATTTGTACAAGGTTTTGTGGCTCAAGTCAAAGTCTTCGGAGGCTTGGCTTGACAGAAGGACCACTTATACAAGGTCTTTGGCTGTCATGTCCATGGCTGGATACATCTTGGGACTAGGTGACAGACATCCTTCAAATTTGATGCTTGATCGGTTCACGGGTAAAGTTGTTCACATTGATTTTGGCGACTGTTTTGAGGCTGCAATTTTGCGCGAGAAGTACCCGGAAAAAGTTCCATTCAGACTCACAAGAATGCTTAACTATGCTATGGAGGTGAGCGGCATTGAGGGCTCTTTCCGTATCACCTGCGAGCATGTCATGAGAGTGCTTAGGGCCAACAAGGAATCATTAATGGCAATATTGGAGGCGTTTGCATACGATCCTTTAATCAATTGGGGATTTGATTTCCCTCCGAAAGTACTCGCTGAGGCAACGGGAATCAAGATTCAACAGCACAACACCAGCGAGCTACTCAAGAAAGGCGAAATTGATGAGGAAGAAGCTCAGAGACAACACAAGCAAAACGCGCTTGAAGTGAGGAATGCTAGAGCCGCGCTTGTGCTTAAAAGAATCACAGATAAGCTTACAGGAAACGACATCAAAAGATTGAAAAGCTTGGACATACCCACACAAGTTGACAAGTTGATACAGCAGGCCACCAGTGTTGAAAATCTATGTCAACATTATATTGGATGGTGTTCGTTCTGGTAAGCACACCGCAGTACATAAACGGCGTCAATAAAACAAAAAACTCAAGAGAAAATTGAACTTATTCATTATTGTACAAAAGCTATGCAACTTTTTTGGAAGCGCTGGTGAAGCCAGCTCCTTTGATGGAAACAGTCATGTAGTCCCCCTGGAGCTCGTCTGCGTCGTCCTTTAAGAAAGCTTCGGTCCCGAAGATCATCTTGATATCTCTTAGGACCCAAATAAAATCTTCATCAATTTGAGCCTTATGCACTCTTAATCTTCCAACATCTTCCTTGCCGATAGCCATATAAGCCAACGCAAGTTTGAGTTGGTTTCTTCCAAGACAACTGGATTTGACAAGCTCATCGAGAAGTTGGTATGCGACCGTCTCCCCTAAATCCTCAGGTAGAGATCCCGCAGCTCCATTTCCCTCAGCGAATATTCTCCAGCCCTTTTTGGACTCTGCAACCAAGGTCACTCCGAATCCCGGTGATTTTCCTGAGTTCTCACCACGCCATACGTCTGCAGTAATGTTGACCTCTATTCCAGTGGGCTTGAATACAGCTCTGGCGCTATCAATGACTCTGTTCACTATAGACGGAGATACCCTGGCACAAAAAGCCACTCCTCTTATGGCAGACATTTTTGGAGTGTCTAGAGCATGGATTGTGAGTGGCTGAGCGATGAGAGAGTTGCAAATGAAATGCACTTCTCCGCCACCCAAGGGAGGGCAACCTCTTTTCAAAATATGCAACTCGACTTCTCTTACACCAAACTTCTCCATGACCGGGATAAGACCCCATTTGATTGCTTCGATCCCTGCATCTTTCGATTTATCTGAAGACGTCAAACCTTTGAGAACTATGGAGAACTTCTTCTTCAGAAATGGTGCTAGATAGAGTAAAGGCTCCAAAAAGTACCCGATGGGCTTGTTGCCAGAACAAGTGTGAGTCAACAGACCGCCAATTATGATTCCGGGTCTATATATTACGGTGGTACCCGTATACGATATTTCGATGTGAGAACCGTTTGTGACTGCCTCCAATAGACGCAAGAAAGAGACTTCATGGTCTCTGAGACCTGGGTTCATGTCATTAGAGCGGATTTTGGATATACGTATATGCGTTCCCGCTAAAGTTGCAAGAACCAAACGCAATCTGAAGTTTCTTTCACCTTCAAAGCCTATGAGTTTACTCGTTGACATGGTGTGACGGTGTTTTGTTGGTGAATTGGGTAATTTTTCCGTGAGATGAGCATCGAGGCAGTCAGATGTTCTGTATAGGAAATGAGATAGTGAGAAATGTGAGGCGAGACGGTTGATGTTGCAACGTCGCACACGTGACGAAATCCAACCAAAAAGGAGGACGAGTTAGAAATGAAGACTTCATTCCTATTTTGATAAACGAATGGGACAAGCAAGGTGTTGCGTCAAAAATGTGGGAAGGGAGAAGCAATAATTCTTGGATTAGCGTGCTGATGAGCTATTTGGGCGTGGGTTTTAGACTGCCATTTAATTTGACTCTTGTTCTCGACAGAGCATGCTGCTTTACTAATTACAAGAGTGAAGAGAGAGCCAATGCAGCAGGCTAGATTTTGTCAATGGAACGGCAATTATTTCAAGGGTGTGCTGTAATTCTTGATGCTCGTAAACCGTAGCACTAGCAAACAAAATACGCTTTATCATTTATCCACGTTTATCACCAGTAAAGCCTTTGCCCGCAGCTTGATCTTTTAGCTTCCTCACAGGAAATTGACTCGCGACGGGCATTCGACACTCGACTTCTGCAGTTTCCTCACCGGGGAGCACTTTTCACTTTTTCCTTTCTCTCTTATCTTTCGAAGGAAAAGATGTAAGCATTTGTTTTAAAAACTTCTGTCATCATATTCAAAGAATCCCGAAAATTACAAGGCTCTTTTATCTTGACTGGACAGCCTGTGGTTGCTTTTCTTCAGCAAGTCTCTCGCACCCCAGTCAGCGAGGCGCGCAGCCAGAACTAACACGCTTGGTATTTATCGAGTGACGCACGCCCTAACTCTCACAATACCCAGCATGCCTTCTGCAGTGGCCTGCTAGAAATAATCACAGCAGGCAAAATCCCACTCACCCACCCCGAATCACTCTAATTCTGACACTTGTGCCATCATTGATCATCAGAATTATAATAAAGAACTTCCGGTTCATGGCAACGACTACCAGCGCAGACGCAGAAGCGCAGAACTCGCTTAAGCGACCTCATGAAGAGCCCGCCAGCTTTGATGGCGAGGATAAAAGAATCAAAACTGAGTTTCCGCAAGACGATCCGACACTAGACAATCTCTTTGCTCCGCTCTCTTTTGAGGCAAAGGATGAATTCTCAAGCCTGGACTTCCCTGTCGATACCACAGGCGACTTGGAGTTACCGGATTTTCTCTCAGATAAGCCTGTCACCACCGGTAATACTCAGGTCACTACTCAAGGCAATGCTTCAGCAGTGCCCTCTAATTCTGGACCGGCAACCCCTAACGCGTCTTCTTCGAGGGTGCCATACACCACAGCTCAGAACGAGCTGCAAAATACAAGCTCTCCGGCACCAAATATGAACAATAATGGGCAATCCCTGGGACAGTATGCACCCACAGCTTCAAATCTATCAAGGGTCAACTCTACGGGGAAGTTGCCCGAGCAGAGTCAGCAAGGACAGCCATCGCAAATAAATGGAGGATCAGGCCCTTCGCCACTCTACCACTCACAGTCACAATTGGGCATCCCGTCAACATACCAATATCAAAAGACCCCTTCTGGGTCTTTTTCTAACCAATATCGCCCACCAACAAATAGCTCAATTGCCTCACCCTCAGGCTACAAACCAGGCATACGATTCGATCCCAAGAGAAGTTTCCCCATGCACACATCTCTCTCATCACCGATGGTGCCTATGGCCGGATCAAGCATGGGCACCAATTATGGCACACTTCCCAATGCGCAAGACAAGGATAAACCCGAAGACCCTTCGAAACTCAATGATGCTCTTGCGGCTGCAGGCGTGGATATACAAAGAGAAGAGGAGTTGCTTTCAACAAACTACAACAGAAGCGCGCTCAATCTTCACCAGCAACAATTGGCCAACAGACAGAGACAAACGTACGGACAGTTAAACGCCTTTCTACATCCTTACCATGTCGCGTTGTTTATGAACCGAACAGCGCGAGAGAATGGAGTTATGCAGAATTTTATGGTTGACCCTGAAATGTTGGAGTTCATGTCCAGCGCTTGCAAAGAGTGGCTATCGGATATTATAACGAAGACTGTGGCTTTGGCCAAACATAGAAGACGGGGCATTCCAGCATTTAACCCGAAAAATAAAGCGGCTGGTAAACAGAAAGTGAGCCCTCCATCCCAACGTTCCGAAGTCTCAAAGGAGCTCAGAAACTTGGCTTTAAAACAGAAAGAGCTAGAGGAAAGGAGGGTTGCGAAAAGAGCTCTTTTAGGCCTTGAGAAAAGCGACGAAGTTGCACCAGATTCTGCCAATAAGGCTGGTGCTGAAGAAACATTACACAGGGCGGCAAATGCCACCGCTGCCATGATGACCATGAACCCTTCGCGAAAGAAATATTCGTGGATGACTTCGGGCGCAGGCAATTCCGGTGACGAGAGCAAGAGCAACGGCAGCAAAGACTCGAATTCAAAACAAAGCTCGCTCATATCTTCTAGAGGGGACAACGGCTTGAGGTTCAGAGAGATCCGCACCGGCAATATGATTTCATCGAAAGATTTACTTGGAGTTTTAGAAGACGAGCGCATAGGAACATCTAAGGCCGTTGTCAAGGGTTATGCGAGGTTGAAAGATTAAGATTAGGCATGCTTAGCAAAACACTCAAATATCTATACGTAACGAAACACTTGATACTCTCACGGTGGCTCTCTCGTGCAATTTTTCACGCGTGATTTTATCACTTTTCATTTTTTTTTTTTATCATCAATAATAATGTCATATCTAGACTGGCTGAAAGCCCTTGACGCTATCGTCGCTAATGCTAGTGTGGAGGTTTTGGCAGAGTCGCGGTAGATCAATCTGGTTTGTTTTGTTTACACACCACCTTCTCATAAGTCTCAGCTGATCCTTCTCCGACCATAGGTAGAGACGCCAAATCAAAAGCACTTAACAAGAGATACTCTTGCAGGGAACCCTCCTAATAAACCAAATAAACCAGCCGTGAGCGCCCCGTGTTCTCACATACAAAGAGCGAACTCAGACTCGACTCAAACGGTAGAATCTAAGCAAACCAGCGTGAATTCTCGGCTCGAAATGGACTTCAACCTCTCCACTTACTACAATGCCTTTGATGTTGAGAACGATTATACATATGATTCACAAGGATTTGAATCTAAGCTTCACTCCGTGACCAGTTCCTTGGCTCATTCCACGGAGGCTATCTGCAACAACCCTGAGCTTCTTGAGGACTTAATCGAGATGACACACGGCTTCCTTCATCTTTCACATTCACATAAGCGGCAACTATCGTACTTGATATGCTCTTCGTTTGTTTCCGCGAGTCAGCAGGGCAAGATTCTCGTAGAGCTGAGCGAATTTAATGATAGCGTTGACCAGCTCAAGGCAGAGCTAGAGAGATATGGCTATTTGATGTTTGTGATGATTAGCTTCCTCGGTAAAGAAGATTTCCCTAGCAGCACTGGGTCTTTGAAACAAAGGCAAACTCTGGAAAAATGGACGTCGAATTGCTCTCAAGTGGAGGAATCATTAGAAGCCATCATGTCCGTTTTGCACCTACCTCTTTCCAGAGTCTTCGTCACTACTCCTGAGCGAGTCCAGTTTCTCGAGATGTTCATGCGTCCAATCTTTCATTTGATGGAGCACCCTGATCGTATGAAAGTTATCTCGATCAAAATCTTAATGTTCAAAAACATAAGCATGGCGGTTGTGCATCACTCGCTAGGTTCTGTCATACAAAACTCCGTGTTGCAAGCTTTGACTTACTATGTCCATTTATCTACCTACATGGCCGAGCTTCTGCATTTCCTCAATACCAAATACGATCACATAGCACTTACGGAAGACTTGTTGAGGGAGATAAGTCTGCTTGAGTTCAACTCTAATGACTCCAACGGCCCCAAGTCCATCTCTGAATTTTTGATAAAGCTTTCCGAGTTGAGCCCACGCTTGATTCTCAAGCAGATGTCTTCCACCTCTCAATTACTCGATAATAGCAATCAATCTTTAAGGTGTTCTGTTGTGGAGACTTGCGGTAACATTGTGGTCGACATCTTGAAGTCAGAGACTGAAGCGTTAGAAGCCACTGATGATCTTTCGGCACACAATGCTCTGCAGATTAATGGCCTTTTGAACTTACTTGAGGAAAGATTTCTAGATCAAAATCCTTACGTAAGGACGAAAGCTATTCAAGCCATGAAAAAGATCTGCTCTTTGCCAATAAAAATTCCAAAAAGAAGACATTCGGTAATGTTGATTGCCGTCAGGTCACTTGGAGATAAAAGTACCTTAGTTCGCCGAAATGCCATCAAGTTGATGTATAATTTACTCATGTCTCATCCATTCTCAGCAGTCCATGGCACACAGTTGGACTACGATGTTTGGGAGTCAAGGCTCAAAGATGCAGAAGCTGAGCTTCTGAAAGTCGTGCCTGATATTTCGCCGAAGCAGAAAACTCCTGAGGTAAGTGACGAGAGGCTGGATGATAGCGATATGGATATTGACCATGAAGAAAGTGATCAACAGAAAGAGCAGCTCGACGATGAGGGCTCAGACTCGAACTCGGAGATCAATTCAGAAGAGTTCAATACCTCGATAAGGGAGCAAGCGGAGCTGCTACCCGAGCCAGCAGTGATGATCAAAGCCAAGCTTACTGTCCAGTACTACCAAGATGCTTTGGAATTCATAAGTGCAGTGCAGGAAGGTACTTCTGTCACGTCCAATCTTCTTTTCTCGAGAAACAGAAATGAAGTATTGGAATCAATGGATTTCTTGGTCCTAGCTGATGCATGCGCTGTGAAGAATGCTTCACAGGGAATCCGCCGAATGTTGCATCTCGTCTGGATGAAAGGGTCCTCAGATGAGGGAAAATCCATCTCAACCCATCTTGTCGACTGTTACAAAGAGCTCTTTTTGACAGCTCCGCAAAATGCCACAGCTTCTCAAACTGCAGTGCTTTTTGCCAAAAATTTGATAGGTCTAACAATCTCTGCTTCCGTCGCTGACTTCGCATCGTTGGAAAAACTTTTGTGTCTCATGTATTCTGCAAAACTAATCCATCTTGAAGTCATAAAGGTGTTATGGCTAATTTACAGCAAAGCTGGCACGAATGACGAAGATTATTCTGTTGAATATACGCATGGATCAATTCAGATCTTGGGTATGCTCGCGGTTGCAGACTCAAAAATCGTTCAAATGGGGATAGAATCTCTTATTCGTGTAGGTTTGGGTGAGATTGGCAAAAATGACATGCTTCTTTGCAAGTATACCTGCGCTACAATTCTGAAAATTGTTTCTCTGAATCAAAAAATGGGCGAGAAAAACAAGTTTTCCGAAGAGGATGAGGTTGTCAGTGGATTAGCAGAGGTTTTGCTACTTTTTACAGAGAAGACTGAGTGGTATGGTGTCGCTGAACAATCGTTGACTGCTATTTTCAAGATCTCTCCTAATCCTGAAGAAGTGTGTTCGACGGCGTTGAACATGAGAGCCAAACAAGTTTTTCAAGATCTTCCACAAGGTAGTAGTCAAGTCATCGCACTTTCACAATTGCTTTTTCTTGTTGGGCATGTGGCAATCAAGACCATTGAGCACCTTGAGAGGCTTGAAACACAGTTTAAAAAGCTAAAGCATGAAGCAGAGGGAAAAAAGGGCGGGGAAGATGATGATGACGGAAATAATGAATTGGAAATGATCGGAGCTTCGTCAGAAGATGATTTTACCGACGCTGTTGTATTTATCAAAGAAGCAGAGCTTCTCTACGGCGAACAGTCAATTTTGAAACGATTTGGTCTACTAGCAAAAGAAATCTGTTCCAATAATCAGGCTTTCCCTAGTGAAGTTCTTCAAAGATCAGCTGTTCTTTGTTTGGCGAAATTGATGTGCGTGTCTTCAAAATTCTGCGAGGAGAATTTACCTCTTCTCATCACGATCATGGAAAAGTCACCCGATCCCATAATTCGGTCAAACTGTGTTCTAGGTCTTGGAGATATGGCCGTCTGCTTTAATAATTTGGTCGACGAAAACACAGACTTCCTTTACCGTCGTCTCACAGATGAGAATATTATGGTACAGAGAACGTGTCTCATGACAGTGACATTTTTGATTTTGGCTGGACAAGTAAAGGTCAAAGGACAACTTTCTTCCATGGCAAAATGCTTAGAAAATCCGGATCAGGGCATCAGCGATATGTGTAAGCTTTTTTTCACAGAATTGGCTACAAAGGATAATGCTATTTATAATGGATTCATCGACATTTTCAGTGGACTCTCTAATGACTCAACGCTTGAGAAGGAATCTATGAAGAGGATTGTCAAGTTTTTAGTCAGCTTCATTGAAAAAGAGAGACACCAAAAGCAGTTGGCCGACAAGCTCTTAGTGAGATTGACGAAATGCCAAACTGAAGTCGAATGGAATGACGTCGCTTTCGTTTTGAACACTATACCCTATAAAAATGAGAGCATTAGCCAAGCTTTGGAGGAAGGCTTCAAGTTGGTTCTGGCCAGAAATTGAACGCAGGGGTTGGAGGTGCTAATTAGAGGAATGAATGAAACAGTGTTTGATAACCCTTTCAGCAAGAAAAAAAAAAAAAGATAAAAGGAAAGAAACTGGTTTGAGAAAAAGAAACAGATAAAAGAAAGCAAAAAGCAAAGACAGGCGCTTCTATTTTATTCATACAGAAGATCACTCACTAATGGATGTAATCTGGCAGTTCTTCATGTGCTTGTACCCTTCTTATGTAGATTGCAGGACTAAACTCTGATGCGCGAATGTTCCTGCTACTCCAGAATTCTGGGGAACTGATTGATCTCGCCGTCTATCCTTCCATAGCATGATTCAAAAATTGCAAAAGGGTATCTCCTTGGTTCTGGCGTTTGCTGGGATGGACGAGGCCAGCTTTAAGGTGCTTTTCTGTACCCTTTTATCGTTTCCCTTCAGCTGGGTCTTCAAGAGGTTGCCCGATCAACGATACACCTTGAAAAACGTGTATGTCATCAGTGTCTCGGCATTTTACGTCTTTGGGGTTTTGAACCTCCGTTCCGGCTTGTACACCCTCTTGTTCTCAAGTTTAGGGTGTTATTTCATCACTCGTTACTTGAGGACCAACCTGATGCCGTGGGTGAACTTCTTGTTCTTGATGTCACATTTGGCCTACAGCCACTTCAGCACCCAATTCTTCAGAACATATGATGCTAAGGTGATTGACATCACTGGAGCTCAAATGGTTTTGGTAATGAAATTGTCCGCGTTTGGCTGGAATGTTTACGACGGGAAGAAAAAGACAGCTCCGTCGGAATATACACAAACCAGAGCAATTAGAAAACACCCAAACATTCTTCCATACATGGGATACGTATTCTTCTATCCCTCATTGTTGACAGGGCCTGCTTTTGATTATGTTGACTACGACAAGTTTATACACGGCTCTTTGTTTGACGACGTGCCTGATCAAAAACGCCCAGGAAAGCGTAAGCGGAGAATTCCCAGAAGCGGACTCCAGGCCCTCAGCAAAACCATGCAGGGCTTCTTCTGGGCCGGCTTGTACTTGCAAGCTCCGAAGTGGGTCACTTTGGATTACGTCTTCAGCACAAACTTTGTCACAGATCATGGTTTCTTGTACAGAATATTCTACTTGTGGGTACTCGGGGTTTCACATAGACTTAAGTACTACACTATCTGGCAAATTGCGGAGGGAGCTTGTATCTTGTGTGGAATCGGATACAATGGGTACGACGAGGAAACGAACTCGTTTAGGTGGAACAGAGTTCAAAATATTGACCCTTGGGGTTTTGAATCAGGCCAGAATGTTCATAGGTGTCTTGAAGTATGGAACATGAACACCAACAAGTGGTTGAAACACTACGTATACACAAGAATCGCAAAACCGGGTAGTAAGCCAGGTTTCAAAACCACCCTATTCACTTTTGCAACTAGCGCGTTCTGGCACGGCACTAGGCCCGGTTATTACTTGACTTTTGTGTTGGGGGCATTCATTCAAACAATGGGAAAAATATATCGCCGAAATTTTCGTCCAATCTTCTTGGAAGCTGATGGAAAAACACCTAAGCCATCGAAGAAATTTTATGACTTGATTTGCTATTTTGTCACCCAATTGACTTTCGGTTTTGTTTGCCAGCCATTTGTCATTTTAGATTTTCGCAAGTCTCTTTACTGCTGGTCGACGGTGTATTTTTACATTCCCATTGGAATTGTCATCACTTTAGCCATATTCAAGAGCCCTTTCAGAAGTAAAGCCGAGGCATTTTGTCGGTCTATGGCACCAAAAGAAGTGCCCGCTGTTGCCATGCCTAGTTTGAGTAGGCAAGAGTCTCAAAGAGTGAATCAAGCCGTTGAGAAGGCGTTATCGGAGCGGTACGATTCGGAGGTCTTCGGAGTACCCCCCATTGATGTCTTGGAAGGAGCTACAAAGGAGGATCTAGAGGAAGAGATAAAAGAAGTCGCAGAGGCTTGGCAGTCATTTCGTGGGCGGAGAGGCTCGTTCAGCGATGATATTGATGGATTGAAGGATGCCTATAACAATTTCACTAACGAAATTAACGAAATCTTCCAGGCGAAGAAGGATGAGGTCCACAAGAGCAAACCAAAGGTAGAGTAATCACGTGCAGAAATGGGTTTGAAATTTTTATAGAAACTTCGCTGATTTCTTTGTTTTTGTATGGCATCAGAGCGTTGTCGAATTTTCTATTTATTAGATCTCCACACCTGTGGACATGCGTCGCGTCTGGTGTGGTCTGCTTACGTCAGTAAGAATGGCTCGTTGCTGGACTAGATGCGCCACCGGAGTTATGACACCACTGACTGTGACTAACCCATCGACCGGAGTCCTCAAGGGTAGTTTTTGCCCTGGCAAGTCATTTCAAAAAAAAATAAGGCATTCCTCTGACCCATCAAGTAATCTGTTCGCTAATCGTGTGACACAGCTACAAATTCTATTTTTTCTCGATGGTCCTTGGCTTTAGCCACACACTTGCCCGTCACCCCGGCCTCGTGGCGCATACGCCGAGGCCAGCTCAAATATGTCAGTGAGCCGTGCGTCATCCGGAACCTTGCTTTAACACGCCGCTGCTCGCGTCTGGGATCTTATATATTTAGCTCGCATCTCCATCAAGATCTCCGGAGTATAAGAGAGGCTAGGAGGAATTCTGAAAAAAAAAAATAAAAAGAAACCCTGGAAAAATCAGTATTACGATAAAATTTCTCAAATCATGATTCGTGCCATCAGCTCTTCGTCTAGGAGAGTAATTCATGTGGACCGCTGGCTTCTGAAATGCTACTCCACTGAAACAACCAGGTCTCCCACTGGAGTGGTTTTCATGAACATGGGTGGGCCAAACAAAAGTTCCGAGACATACGACTTTCTCAATAGACTCTTCTCAGACAAGGACTTGATTCCCTTGGGCCCATTCCAAACCTTCACTGCCAAGTTTATTGCTCGCCAAAGAACCGGGTCTGTTGCCGAGAAATACGACGAGATCGGTGGCGGATCCCCTATCAGGTACTGGTCAGAGTATCAATCCGAGAGAGTGTGCAAGAAATTGGACGAGATAAGTCCTGACACAGCACCACACAAGCCGTACGTGGCGTTCAGATACGCGAAGCCTTTGACTGAAGACATGTTGGAGCAAATGAAGAAGGACGGCGTGACACGTGCCGTAGCCTTCTCGCAGTATCCTCAATGGTCAGCCTCTACCTCAGCATCGTCAATGCACGAATTGTACCGTCAAACGCAGATAGTGGACCCAGAAAGAACCATCTCGTGGTCTATGATTGACAGGTGGCCCAAGGACAAGTGTTTGGTGAACCCATTCGCCAAACTCATCCAGGAAAAGATCGACGAGTTCCCAGCTGAAGACAGAGAAAAGGTAGTTATTTTATTCTCTGCACACTCATTGCCAATGCAAATCGTGAACCGGGGTGATTCTTATCCAGCAGAGGTTGCTGCCTCCGTCTACGCAGTTATGGAGAAATTGAACTTCAGCAATCCTTACAGATTGGTATGGCAATCCAAAGTTGGCCCTAAGCCATGGTTGGGTGCCTCGACATCAAAGGTCGTGGAGAAGTTGGAGTTGAGCGAAAACATCAAGGGCCTCGTCTTGGTTCCAATTGCTTTTACGTCTGATCATATCGAGACTTTACACGAGTTAGACATCGAGTTGAAAGAGGAGGTTAAGCATCCCGAGATGATAAAAAGAGCTTCTTCTTTGAACGACAATGAAGAGTTCATTTCTGGCTTAGCTGATTTAGTGAAGAACCACCTTGAGTCTGGTGAGCTCTACTCCAAACAGTTGGAATTGGACTGGGAATTGAGCAAGCAATGGACCTCCAAGACATTTTCCCACCCCAGAGAATTGTTTGGTCCTCACTCAAAAGAGGCCAAGGAAAATTAAAAAAGTATTTTTCTTGAGACTTAGTCTCTCAAAATCGCTCTACATATACTTCAGAGCTCATATCTTGTATCTTTTATAAACACTAATCCGAATCGTCGTCATCATCTTCAGGATCAAAAAGATCCAAATCGAGAGTAGCTGGGGCAGGTTTGCTCGATGGGTCTCTCGCAGGTAATGATGCCGTGTCATTTGGATTTGGCGCTAAACCTTTGCTGGTTGCTTTTTCGGCCTGTGTGACCGGTTCATCCACATCCTCCATCTCAACATCCAGGTCAGAGGAGACCGGCAGCGGCACACGTTCTGCTGCTGGCTCGAGCTGCCCAATTTCTGCCTGGATGAGTTCATCTGGCTTTATAGAGGCCACGGCCAACATACCTCTTCTCAATGCATCCTCGGCGGGCCAAATGTAATTGTTAGGGTGGATGAACTGAGACAGCACAGTTGCAGGAGTTTTTGAGAACTTTGCTAGCTTCATAGCATAGTCAAGCACAGCTTTTACGTCGACGTTATTTAGTTTCTGAGTGCTGGCTTCAGATGCGGGTAATTTAGGAAGCGTTCTTAGCTTGGCCCTGCAAGATATTAGCTCTTTCAATATATCTTTCGAATGCGAATCTAAATCCTGATTGATCTTCGATAGAGCCAGTATCTCTGTGCCCAAATTATGATGAGATTCTAGGAGACTGAGGCCATTCAAAATTTCATCTTCGATTTCTATTAGGCGTTTCACTTCGGAGACCAAATCCTTTTCTTTGAACGAAGTGATTGACTGAGATAGATCGTTAAAAAACGTCTCAAACTTTCGGAGGTTTTCCACAACAGGAACCTTCTCGAATTGAGAGAGTTCCTCGGGTGTTGTGAGCTTCAGCCTGATGTTATTTGATGTGACTGGAACGTTTCTTGCCGGGTTGAGCGAGCTTGTGACATATGCACCGGGTGTTGCCGGTCGTGAGGAGGGACGGGAGCCATTCGAGCCCGATAGTTGATTCAACCGCGCCGATGAGCCCACGCGTGACACGGGTGTTGAAATGAAGGACTGGTCTTTCTTGTGGGGGAACATATTGCCCTTTTGGCAAGAGCAAGAAATGATCCAGAGCTTGGTTACTGGTGCGTGAGCCAGCGTGGGTTCGAGCTTTGTCACTGGATAAATCAGGCCCCGAATTGTAAGAGCGCGGGGCCAACGTTCTACAGGAAGCTTTTATCGATGCTGAGCTTTTTCATACGTCCACTAAACAATTCCAAAGGAGGTCAATTCTGCTTTGAGAACGGTTCCCTCCATGGCCTTTCCCTATAAGTGAGTCATTTCGAAGACTTTTCTCGTGGCGACTTCAAGATTGCGTTTCATTCCTCTGATTGCAAGTGTTCTCCATGAAGCCATGAATTGGGGCCACCTTCACACCCCGCCCGCGAAAGTTGAAATTTTGGCCCCGGGAGCTCGCAGTTCAACAATACAAATTGCATTCACCTGAATGAAAAATGTCTTCGGAGACTCCTCTGACTCTGAGTCGGAGCTTGCCGCACCCAAACTAAAAAGGTTCAATCCACCAGCAGAGACAGATGCGAGATACGAAGGAGTAGGGAATTCAGAGGCAACCAACGTTGAGCTGAAAGCGGGCTCAAGCACAAATGTGTGTTTGGAAGAGCTCGCTGAAGATGACAATGTGATCCTGGCGCCGGAATTCGACTTGGACAATTTGGGTGAAGGATTTGACGATCTCGATGAACAACTCGAAACGCCTCGATACGGTTTGGGATGCAAGGGCAATACGCACGTGTATAACCAAAAATCAAGCTTGAATGAATCCATTATGAATGAGGACTCTGTTGGGTACAAGATTATGAAGAAAATGGGGTACAGACCTGGCCAAACCATTGGGTCTGTCGAAAACCGTAATGCACTAGCAGAGCCTCTAGCCGTGAGAGCCAAGTCTGCTCGATATGGTATCGGTGTCGCCACGTTCAAACCGAAAGCAGCCAGTGGCATATCTTCAAAATCTGTGTCAACTTTCCATAGTGCTGCCAAGAGCAAACATACTGAAAGGAGTAAAATGCTCACGATTGTCAAGTTACAGAAATTCTGTCTTGCTGCCTCTGGAGAAGATGCAAAGCTCGAGCAGGGAGACCTCTCTATTGAGGACTTGAATCCGTTGTGGAGAGACTTCGTGAATCCAACTCGCAAGGTGAACAGAAGAACAGTCTTATTTGGTGAGAATGCTTCAGAGTCTTCTGCAATGGCCCAGAATCCCAATTGCAATTATCCGACCCATGCAGATTCGAACATAATTTCATCGGATGCATTGGAAGCAAAGCTATACCAATTAATTCATTATGCTCGTGAAAGCTTCTACTACTGTCCGTACTGCGGGACTAATTATGTTGACGGTGAAGACTTGAGCGAGAATTGCCCTGGTGAAACGGAGCAAGCACACCAACTCTGATTGTTTGTACGTCTATAAAGTATGACGTTTTTCGTATCAAAAGGCATGCTCTAAGTAGTCTTGCCGGGATTTAGCTCGCTGTTCGTCGATCTCGTTCAAATCTTTCACAGACAAAAACTGCTGATCTGCCGCGAAATCAAGTGCATCAATATGTTCCTTACTGAGATCTTCAAAAATCACATTTGTAGGCAATGATCCATAAACTTTTGGAGGCTTTTCGGCTGCCGTGTAATTCCCGCCTTTGCTCGCTGGAGAAAATCTTAAGTTCCCGTCTGTGTCTGGTTTGACCTGATCCCGGCCCCATCTTAAGACTAAGCGGGATCCGTTGACCACAAGCCCATGCATGAACAATAGAGCTTTCTCAGCAGAGGCTCGAAAAAGATATTTGAGATGCGCTACGTGATTAGTATAATCAACCTTACAGTAGATCAAATGACCAAACGGTAGGAAATGTGCAACGAGCTCGTCTCGAGTGATCGCGGATATGATGCCCTTGACAGTTATTGCACTATTGTATGGGTCCGTAAATGGTGTCAACGCAGGTTGATGTTGCGCAATGTGAACGGCCATCAGCGGCGACTCATTCGTCTTCTTCGCCGTAGAGATTGAAGTGTCCAGAGAGCTGCCATTGGCGAGCCCGAGTCTGATTGGTCTTTGCCCCACCACAATTCCATTCATGGTTTTCAATGCCTTTTGCTGGGCATCAACAGATATGAAACGTACAAACCCAAATCCCTTGGAAGTTCCAGTATTCAGATCCAACATGATCTTGACTTGTTTCACTTCTCCTGGGTAGTCTTGATTGAACCTAGCAAAGAGTTCTGGCTCTGTCACATCTGTCCCCAAATCCCCAACAAACAATGAATAGTCAGAGTGGCCTCTGCCAGCGTCTGGGCTATTTCTGACTCTATTTGGGGGGCCTCTTGAGTCGCCATGAGAGCCACCAGATGCCCAATTCAACTTGAACAGTCTCAGAGATCCAGGAATTTGAGAGCGATTCCTATGCAAGGCAGTGGCAACAGACTCCTGAGTGGCAAAAGTCACAAAACTATATTGTGGTTTGCCCATCTTATCACGAATTATCTTGACGCTCACAGGAGCTTCGCCGACCTCGGCCCATATTTCCATAATGTCGTTTTCAGTCCAGCTCGGATCTAGATCGCCCATCCATAGCTGACTCTCTGCTTGCGTTTGCAGGTACGCTTGATGATATGTGTCATTGGGCCGCTTTTGCTGGATTTTGCTAGCTCCGTTTTGAAAATTCGAGCCGTGCGAGCTTTTATGATTCGTGTATACACCGTAAGCCTGTCTTCCATTGTGATAATTCGTATTGTAGTTTTGTTTTTGAGGTCCTCCCTGTGTTTTATGTCCTCCGTAACCTTGTGCATTTGAACTGCTGAAGCCTGGAGCAACTCCATTCGCAGCGGAGCCACCATCGTTATGTGGCAATCTTTGGGCCTGAAAGCCCTGCTTGTATGCATTAGCTGAGACTTGAGGGGTGTAGTTGTTTTGGTTTCCTTGGAATCTCCTATCGTTGGGATGATTTCCTCGAAACCCGGAACCTTGTTGCGGTGGTCTGCCACTGGCTTGAGGCCGCATGCCGGGCCCTCTCTCGCCCGGACGACCCTGGCCATAATTTGCTCCGTTGCCGTCGTAGTTATTTCTATTATTCGGACGATACAGGTCGCCTCCGGGCCTATAGGAGCTTCCCTGGTAGTGTGACATTCAGAGATTATTGTCTGGTTCACAGGACAGGTAGATATATGAGTCTTTCGTGGCAGGTGCTGCGATGCGAATGCCGGTGTGAAGGTGGAGATAGAGAGTGCGTGGCTGCGAGGAGAGCACAGAGCAGCCAGTGCGATCACGACATGCATTATGAAAACAAATTGGAGCTTAAGAATAAAGACAAATCAAGCCAAGTCTTTGGGGCTCTGAAATCGCCCGCGTCGAGAGACGGCAAAAACGACCTGTCTCGCCAATCGCGTGTTTGAAGACTTCTCAGTATCTACAGTTTTGCCCGAAGAAACGTTCTGAAAGTGACGAACGCGCAGGCAAGTGGACTCGACACCGTCCCGTTATCATAGATGGATTGATAGTTACTCTGGCTCTCGCAATTCATACGTAGATTGGGCGCCTTCTCACAGAATACTGCTTGTAAACGGCAAGTAGCTTAAGTGGCTTAAAGAAACTTGGATCAAGGCATCTGCCGGTATGTCTCGTTCCTGCCCACGGCGACCAATGTTTGCAGTAGATCTGGGCGCATCTATTCACCGGACAAAAATACCCTATTTTGCGAGAAGAGCATGAATTCCATCAAAGTTTTTTAGCTCTAGGTGCCACGAAGTTCTTGCCGAATTTATTGGCTGTATCGTCTGCAAATCTCGGCTTTGCGTCGGAGACTTTCTTGTCTTGTGAATCCTTAGTAGCTCAAATCTTAGTGAGGACTGCGAACCCCCCCCCCCCTGTTTCTATAATAAAGCCAAATTGTAAGCTATTCTCCTCCCGCGTGATTTCTTTTTCTTGAAAACGCTTCATGATTCGTTCTTCGAAAGAATATTGACTGCCGTCAGAGAAATCTCATCAATCTCTTATTCTTGTCTTATGTTACTCTCGCTTCAAGACAGTCCCTGTTGTGTCCTGCACAGTCGCCGCTCCAATTAAAAGGTGAGAATTCACTGCAATGCTTACTATCATCATCAGCATCCATGTTTTCCAGAATCAGCAGCCGTACCAGCCGTGTGGCCAGAAGATTCCAGTCTCATACTGCTCAGCCAGAGACGAAGGCCGCCCCATCCAACAACAAGCATAACTTCAACACAAATCCTCCTCCGGTGCACGCCTACTGGAATGCCCGTAACTTCTCCGTTCTAATTGCATTCGTCCCCATTTTCCTCGGCGTGGGCTACTTGGGTAAGTACACCGGTGAGAACGTCGGTGGTTTCGACGCCTTGTTGGACTATGCCGACTCTGAGAAATCGCCTTTGAGAGAACTCAAGTTTGGTGAAGCTCAAAAGAAGAATTGATTCATGCATTGTGTACGTTCATAGTAATATAAGAGATACTGGGAACCTATGTGTTTGACTGTCCCCCGTCATTGATATTGAGGCTCTGTTAAGGCCGCCTAGCCTTGATGTGGCTAGAAGTGTACTTGTTCATTGGGGCACTCAAAAAGCTCTCGTCCTCGTTATTTCGATTCGCTGCCAAGATTATCTGAACCCTGTTGCAGCTCCAGTATAGCTTCTTCGAAGCGATGCGAACTTCGCGTGTAGAATTTCTCATGCTAAGGAAGCAGAAGAGACGATCCAAAAGGATAAAAAAAAAAGAAAAAAAGAAAGGGATGTGACATCAGAACGCATGGAGTCCATGATTTTTTATGAATTGTGTTTCACCCACATTCAACTATAGCTATAAAAGTCACCATATTCACACCATTTTTCTCGGTCCAGTTGTACAGCCGGCAATAGCTCCCTCTCTAAGGGCCGCGCTCACCAGTCTTGCTGCAAGTCGTGCGTATTTCAATTACATTTGGGCCAATTCCATTGGGCAGAAACGCACAATGAGCTGTCAGTACATCAAAAGAACACTAACATGTTGACGAGATTGGGTTTGAGGTCTTCTCAGCGTGCTCCTCGCTTTATTTCGAGGTCGGTGACCACTAAAACAACAATTACAGACCATATCACGGGGGAAACTATCAAGTTGACCGACCCCAAGAACCCTCAATACGCAGACTACCCAAAGGTGGAACCACAGTTCGCCCAGAATAGAGACCCATATGCCAAATACGACTTCCAGCAATTGAGAAGAAACAAAAACGATCCGTTGAGTCTTGACGACGATTTGTACGACATGTGGTCCCCTGACTACTATCAGTTTGTTTCCGACAAGACTGCGTTGAAACACAATGGCATCTTTCTCTCTCTTTTCATTGGATTTGGTGTTTTCATTGCCTTTTGGCAAATCAACCCAGAAAAACCAGCCATGCCTAGATCTTACCCATACAACGGTTTGGCCAAGTCTTTGGGCTCCGGCGACGATGCCACGGACTACTTCTACAGAGTCAGACCTGATGAGACCGCCGAAGCCTCCGGCATTTTAGCTGCTGACGAGAGTTTGACCTCTCAAGAAGAAGCCCACAAGAAGTCTCATCCGGAATTCTTCCAAGCTTGAACGGCACAACTTTTCATATATTATTGATGCATGAACTTTTTCTGAGTATCACACCATTACTGGAACTTGCGCGAATGTCGATGCTATGCTGCTCAAGCTGAACCAACGCTTAGCACGCACCGAAACGCTGCCTGACGAAGTCGAGTAAATCTCTCTGTAGATTGAACTGAATACCACCCTTTCGTAAAAACTTGTTCTCTCTCTATATGATGCCTAGCTCTCTTTTTCTGTTTGCATTTGTCTTTTTCTTCACTCTTTGGTATCACTTCTTTTTAAAGACTCCATTCACTCCAGCTGAACGGAACTACACCGATGTTCCTGCAGCCTCGATAGCTTTCCGCAGCTCGATCTTTCCTTTCGCCCACGCGCTAGACAAACTCACTATGGGCCGACCTCGACTCCGATCTTCTCCACAAAACACGCAAAACCAAATACTCATCATGCTGGCGTTCGCTGGTCTGAAAGAGCACTCCAATCGAGTCAGCTCCGCTCTGCGGAAAAGGCGGTCTCGGGCCTCACTGTCTGGTCGCTGCACGTCACTCAACACCAGTGATGAGCCCTCCACTAAGAGAGTCAAGTCTGAGGGCAATGGACAAGTCAGCTCATCATATTCAAGCCGGCCAGATCAGGAAGAAAGCCTCGTCAACGTTATTTCTGACTTCAGCATTGCCATAAACGAACTTTTCCAATTGAAGGAGTATGCCTCGCTTGTAGAGTGGGATCCATTGGACTTTTCCCGGGTTGAAAAGACAGATATGCCAGAGATCTTCGAGTTCTTTGTGCAAAGCAATCAATGCGAGCTCATATGGGACGAGCAACTGCTAGAAAACATTAGTGACCTCCCGCTCAGATTACAAAAAAAAAAGCTACAGGAGCGTGAAGCCATTCTCCGTGAAAAATACCCGTTCATGGAAGACGTCCTACAACGAAGCATACAGAGGGAAACTGATCTTCTCACACTGCCACTAAGAGATGGTAAGACCCACTCTCCTGTGTCGGAAGGCTCAAAGGTAAGATCTTCGAGCAAACTCAATGGAGATTCCTCGGGTAGATCCTCACGTGCGGCCTTAAAAAAACAAAATACTAAAATGTCTTCTCCGCTGACACAGATCGAGACTGAGCTAGATGTCGAGGACGAACACGAAGACTACGATTTCACAAACATAGACACAAACTACAAATTACGATCCATCAAGTACTCGATTCCTCCTCCTGTTGTCACGCACCCCTCCCATATTCCATCTTGGCGCCCGCTAGAAGGCGACGCCGGTCTTAAAAATTCCGATCAAGATACACAATCCATAATTCCATACAATTCTGAATCACTCCAAGTGATTTCCACGAAAGACAATACTTTGCACATTCCGCAGATCGAGTCCAAGATTCAAAAATTTCTTCTGACAAGGTACAAAGCTGGTGTCATTGATGATGGTGGCGTTGAAGTTGCAAATACTCCGGCAGAATACGAGTCAACCTTAAAACAGCAAACCCAGTTGCTTAGGCGATTATATGAGAAGGTTATGGTAGAGGAAAGATTTGAACTTAATGGTGACAAGATCGAAAGACGGAAGATAATGCTTCCAAATATATCCGCTAAACATTCCCTGGATTGTTTCAGGGAAAACGGATCAATAATACCGAAAATACAGGGCGCTGCTAACGACCAAACATTCCAAGACCACCTTGTTGCTCAAGGCATGGCGTTTTCAAGGATTCATCAGGGAATGAGAAGACAGCACCAAGCAAGAACCAGGAAAATTGCGCAAATCATTGAGCAGCATTTTAGAAAAAAGGCGGGAGAAAAGGAGCGATTAGCCCGCGAAAGAGAACAAAATCTCAAGCGTTTGAGCAGACTCGCCATCCAATCCGTGAGAAAGAGATGGTCTCAGGCCAACAGAGTGTACCGTTTCTTGCAGCAAGAGAAAGAAGAAGAACTCAAGCAGATTGAGGGCCGTGAGCATTTGAGTAAAATGTTGGAGCATTCGACACAGCTTCTAGAAGCTCAGTTGAACAGGTCCTCGAGAGAAAATACCGAGTTTGAAACGTCAAATGTGGACTCTGGCAGCAATAAATCAGAGTCCAACGACTCCGATAAGTTTTCCTCCTCCGATTCCGAAGAAGAGGAAGGAAAAGATTTGACCGCCGACAAGGGAGAAAAGCTTGATAGTGAATTAACTGTTGCTGAATTGCGCGAGAAATATGCAAACATGGAAGATACTTCGGCAGCACCATCTGACAACAAAGATGCCAGTGATAGATCGGATTCAGAGGGCGAAGCAAAAGAAGACGAAAACACCGGACTCGCTTCGCTCTATGGTGATGGTGCCGTTGCCGATACTCGTTTGGCCTCATTCGAGTACAACGAAGACCAATTAAAGCTCATCAAGTCCTTGTCCGGTACGACTGACAATGAGATCTTTGGCTCTGATGAATTCAGCGACTCTATGGAAGAAGATGACATGAGCTCGTCGGATTCAGAATCTGACAGTGAAAATGACAGCGATGCCGATGTTGACGAGCAGAATTTTCATGCCAAGAGCAATGGTCACTCCTCTTGGAATGGTCAACCCGAGATGCGTGAAAACGGAACTCATACCAAAAACGAGAATATCAGTTTGGAAGATGCCAAATTGGAGGTACCCGGAAACTCGAGCGATGATGATGAAATGGTGGAGGAGATCAACGGCTTTAAGGTGAGGGATGTCCCCATTCCTTCATTGTTGCGCGGTACATTGAGGCCATATCAAAAACAAGGCTTGAATTGGCTCGCCAGTTTGTATAACAACAATACCAACGGAATACTTGCAGACGAGATGGGTTTGGGTAAAACAATTCAAACAATTTCTCTTCTATCTTATCTCGCTTGCGAGCATCATATCTGGGGGCCGCATCTCATCATTGTCCCGACGTCCGTTATGCTCAATTGGGAACTTGAATTTAAGAAATTTGCACCTGGTTTCAAAGTGCTTACATACTATGGATCTCCACAAGAAAGAGCCAGAAAGAGGAAAGGTTGGAACAAGCAAGATGCTTTTCATATATGCATAACATCGTATCAGTTGGTTGTGCATGACCACTCCTCTTTCAAGAGGAAGAAGTGGAGATACATGATTTTGGATGAGGCGCATAACATAAAAAATTTTAGATCCACAAGATGGAAGGCCTTGTTGAACTTCAACACAGAAAATCGCTTATTGCTCACGGGTACGCCTTTACAAAATAACCTAATGGAGTTGTGGTCCTTGTTATACTTTCTCATGCCATCTTCAAAAGTAGAGCAGATGATGCCGGAAGGCTTTGCTAATTTCGAAGACTTTCAGCAATGGTTTGGAAAACCTGTTGACAAGATTTTGGAGAAGACGGCTACAGGAGATGTAATCGATGAGAATGTCACAAGCAAGCTAGACAAGGAGACAAAAGATACCGTATCGCGATTACATCAAGTCTTACGGCCTTACTTACTTCGAAGGCTAAAAAAGGACGTTGAGAAACAAATGCCAGGCAAATATGAGCACATCATTTACTGTCGTTTGTCTAAGAGGCAAAGATATCTCTACGACGACTTCATGTCGCGCGCTAAGACAAAAGAGACATTGGCCTCAGGGAACTTTTTATCTATCATCAACTGCTTAATGCAATTAAGAAAAGTCTGCAATCATCCGGATTTATTTGAGGTACGCCCAATCGTTACGTCATTTGCCATGCCAAGGACTGTTACAAAATGCTACAATGCCACTGACGAGGCCTTCAGTAAACTCCTTGCTAAGCCAGAGGATTCAATTGTGTCTTTGCCCGTCTTGAATGCTGATGTTTCCAACATGGAAGGAATGAATTATTTCGCCGCTGAAGCAACCAGCCGTTTGATGTCAAACGAAGAATTGGAAAAACAAATAAAGGTCTTGGACGAGGTCATTGAAAAGGGTACCAATATTGAGTCTGACTCTTCTGAGACAGAGCGGCTAGCAGATATTGTTCAGGTCAACAGATCCATCAAGCTTGAGGAGCAGATTCGTCTTCGTAACAGGTTGAAACAGGGTGTGTACCTCAACACATTGAGGTGTCAGAGGAGACCACTTTACGGAAATTCCCTATTAAATTTTGTGAAAAAAGCCAGTGAGAAACCGATGTTTTGTGAGTCGTTGAGTAACATGATATTGGACATTCCAAAGCGTCAGGCATACATGTCAGATACGGTCAACAAATACGCTGTCATCACTCCGACTGTTGTTGCCTTAGATATGAAGGACCAAATCATTCCAGTCCACACTCAGTACAAGGTCCGCGAGGAAGTACAACAAGACCAAATAGCCAATCCTTTCCATCAGGCTCAAGTGAAACTCTCGATAGCATTTCCTGATAAGCAATTGCTACAATACGATTGCGGTAAGCTTCAAAAGCTAGCAATGTTATTACAAGATCTTGTCCCAAATGGCCATCGTGCCCTTATCTTCACTCAGATGACCAAGGTTTTGGACATTTTGGAACAGTTTCTCAATATTCATGGGTACAGATACATGAGGTTGGATGGAGCCACAAAGATCGAAGACAGACAGTTGCTCACAGAGAAGTTTAATCGAGATCCCAAAATACCTGTCTTTATTTTGTCCACCAGATCTGGTGGCTTGGGTATCAATTTAACTGGTGCTGACACTGTCATCTTCTATGATTCTGACTGGAATCCTGCAATGGATAAGCAGTGTCAAGATCGTTGTCATAGAATTGGACAACTGCGTGATGTTCACATCTACAGGTTCGTTTCCGAATACACAATCGAGTCAAACATCTTGAAAAAAGCGAACCAAAAAAGGCAGCTAGATAACGTTGTTATTCAAGAAGGAGACTTCACGACTGACTACCTCGGGAAGTTTTCAGTCCGTGACTTGGTCAATGATGCAAGTATCATTGGTGAATTACCCGATAAACCGATCGGCGAAAATGCTAACATGGAACTATTAGCACAAGCTGAAGATGAGGCCGATAGAAATGCGGCAAAGGAGGCTATGAAAGAAGTGGCTGTTGATGACGAGGATTTTACTGAGGAAAGCAAACAAGGCACGCCAGGACCAGGGAAGGGCGCTGATGATGTGGATGTCGATGATGCTGATTACGATGAAGGAGTGGGACACATTGACGAGTATATGCTCCGCTGCATCGCGGATGGCTACTACGTCGAGTAAAGGACTAAGCAAGCGAGACGTTAATTTTAAGGGAACATGAACCCCTCAAGGAATACAAGTGCTTGATAATGTGAAAGGAGTAACATAAGCGCATGTGTGTGGTGTGATTGACAGCTCAAATGAAGTTGTTTCCAATTCACTACCGAAGACCAAACTTTCTTTGACAATGATATAATCGAATAAACTGGAGTGAGATCGGCGAGCAAATTGAGCCGAGCTTGACTCATGTGAGATTGAGGCGGGAGTTGCCACGTGTATTATAGATTTCAGAAATGAAATGGAATAAGAAGCTTAGAAGTTTTGTTTTACCCATATTCTTGATACTAGTTCGGAGACAACCAGAGGTACCAGAAATAAGCGGTCCATGCATAGGTTGAAGCACGTGATCTTCTCTACATTCTCGAGCCAGTATGCACGCCCGCATTCAATTTATCGGATATCCCAGATAAAGCGGTCCTCCTCGACCCCAACAGACGAGATCTAAAGCAAATCACGACACAATGTCTTCCAGCATCCAGTCGCTTTTGAAGACCGAAAAGGAAGCTGCTGCCATAGTAAACGAAGCCAGGAAGTACAGAGCAGACCGCTTGAAATCTGCGAAGGCTGACGCTCAGAAGGAAATTAACGAGTACAAGGCTCAGAAGGAAGACGAGTTGAAGAAATATGAGAGCAATCACGCTGGTTTGAACAGCGATGTCGAGAAGGAGGCTGAATCCACAGCTGAGAAGGAATTGGCTGAGATCCAGCAAAAGTATGCCGAGAAGAAGTCCGTTGTGATAAAGTTGTTGGTCGAAGCGGCCACGAAGCCAATTCCAGAGTTGCACATCAACGCCTAGAATTCAGATTTCTCGAATATTAGAATATATCACGACATAAACCTTATATACACAAATGATATCAAAGACATGAGAAGAACGAATGCTGGGGCAACATCGAATCTGGCTACCCTACCTTGTAACCATAAATGAACAGTTCCTGGGGGGGTCGCCGGCACCTATATTTATTCTTGAAAGAAAATTCTCTCTCGAAACTTGAATGCTTCTTTTAGGCTCCGCCCTTAGCCAAACTTTTCAACGCACTCACCACTTTCCACAACCTGTTATCATAGCTCGCAGTGTTAAGACTGCTCACGAACTTCCACGCTTTTTTGTCATCCGCGATCGGATAATCAATGGGCGGGGGAATAGCAGTCTTCACGCCTAGAGCTCGAAGGATTGGCTTGTCCATAACAACGGCTTTCGCATTGCAAAGACCAGTCAAGCCTTCTTCTCCACCGAATTTCCCAAACCCTGACTTTTTGACTCCACCAAATGGCAACTGACAAACGTAAAATGTGGCAAAGTCATTTATTGCAACATTCCCACTCTCTAACTTCCGAGCCACAGCATTGCAAGCATCAAAACTTTTCCCAAAGACAGAATTGCCCAAGCCATACTCCGTGCTGTTAGATATACATATCGCATCTTCAATATTTTGGGCTTTCATCATGGTCAACACAGGGCCAAACACTTCCTGTTGCGAGATTTTCATGGATGTGTCCACATCAACCAATAGAGTAGGCGCAAAGTAATGCCCTTGTGGATAGTTCGGGTGATGATACCTTTTTCCACCATGCAACAAGCGAGCCCCCTTTTCCACGGCATCCTGAATCAAATCCTCGATTTGATCAAATCTGTTATCTGATATCATTGCACCCATATCAATTTCATCTAACTGATCGATATCTGACCCAACTCGAAGCGTCGCGATTCTCTCGTCCAATAAAGAAACCAATTTATCGTAAACTGACCGTAAGCAGATGACCCTTTCTATACCTATGCAATTTTGGCCAGCACTCTGGAATGTTCCTCTCATAATCACTGACGACAAGGCTTTTATATCGGCAACATCGTCCATTACAACAACAGAATCTTTTCCTCCCAATTCAATAACACATGGAGTCAACTCCTTTGATGCACTCTGTAAAACTTTGTGGGCCACAGGTTTCGAGCCAATGAAAGTGATGTGTTTCAAGCCTGGATGTGATGTAAAATATTCGGCATCTTTAGGGAAGCAATAGCACAATTGAATCAAGTCCTCGCTGATGTTAAGCAGGCGAAGTGCAGCACGTATCATACCAACGAACCAGGACGACGACCACACTACTTGTTCTGAGCATTTCACCACAATGGCGTTCCCACTGAATAACGCTGCAACCACAGGTCCGATAAGGTTATGAAGCGGATAATTCCACGAGACAATTGCCGAAACTACTCCAAGTGGCTCGTAGCGTACTTCAGCGTTTTTCATAAGCCCCATGAGTAATGACGAAGGACCTGGCCTGGCGGAGGGCCGTAGAGCTCTCTCGCCGTTCGCGATTATCCAGCTGGTTTTCTCTAAAGTGACCATGATCTCGCCCATTGATGCGTCCAACTTCGTCTTTCCACTGTCTCTGCAAGCAACACGAGCGATGTTCTCCTGATTATCCATGATGAATTGGTTTAGCGTTCTCATCAACTGCTTTCTTGTGGCAAACGAAGATTCGGCCCACGTCTTTTGGGCCACTGCAGCAGCACCTATTTGAGTATCCATTTCGGCCCTCGATATACAAGTGAATGCGCCCAAATACTGGCCCGTAGCCGGACAGTAGCTCTGGATTTTATCGCTCTCACCGGCAACCTTGACGCCAAGGCTAGGAGGATAAAGCCTCTTGCCCTTCCAGTGTGGCTTCGCTTCGTCCGGTATGGCGAATTCCAATTTTTTGGGTGCTTCGAGTTTGTTGTACTTATTGGGTCTGGAAGTGATGTACTTCTCATAAGTAAAGTACATGAACGGAACTATGACGCCTATGAAAAAGGTGGTGGAGATCTGGTACTGCCATTGAAGATCGGCAAACCCAAGATTGATTGCAATCATCACGCCATGAATTTTTTTCTGTGGGAAATAAATTTAGGCTTTATACAACGAAGATCTGGCTTCAGCAATATGGCCTTGAGCAAAGACCGATACATTGATGAACCACCTCGCGGCCTGCGCGGCTGGGCCGCAGCCGGAAATTTGAGGTCAGAGATGAAGCAGATTTCAGCGCATGCGATTACAAGGAACAGTCCGAAAAACTAAGGAAGAAAGCTGGAGATTGGCTCACTTGTAATTTGATTAAATGAGAGAAAAACGTTGTTTCTATCAACCTTCCAAATTTTGTTTCTTGTATCTGAGATACGTAAATATTTTTTTCCCTGACTCGCCACTCAGGCTTAATCCTGGTCTTGTTCGGCTTCTTGCACAGGCTCGTCTAACCCGACAAAGTTTTCAAACTCAGCAGCAGTTCGGTTTTGTACTATAGCGCCAATTATGTTATGATCGAGGTAGTCGAACATGGAGTCTGTCGCTTTCAAATCTCCATCAGGATATGCGTTCTCGTCTTTTGGTGGAATGACATCGTATTCTAACATGTCATCTCTTTCAAAGACCTTTTCAGGGATCTTTGCTAGCACTTTGTTCTCTCCCGACAATACCACGAAACGAATCAAGTTAACCGGTATGTCCAGGTTCTCCTCCAGCTTTCCGCCCCCAAACCATTTGCTCAACCAAGATTTGCTCTCTTGAGCATTCCTTTTCTCGAAAAGACACATAAGCTCGTCATGAAGAAATTGCCTGTGACTCAGCTCCTTCCAGAGTATTTGTGCCCGTGCAAGATACGTCTCATTTGCGAGCACTATGTAACTGTTTCTTTGTGTATCGCTTGAACTGACCGGCATTTGCCCGCTCAAACCGATACTTATAAGTAATTCGTAAGCGCACAATGGATGAGCCGAGAACGCATTGAGGAGAGCGGTTTTGGCATCTTGCATTCTTCCTAAATGCAACAAAGCCAACACATTAGAGAACGCAAGTCCAGGCGTAAACCATTGGGTGTAGGTCTGAGTGAGAGAAGACTCGACAAATTCAGTAAGGTACTCGAAATTCTCTGACAAAATTGCATAGTGGTCCAAGAAATATCTCACACCAAGTGGATCTTCGGCGGGTGATAAGGCCAACAAGAATTTGCAGAAGTTGAGAGCCGTGTAGAACGTAGATCTTTCTCCGAGGCCGGAAATCACACGGAACAACGTAAGATAAAACTGACGGTTTGCAAATGACTCATACGGAAGCCTAATGCGCTCTGTATGTCCCCCTTGTAGAAGCTCATGAAAGTGTTTGCTGAAAGATCTATCGAAAACAAACAAGCTTTTTTCTATCAATGCATTGCTTGTTGCTTTATTATTCCCCTCTCTCAAAATGATCATTGATACTTGGAGTAGGGTTTCTACGTGATAGGGGCTCTGTTGAAGAAGCTGTATCAAGGATTCTGGGTCGGGGATCATCACCACGGAGGCGAAGAATCTTGAATTGGCCACACGATCACGTATACTATCCAACTTCCTGAAGCGGAAGTATTTTATTCCAAGTTTATCTTCATTTTGCACCTTCAGCTTTACCGCCTTGATAGTTTGCTCCTCGTTGTCCTCTTCTTTATAAACCTTGGTATTCAACACCGCATCCGGATCCAATTCGTCCATAAAAAGTGGCTTTTGCGCTGTGGGAAGCCAATCGTCCCGGATTCTTGTTAGAAGCAACTTACGCATTGTTCCTGGCACTCCCTTATGGTCTTTCCCACCCCAGCCTCGCGTGATTCTTGCCAAACTCTTGAACTGAGCTAGGATTTCTGGGGACGCTGCCAATGAAGTTGTGCTATTGGCATCGTCAATGGTATCAACTGAGAGCTTACCAAACAAGTTCTGAAGTTCTGTATCAGGATCTAAGTTTTTCACGGAACCGAGCGATAGAAGATGCATGCTTTCTTTCAAACGAGAAGTGGTAAAACGTAAAAAATTTGCATCTGCGTAGGTAAATGGAGGCTTCCCTTCATCGAGAACTTTTTCGTAATCTTCCCCGCTTGTACTCTCCAAAGATCCTACAGATCGGGGCAGCTTCACTTGATCACTCTTTTTCACTTCCTCAAGGAATTTGTCAAGGTCTGCATCATCAAGGCTTTCTTCATCTGTAGACACTTTGGCGAGCTTCCTTTTATTCTTCTTCTTTTTTTTGGACTTTTTGGATGGCTTGGACGCTGTAGGGGTGATTTCCGGAGATTTTTGTGCTGGCAGCTCTTGTTCGGGATCCAGATCGTGATCATGGTCGCTCTCTTCTTCTCCATTAAGAAGGGCAAAAGCGTTCACTTTTGGTTGCAGGATAAAGCCTGGCTCATCATCTGAGCTGTTTGTTTCTGGAGACTTCAAAGCCTTTTGTCTCTCGAGACGTCTGAGTGCTCTGGAACTCATAGGAGAAGTGGAGAAACAAGTCCAAGTATGGCAACACCAGACGCACAGAAAGCGACCCTGAAGAGGCTGCTTCCACTGACGGAGACAGAACTTGGGAGCGAGCGCGCAGGGCCAGGTGTGCGATTTTGCCAGACGCACCGGGGCAATCGCGGCGAAGAGAAAGACGGTGCCTGGCCCGGCCAGAACTTACTATTTACCGTGTGCCCAAGCAGCACAAGCTAAGATCTAACCTGAAGCCGTGGTAGAAAGATAACCTGGGATCACAAATATGGAGCTTCCGCTCTAAAGTTTGTTGAGACTTAAAATCCAGGAAATCGTAAAATGCTTGGAAGTAAGGTTCCTCAGCATATGACAAGCTTTTCCTAAATTAAGGCAGGCTACATTTCGATTTTACAGTTTATCGTTTAGGTTCTTATTGTTCTTTTATGATAATATACTTTTCTTCTTCCTCCTTCTTCTATAACAAGCGCGAACCATTAATTGAGACTAGGCTCACTGAAGCGGCCAGCACCTTGCTTGTCTTCGCCCTTTTCCAAAATGATCTTGATTGCGCTGTCGACATTAGCAGACCTGCCGAACTCGTTTTGCAATTCCTCCTTGGAAGCCTCATCCAAAACTCCCTCAACACCACCTTGTCTGTTGACAAAAACCTTGTAGATGGAAACAACATCGATCAAAGGAAGAGTGGTGTCACCAGCCTTGTACTTAGCAAGAACAGCTGGGTCCTCAATGAAAATGACAAAATCGCTGTCGGTACCTTTGTAGAAAAGCTTGTGTGGGGTAGCCATTATGATTGGAATCTAGATGAGGATTGGTTGATTGTGTGTAATTGATTCGAAGCTTCTTGTAGGGTGCTTCAGATAATAGGGGAGGGAAGATGGTTATAGTATTAAAAGTTGTCAGAAGAAGGGGCCCTTTGCTTGGTTTATATAGTATCGTCAGTCACGGCACCAGGCCCCAAAACGCAGCAACCTTATTCCAACAATGCTTGCACTTTTTTGAATGCAGGAGTCACGCGAGCGTTGCATGTAGATCTCTGTGGAGCGACGTCATAGGGGCCTCCAACTCAGCGTCGACCTTTAGCTCGTGGTTTCTTGGCGTAGCTTATGCTGATGAGACTGTGGCTATGAGTGTCGAGAACTTTGGCTTTAGGAACCAAATAACTGCCTCGGGGCTCCAAGGTGGTATTGCTAATTTGAATAAATTGAAGAAGAAATTTCTGCGAGGGCGTGTAAAGGTGCTTGCTCAGTACTCAACCCTGGAAAATGCACTGAGCCTAGGCACTGGTCAACTGAAGGGTCATACTAGCGTGAAGCCTATCTGATAAAAATGACGTAGACATGTCTAGAGCTTGAAAGCAAGTTTGAGAGGGCGCATCTTGTAGTGTTTCTTTGACATTCTCCAAGAATTTCGCAATCGATAAAATTGGAAGCATTCCGTAACGGGCCGAACCCTGGAAAATGGTGGGTCTTTCGCTCGAGCCGCATTGCAAAAACGGGCCCGCGACACAACCAGTTGCTTCGGAGTCCCCAGAGTGTAACACGATTTTAGAGAAAAAAGTCGAAATACGTCAAAAAGAAGGGGTAAATTTACACAGTTGCATTATAACAGACCTCATTGAATTTTAAGTATCTCACAGGAAAGAGGCAATTAAAATCTCTGGTGGCATGAAGGTTCTTCCTACCTGAACGTTGTTGTCTAACTTTAGCCCCAATTTTGTAGACACTCTCGGTGCGTCCAAATACGGATCCAGGGCCGGAGTTCGTAATCATTGTGCCGAGCTTTGCTGTCGCGTTGCGTTTAGTCGTTACGCTGTTGCAGCCCCCAATAGACAAGAATTGAAGAGCTTACGCAGAGAAAAAAGAATTAGAAATTTCTGAATTGAAAACCACGTATAAATCTGCTTCAACGAGTGTTCGCCTTGACTGTTTAAAAAACAAGTCATCTCACCCAAAACACTGAAAAAGAAAAAGTGCAAGAATTGAAGGATGCGAGGTTCGAACTCGCGCGGACAAACGTCCAGAAGATCTTAAGTCTCCCGCCTTAGACCACTCGGCCAACCCTCCGTTATTCGTCACTTTGTTATAAGATAGGCCGTAATACAGTCTGCGACTTACGTAATAAAACCTTTATAGATAGTTAGGTTCAGCCACACGTCGTATGGTTGCCTACTCTATCTCGTGATATTACACCTAAGGTAATATTGGCCTCCTGGCTCCCTTTCGGGGGACTTATTCTTCTCTCATATCCCTTTTCCGTTCCACCTGACGGGTGTGAACAATATACCCTGCACATCTGTTGTGCAGACTGTTTCATCCATACCGGTCGGAGTTTGCCGAGCCGGGTAGGCTCTTTGGCGGAGTCCTCTTCCGAGCGCTGTCCCATACTGTGACATCACTGTTGAATTCCAAACATTACTATCGTAACAATTTTTGTTTCTCTGTAGATAACGAATATACAGAATCTTCGTTGCTTATTTCCATTTTTATAACGTCTGTATTGAGAACCTATTTTTTTCAAACAATTCGGAGGACAATATGATCGAAAATTACTATGGTCATATCGCTTTCGGTTGCTCGTGGATGATTGCGACACTCTTATCAGTGACACCCGCTAAAAGAATGCTTCTGTTTGAAAAGCACAATGGGGCCGTGAGTACTTAAAAAGGGTGAGCTCTACCCTCTTACCGGGAGGAGGGCAAAGTCAGTACTTACATATGTTTGGACGAGTTACCTTCCAACGGAAGTGAGCCTGATAATCCATTCAAAACGCCTCGTGGTTTTGGAGACTTGCGGCTCATCAGTATCGGTCTTTTGAGCTGCGTTTTTCATGGTGGCTGAAGGTTTTTTCAAAACACTGGTCAGGCAATGTCTTCCTCCCTACTGTAAACGTGGAAGCCGTTTGTTGTCTTTGCTCCCTTTTTCTTCTCGAATTTTGAAGTTTGATGTGACAGATTGTTGCTAAGAGAGTAACTCACTCACCCATTAATGATTGGAAACTATGAAGCTATGGATCAAAGACTGTTACGGATCACCGCCTTCTTATTGAACGCCCAAAAGTTTGTTTAACCCATTTTTTAACCCAACGCCCAAGACGAGATTCTCCCGCTACTTCTTTTCGTATCTATGCCCTGGATTATGATGAGTTCTTGTTCTGTTTTCGTTTCGAAAGAAGAGACTCAGACGGAAGAAAACCACGGGAGAATTCTGTGAGATTTCTATTTCGATGCAAAGCTTACATGAAAGTGAATCAAAGTAGTTGGGCCAAAGAGAGGGTTCTTTTTTTATGACCGTTCATCTTGAAGGAGACATAAGGTCAAGGTGCAACATCTGCTTCAGACTTGAACACCTATTGCGTCTACGCTATTTGATTCAGTTGTAGAATACAATGTACTTTAATCTTACAATCGATCTGGCCCGAAAACGTTTATAGCCTTTTATGAACCACGGGTTCTTATAGCCAAAGCACCTGATAAGCCAAAGTTCTTCATCACTTCTTGATTCATTGGGGTGATAAATTGTGTACCGATAAGCCGCGACTAGAACGACTAGGCTCTCGTATACCTAAAGAGAAGAAACCTGCAAGACGTCTGAATGCATCGACTCGGCAATTCTGAGAATTTCTGGGCGCAAAAGAAGTCAAGTATATTGATGAGACTATTTTGGTTGATGATTGAAACAGTGGATTTAAAAAGGGTGCTCTAAAGTCTCGGGGGCCAAATAAATATTTACGAAGCATGGATCTGGCCTCCAAGCCCAGTTGAAAGTATATATCTTAGTCTGTTGCACTTATCAAACTAGCCAATTCTTGGAAAATGAACAGCCTGTGTGGCGTAATGGTTAGCGCATTTGACTTCTAATCAAAAGATTCCGGGTTCGAGTCCCGGCATGGGTTCTGGTTTGCGGCTTTAGCTCAGTTGGGAGAGCGTCAGACTGAAGATCTGAAGGTCCTGTGTTCGATCCACAGAAATCGCATAGAATACTTTTTTGCTCATCCACTGTGTCTGTTTTGCTGTTTTAAAGATTTTACTGGTTATTTCTTGGCCAGATGATATGTGTATTCTGGTTGGGGACCGTTTGGTAGAGAATACCTCTCTGCAGTCCACTATCGAAGGGCATTCTTTTCATTGATCAAGAAAGTGAGCTAAGTTGTCAAAAATGACCGATACAAAGGAAATCCTTTAACGAATTATGAGGCATTGATGGTCTCGTCTTGAACTTCTAATTTTTTTTTTTTTGTATAATTTCGAATTCTATTTTCCACATGACTATAGCTCCACATACCTCTTCACCGATACAAGTCCGCGATCTCTGTTGGCCCAACTCACATAGTTCGGGCTGTAGTGCAGAAGCTCCTCGTATGCAGGGATCGAAAACGCAGCCTCGGAATTCAGGTCAGGATCTGAAGACACAAATTCTAGCTCGCTCCAGAAGCACTCGACTGATACACCCAATTTTTTCACATCAATTTTCTGAACTTTACTGTCAACAGAACTCTCCGCAACCTCCGGAACCCATTGAAAGCCTAAATGGTAAGGCTTATCCCAATCGAGTTTGTTTAATTGTAGCTGATTAATACCCTCGAAGTCCTTGAAGACGTAGTTCCCATTCGAATCTTTTGAGAAACTCTCCGTCAGCCCCCCTTTATCATGAACGGTATCGTTGCTAGGCTTTTTGTCGGCGTAAACCGTAACACTTTTGACTGGTGAGCGAGGCGGTTGAGTATTCTTCTCGCTCATGATCCTAGTCAATGAGTCAGACACCTTAAAGTCGACCTTGCAATTTCTGTTTTTTGGTACGTTGATCTTGATCTCACCCGTGAGCATGCCAAATGGTGCATCTGAGGTAGATGACGAATTTTGCAACACATCTATCTTGAGGAGCTGATCCGGCAGATCCAAGTTTGGCGCTAACAGAGGGTACAACGAAGAATTCCAAGAGTAAATCAGCATTCCATCGCCAATGGCGACCATGCTTAAGTCACTTTTGTTGCTTTTGACAGATGGCATATCCTTGAGAATAGATTCCACCAAAGATGTCAGTCGACCACTGACGGTGATCTCGTTGGTGGGCGGGCTTGAATTCAAATTAATCGTTTCGAGAAATCTCAATTTCAAGGGATTTGATTGATCGAACGGGGCCTTAACTCCGATTGTAACAAGACCATGAACAAGCACGGCGAATAGAACCAACACCATGATTCTGTTAACTTTGAAGATGAAGGGCAAGAATGGGATGGACCAAACAATTGCAAAGGTTTTCAAGAATTTGTAAATCATGTCTTGAGCTGCAAGAGATTCTTGAATTGACTTGTTGATGCCATCCAAAATTAGGAAGCCGGAATTGTAAATGACGTACGATGATACAGGTACGATAATCAAGAATTGAACGGGCCAGTCATACGAGAATGACTTTTGTAAGTGGTTCTGACAATCCCCTCCGTATTCTGAGTTTAGAGACAAGGATGACGACTCCGCAAACGAATTAGCGTCATTCAGCCCGTAAGGATGCTGAAAGTTATTATGCAAGAGAGGCTGGCGGTCATCATGATCAGCGGCGTAAGTTTTTTTGGACGACTTCTTAAAGCTCCAGCCTACCAAGCCAAGGATGGCAGCGAAGGAATGGAGTACGTAAAGAAGCGGAATGAATAGCTCGCCTGTGTGATCATCGCCTATTCTGTTTTTGGAAAGTTTGATTGTCGACCAAAGCAAGGCCGCCCAGCAAAGGAAGCCAGACTCGAGTATGACAATGAGCTTTTCATCATGTTGGTGACCCTTAAACGTTTTGAGAAGGACGTTGAGGCCATTCAAAAAGGCGTAGTTCAACAACAAAAAAAGCGAGAATAAGGTCGCAACAAGACTGTTGATTGAACTGTTTGCCAAGAAGACGTTGCTCGGAATAACAAACACATCAAAGCAGAAACTCAAGATGGTCACAGAAAGAACAAAAGACAAAGGAAATTTGACAACGTTGACAAAATTGAAGTTCCAAGCCTTCTGTCCATTGAAAATGACGATAAGCAAAAGAATAGAGAGGGCAGGAACGACAACAAGCAATACGATATTGACGACCACAATGCCGGAGATTGGAGCGGCAAAGAAGAAATTCATGAATGAGGTATAGGCAGAAAAGTCGGTCAGTCTGACAGCCTGCGTCGAGTCATCCAAGTCTATCTCGTCATGTGCAAAATGAACGGCGAAGTCCAAGGCCGATGACAACATGTGCCACAAAGACTTGACGTTGACATTTTTGATGTTGTCGCCCGCAGTATGGTAAAGATCTCTAGGTTTGTAGAACGCTAAGTCTAAACCTCTTATGCCTCCCTTATCTTTGTACACAGAGTAGTCTGTCTCACTGTGGATGAGTTTATTGTTGAATCCCTGCTGAAACAAGGAGGTTGCAAATGGGTAACGCACCGAGGAGAAGTGTTTGACAATTCCATAATCGGTTCCTCTGAACAAAATGGCCTTGCCGCCCGCACCGGTACCCTCCAAATTCAAAAAGTAGCCAGTCTGAGAAAACCAAGGATGTTTCAAGAAAGAGTGAGCCCCGTAAAGCCCGAATTCTTCGTTGTTATTGAAGTTAAAAATGATCGTACGCTTGGGCTGAGAAGTCCCTCTGTCCGCAAGGTATTTCAAAAGACCCATCATCGATGCAACGCCCATTCCGTCATCAGTGACGCCGAACGCAGAAGGCACGGAGTCGAAATGAGAGCTTAATAAGAGCGCAGGCAAACTTGCATCTGTTCCATTTACTCGCACTAACAAATTGTTGCTCTCATAGTAAGAAACAGAGTCGTAATTGAGGTATTTGACGGCGAACATGACATTATTTGTGTAATTGAGGTCATTGTCATACTCGATAAAATCGGAGTGAGCAACGAGCCCCAATATCTCTTTTTCTAAGAAGTCATGAACTTTATCGTTATTCTTTGAGGTGTAGGTATGCTCATGGGCACCAATTGATTGAAGTACTGACCATGAATAGTCCAACACAAACGACTCGAACTTGTCAGAGGGCAAGTCAACTGAATATTCAAGAGAGTTGTCAATCACGGAAAGGACGGTTGTAGTCAACAAAGTGGCAAACATTAAGATGGTCAAGGATGTCTTTCTATATCCAAACAAAGAACGCACCCCACGCACAAACCAATTGGGCAGGGGCGTCGCCGCTGAGTCTGTTTCCGAAAGGCTACGAAACCTGGGGGAGTCAGCCTCGCCTGTTTCCCGGTGTGGGTCGGAGGCACTATGTGTGGACATTTACCGAAGGAGATTTGTGTGGGTGTTTAGATTGGTTCGGCAAGAGAGGTGACTGCGAGGATAGTGGTCTCGTATGGGGGTAGCCAAGTATCTGCGAAACTTATCTACAGATCTAACGAGCAACAGCCAGCAGGCTGAACCAGTGCGAGCCTCGGTCTATCGTACAACTCCCTGTCACGAAACTCACAAGAACCACCGCAGGCACTGCTTCTCTGAAGGGAAATGTTATACCAGATCATGCACGGGGTGAGTCAGGTGATTGAGACAGTTTTCTGTGCCACAATCCCGGTTCACGTGAAGGAGTGCTTGGAGAAATGGGCCGGCGTAAAACCCGTGCACCAGGTCCAACGACCTGGCTATCTTACCCACCATGCCTGCTACGGAGAAAAAGCCATGGAGAAACCGAGTGTCTCACAGTGTTTGCCAATGACTTTCGTCCCCTTGAAAAATGATCTCATCTTGAGAGCCGCCAAGGGCGAAAAGGTTGAAAGACCCCCGGTCTGGATTATGGTATGTTTTCTTTTTCCTGACATTTTTTATTCTGATTATGGTATTCAGTTTCTTCCAGTAATACTAACATTATCAGAGACAAGCCGGCAGATACTTGCCAGAATATCACGAGGTGAAAGGCAAACGTGATTTTTTCGAAACATGTAGAGATGCTGAGATTGCTGCTGAGATCACAATCCAGCCCGTTGATCATTACGATGGATTGATCGACGCTGCCATCATATTTAGTGATATCTTGGTCATTCCACAAGCTATGGGGTTTGAGATAGAGATGGTCGAAGGTAAGGGGCCTGTCTTTGTTGATCCATTGAGATCACAAGATGATCTCAAACGTGTGGTAATGAAACCAGACATATTGAAGGAATTGGACTGGGCATTCAAGGCCATTACACTCACCAGAACAAAGTTGAATGGCCGTGTGCCTCTTTTGGGATTCTGTGGAGCCCCATGGACTTTATTGGTTTACATGACTGAAGGCCAAGGATCCAAGATGTTTAGATTCGCCAAAGAATGGATCTACCAGTATACAAAAGACTCTCACGCTTTATTACAGGCTATCACAGACGCCTGTATCGAGTTCTTGGCACAGCAAGTTGTGGCTGGCGCCCAAATGTTGCAAGTATTCGAATCTTGGGCGGGCGAATTGGGTCCCCATGAGTTCAACGAATTCTGCTTACCTTATTTACGTCAGATAGCCAAAAAGTTGCCAACCAGATTGACGGAATTGGGTGTCAATGAAAAAATTCCTCTCACTGTATTTGCCAAGGGTGCATGGTACGCTTTGAACGACTTGTGCGATTCTGGCTACGATACTGTTTCGCTCGACTGGATGTACAAGCCAGAGGAAGCTGTTAAGGTTGCCGATGGCCGCAGAATTACCTTGCAAGGGAATTTGGATCCAGGAATCATGTATGGTTCTGACGAGGTTATTTCTGAAAAAGTTGAGCAGATGATCAATGGTTTTGGAGGTGGGAAACAAAATTACATCATTAACTTTGGCCACGGTACACATCCATTCATGAAGCCAGAAAAGGTTGGGCATTTCTTGAAAGAGTGTCACAGGATCGGATCTCAATGATTGATCAACAATTCTACGTGTGTATATATCGAAATCAATGAGCTCGAATAGTACGAGTGAACTTTTTTTTTTCGTGGCACAAGTGCGTCAAATCATGTATTTCAAATTCGCACACTCGCGTGTTTGTCTGTTGGCGGATGTGGAATTGAGATCTTACGAAAACGCCACGAATAAACTTAAAACAACATACCTGTAATATATTCAATTGATGTGTTGGTGATCAAATAACGCACTTTCAGTGGCTTTTCCTTCACACATCCTGTTTACGATTTATGTTACCAGATGCTAGATTCCTATTGTTCGCAATCTTTGACAAATTTTGCACTTTAATAGGCACATTTCATTGGGCTCGAATGAAAAACGTAAGTACTACGTCAAAACTATGTTTTGCTCATTTGAAGAAATCTTGAGATTCGGTTTGACGAACAACCTGATACTAGGTGGGTAAAGTTTTTTAATTCTCTAGTATCAACGATGCTGAACTTGTCCGGCAAGCGTGGACTCAGGACTAGGTGGGGCAGGGAAGATCTTGCGACTTGTTGCGAGGTTCCTGACACCCAAATCAAGCGCTGGGAAAAAGTTTAGAAAAACTGGATGTTTAGTCAATTTTCTTAATTATAAGGCTTAGCTGTATATGAAGTTTGATGCGGCTATTCCTTCTCACCAGATTTGTTTTCCGGTTCCGCCGCCGTATTGGCTCCACTTCATTTGCGGCCGGTACTGCGCATTACTGAGAAACATTGCAATGAACTTTGCCTCTGGCTCAAACTGAAATTTTCATCACTTGCAATCCACTGAAATGAGTAAAGACGAGCACTACATTTTTGATCTCGAGACGGACTTTTTGGACTCACTAGAGCTCCTATACTTTGACGAATCTTTATCTGTCGTTGATGTAAACTCTTCGAAAGGTAATGATATCGTCCCAGAAACGCAATCGGCCACCAAAGTGAAAAACTTAAGCGAATGCTCGACCTGTTTATTGAAATTTGGCATCGAAACACCTCAAAAGGAAAGGAACAGTCATTATAAGTCAGACTTGCATCGCCTCAACTTGAAGCGGTCACTCAATGGGTTGAGCCCGTTGGCAGAGGCTGACTTTGAAGAGTATCTAGAAACCCAGTCAATCGAAAGTATATCTGGATCAGAAGATTCAGAATCCGAGTCAGACACTGAATTTGAGCAAGAAAGACTCCCGACTGTCTTCGAAAGACTTTCCATGAATGATCAGGTCGAAGGCGAAGAGGAGCGTCATGCGAGTCATATGAATACGCATTCGCCCTTTGTCATGCTAAGTTCTTCAAAATTGGAGAGCTCGAAAGGGTTTGGTGCATACAAAGCAATCTTTGATGATGCTACATTGAGCAATGGTGAGGTAGTTGATGCTTTAAGAAAGTTCAATACCCACGAGCCGAAACTGGGGTTGTCCGTTCTTCTAATGATAGGGGGCGGCCACTTCGCTGGTGCTGTGATCTCTCACCAACGTGCGAACACAAAGGGAAATGCCAAGAACCACAAAGAATCGCTACAAGCACAGAAAGTCATCGTGCTTGAGCTGAAGACCTTTCACCGTTACACGACGAGGCGAAAACAGGGTGGCTCTCAAAGTGCTTCGGACAATGCTCGAGGCAAGGCAAACTCCGCCGGGTCTAGCATTCGCAGATATAACGAACAAGCATTGAAAAAAGACGTTCATGATTTGCTTGTATCATGGAAATCCTACTTGTCGCAAGCGGAGCACATCTTTATCAGAGCTAACGGCGCCGATAGCAGGAAAACCTTGATGGGTTTTGAGGGAAGCATTCTAAAGCATGAAGATCCAAGAGTAAAATCAATTCCATTCACAACGAAACGAGCAACTCTTGGTGAGGTGAAAAGCTCATGGGTGAAACTTACGTATCTCTGTATATTGGAGTTTCCGAAGGTGAAAAAGGTTGCCGAGAAACCACAAAAGGAGGAAAGGAAGTCTAAAACACCAGAGATAATTCCGGAATCTGAGTCAGACAAACACTCCAGAGAAATTGTGGGGCTTTTGAAGAAATCAAAGGCACCGCTTATGGTGAACTATATGAAGAGCAACGGCTTAGATATAAATCTATCACTCACACCGGGAAGTCAATACGCGCATACACCTACGCCCCTTCACTATGCATCGTGGCAAGGTCTTCATCACATGGTTAAAGTTCTCTTGACTAACATGGGGGCAGACCCCACAATCGTTAATGTGAGCGGAAAAACGGCATACCAAATCAGCAACTCTAAGGAAACCAAGAGTGTGTTTCAAATTTGCAGGCACAGTTTGGGAGAAGCCTACTGTGATTGGGAGAAGGCCAAAGTGGGACCACCAAAAACTAGTGAAGAGGTTGCCGCTGACAATGCTAAAGAGAAAAATGCACAACAGGCCGAAAGCAGAAGGTTGATAGAGAAGGAGCTAGCTAAAAAAACCGAGTTAGAGATGAAGAAACCCACTCTACAATCTAGTGGAAGAGTCGGTGGAGAGAAGGTTTTTGCCTCTGTGGTAGAGACAAGTGGGTTGACTGATCAGCAGAAAATGCGCCTGATGCGCGAGCAGCGGGCGCGAGCAGCGGAGGCAAGAATGAAGAGAGGTGGCCAGTAAGACTAGTGAAAGTTTCTTAATGAGGAGAGACCGCAATTCCATGTCTCGCATGGAACGAAAACAAGAGATGATGCTATTCGCATTGGGGAAGAGGATCTGAGAGGATATTTGCGCATATGAAATTCTACGCCTCTAATTGACTCCATTACTGAAGGGGAAGACAACTCGGCATAATTAGGTTAACTGAGTTTGCTGCCATGAGAAGTACACGACGAGAATTGCAAGAACCTGTGAATAAAGTGGATAGTAAAGATCATCATCAGCAAGTTGTGGGCATTGTAGTAGACGCTCGCAGGAGATCTCGCAATTGCGCAGGCTCTTCGAACTTGTCAATCAATGTCCTAAATAGAGCTGATGTCAAAGCTCCATGATAAACTCAATTTTTTATAGAACATGTTTTGTCATCTGCTCCACGCAACTCAATGTGACTTACAGTCGGTTAATGTTACGGTGAATATTATTCAGCGGGTTCCATCAGCCACGCGGTTGGCTTCCCACGCAGGTGCGCGGAACTTGACCAGAATCAGTTAGCCTCCGTCCCCGACATCCTGCGCGTCACTGTATCTCTGTGGCGAAACACGCTGCAGCCCACTTACGAAGCGCTTCATAACAGAAGCCCTTACACTTGTGTAGCTCATCACAAAAGTGTAATTTCAAAAGTAAGTAATTTTTCTCCTCAGAGGGATAGCCCTAGTTTTCGTTCCTTGTTCGATTGTTACCGGAGGCTTTTCTTTCAGTTCAAATCACGCAGTTTAATCCTCGAACAATATAGTCGGAAATTATTTCTCTTGTCCGAGAGCGTGGCAACCTGTCAAATACGCAAGTTCTGCAGATGTTCACAAAAGTTCAGTCTGCATCCAGAGAGCCGTTTCAGGACCAAGACACGGAGACGGAAATGGGCTCCATCGATAGATGAAAATCATGAATCTTGCATGAAAGGCTATTGTCGGCCATGTCGATAAAACATGGCCAATTCTTCCCGAGAACCAATGATCTCTTCATCGGCATCAAATCCCGATTTGCTTCAACAATCAAAATAGGTTGACAAAATCAAAGAATGACTGATAATCAATCCATATCCTCTGCAGCTGGCCCAGTTGCCCTAGAACCTGCCCAGGATGAGTCTAAAAAGTTTTTTGAGTCGGATGCTGGTGACGGGACACGGAGGGAAGACTTCTACTTAAGTGGAGTCACATTGGGTTTGTGCGTCCTTTCGCTTTTCCTTTGTATGTTTTTATTTGCTTTGGATCAGCTAATTGTGGCCACTCTCTTGTCCACTGTCGGCAACAAGTTCAATGCAGTGAACCAAATCGGCTGGCTCACATCAGGATTTCTCATCAGTATGTCCGTCCTTGTTCTTGTATGGGGAAAACTTTCGATTATTTTCGGCCGAAAATCCTCCATGGTTGCTTCAATTGTTCTCTTCGAAGCCGGTTCCTTGATGTGCGCATTGGCCAATGATATGAACGTGCTCATTGGAGGTAGAGTTTTGGCTGGTGTCGGAGGTGGAGGAATCCAGACTTTGGTTTTCATTGTCATTACCGAGGTGTTTCCAATTCACAGAAGACCCTTGGGTATCGCCATTCTCGGCTGTACCTTTGCTGTTGCCTCTGTCGTGGGACCATTGATTGGTGGTGCCTTCACATCCAACGTGTCTTGGAGGTGGTGTTTCTACATCAATTTACCCATTGGTGCGCTCGCTTTGGCAGTTTTCGTGTTGGTGTTTAAACCTCCCAAGACGAAATCTAAGGCCATGGAAAAGCTTAGTTTGATCGACTACCCAGGTGTCTTTTTAGTTGCATCGGGCTTGGTTTTATTGCTTTTGGGATTGACTTTCGGATCTGATGGCCTGCACACCTGGGACTCCGCTGCCGTCATTTGCAGCTTTGTTCTCGGGGGTCTTTTGACCATTGCATTTTGCGTGTGGAACTTCTTCTTTTCAAAACATCCACTAATTCCAGTTGACGTTGTGTTGGCATTTCCTACCTTGGCAGCTGCTGTTCAAATGTTTGGAACTTTCGGCTACTTCATTGCCAGTGTTTTATATTTGTCTATCTACTTTCAGGTCATTCATGACGCGTCTGCTTGGCAATCTGGAGTTCACTTGTTGCCCCTTATCATTGCTGTTGTCATTTTCTCCATTGCGTCCGGCATCTTCGTAAAAAAGACGACGATAGTCAAGCCCGTTTCCATTTTTGGAGTCATTGTGGGATTCATTGGCTGTGGATTAATTACCTTACTTGAGGTAGACTCTAGTTCTTCGAAAAAAATTGGGTTGTTAATTTGCACTGGCGTTGGTGTTGGATCTCAGATGCAATCTGCCATTATGGCCGGCCAAATAACTGCGCCAAAGACCCCGGGTGGTGTAATCTTGGCCACTACCTTAATTAACTTTTTGCGTTCATTCGGTGGTGCACTTTCTGGAGCTCTTGCAGATGCCGTCTTTGGTGCATCTTTTAACAACAACATTGTTAGTGCCTTGAAGTCTCAACCACAATCTGTGGTAACAGAGCTTTCGAGTCATAACTTGAAGACAATCATCGCCTCGTCCGCGATCATCCAGGAGATGACACCAGAGACAAGGGCGTTTGTGAAGCTGCAAATCATGGAAGCTATCAGAAGTGTTTTCTATATGAACTTTGCGTTCGCAGCTATATCTGTCTTTGGTGTAATATTCTTGACGAACAAGAGATTGCCGAGGGCCACCAATCAAGTGAGAGATGAGCCAAAGATTGAGGTCAGCGAGTCGGTGTCTCATACAGACAATGATGTAGAGTCGACAATCGGGGAGAATAACTGAAATTCTTTGAAACAAGAAAGCTAGCCAAATCCTTTGAGCGAGGAGAAGGCTTGAGCCATATCAGCCCGTTTGATGATGCACTTGTTCATCATATCACGCCTCCAACACTTATAATTCGTCTGAATGTGCTTTGTTCATCCAAGCAGTAGGTAAACTAGCCAGCATTCAACCTTTTACACTACTTAATAATAAAAAATACATTTGATACTCTTTCATTGTTTAATTTAAATTTGTCCCGTGTGGTCTCGACCTTTTTGATGGGTAAATATATAAGTGAGATCACCGTGTGCTTTTGGAATTAATGTGTTTAGAATCTTATCACCTGTATTCATGTGATTTTGGAACTGTTGGGGATCAAAATGTCTATAATGAGACAAAGCGGATCTGATTGTCTGCTTTTTGTTTGAAACAGATTGGTCCAATTCTTTGTATTCCAAAGCGCTCATCCAGCCAGCAGAAGATGACCGGTGTGCTTGAGCAGCTTCTTCATTAGTCAGACTTTGCGAGTGCATGACAGATGCTTGTGAATCGTTATCTTGTGATACTGCCTGAGACAAATCGATTTCTTCTCCTTGACCTGAGCACTCACAATCAATTAGATCATGCGTGTTACAGCTTGAATCCACCACAGTAAACAAATCGCGAAGGTCCTCATAGTCGAAAATGTTCAGCGTCGACTCCAAATTATCATCCAAAAACATGTCGCTTAGATTGTTTTTCATTAGCTGACGCTGAAAAATCTTCTCATCTATTGAGCCAGTTGTAAATAGCCGGTATATGAAAACAGGCTTTTTTTGGCCGTCCCGGTGTATCCGTGCCATTGCTTGTAAATCTATCAGTGGGTTCCAATCATTATCAAACAATATTAATCTTGACGCTCCAATGAGATTGAGTCCGATTCCGCCAGCTTTCGCAGACAAGAGAAAAACCTCATACTTGTTGGATTTGTTGAAAGATGTCACAAGAGCGTCTCTAGTAGCCAGGGGAGTTGACCCGTCCAAACGTGCGTACAGAAAATTCAACTTCAGAAGAACTCGTTCCAAGAGATCAAGAGTCTGCGTGTAGTTGGACACCAAGACGACATTCTCACCCAGATTTCTGAATTGTAACAATAGAGGAATGGCCACGTTCATTTTACTCCCTGTAGTTCTACTAGACAACGCCGAATGCATGAGTCCAGAGGGAACTTCAATACGGTTCTTCGCCAAAGACTTGTAGAAAGCATCGTCTGCCAAAAGCGATGGTGAGTTACAAATTTTGCGGAGAAGATTAATAGTGGGCAAAACTTCCCGAGTTGCTGAGCTAACAAGAGAATTGAAGCCCATCGATTCGATCACAAATTGAAACAACTGATTTTGGAGTTTTGTGGGCCGACAAAAGAGAAGAATATCAGTTTTTGCCGTCAAATACTCTTCAATGACCGCTTTGGTCCTTCGGATTGTAAATGTTTTTGTTTTTTCAATCAACAAGGACGACTTTTCTCTCCCTTGTTGTGCGACGCTTGCGTCAAAACAATTGACGTCTCTTGCCCTCAGAATTGGCTTGAGGAACTCCTTTTGAAACTCGGGCATGGTACCCAAGAGTCCTGGATTAATGAAGTTCGCAATGTTGTAAAACTCGTTGAGGTCATTTTGAATCGGTGTCCCCGTGAGAACAAGCCGCCTCTTTACAGGTATCCCATTCAAAAATTTAAGGACTTTGTTCGCCGAATTCTTGAGCCTGTGGCCCTCATCACACACTAAGAGATCAACATGTACCGTAGATAATTCGCTAGAACAAGCGAGAACTTTCTCGTAGTTCATTATGAGGACTTGGTATACCTTGGTTTTCCCAAAATTGATGATGTCTTGTTTGTCCTTAGCCGTAGACAGGTTTTTGCTGTTCAATGCCAATATGCCGATACGGTTTAGGTTTAACCATTTTCCAAATTCCTTCCGCCAATTTTCTATGAGGCTCACAGGACAGCAGATGAGTACCTTATTTATCACGTTTTTTTCATCCGGCAAGGGTGATTGCTTGAGAAGTGTCCAGATAAGCGATATAGTCATCAATGTCTTCCCAAGTCCCATTTCATCTGCTAGTAATGCTCCGTATTGGTTTTCGTTGCGCATTCCCATGAGGCACTCGTAAAGAAAAACCACACCTTCTCTCTGGTGACGACGAAGGAATTGAGTTAGTCTTTTATCAACAACCACCGGTCTCGAGTGTGGAATCGAGAGTGAGGGAAGAACAAATGAGTCGACCGGGGTTTCAAAATGCTCACCCGTTTGCGTCAAGATATTGCGATTGGGTTTATCCGAGGTTTGCACCTCTATTTTACCAGATTCATCGGTCGAGCCGCTTTTCATAGCGTGACGCTTAAAGGCAGTACATATCAATGGTTGATCGCATGGGGGGCCAGTAGATGGATCCAAATGTCGTTGAGGATCTGCGGAATCTAAATCTGTAGTTCCAAACAAATTCTCTCGTGTCGTTTCGCAGTCAACCTCTGCCTCATAGACCCCGATTGATAGAGTCCCTTCCAACACAGTGTTCTTTGTGCGGCTCACCAATTTATAGGACCCGTCAGACAACTGAATCCTTAGAGAAAGTCCCGTATCCGAGACAACAATGTAGCCATCACCCTCCCAAGACTTGTTCTTCTTATTGGACCTTTTTCTCCACTGAACAGAGAAGTATTTCTTGTCCTGAAGAAGCAGTCGGTCTTGCAGATTATTGGCCGACTCAGAACCTATAGATGCGGTTGGATTCACATCAGGTTTTGGTACTTTTTCATCGCAGTGATTTTTCAGCTGAACTACATTTCGTCTGGCAAGTTTTGGGTTTTGTTTGACGCGTTTGTGTGATATTGTGTGAAGCTTCGCCGCGTCTGCTGCCTGAGATGTTGTACCATTTGATGGCTGATAATCCGGGAGCTCTGCAGCTTCCGAACTGGTCTCGGAAACAAAAAGTTGAGTTCCCTTTTCATCAGAATCTACAGCAGAGTCACTAGCAGTTTTAGTGATAGGTCGTGGAGGCTTGAATGGGGCATTAGCACGTTTGTACATATTGAGCAAAAGGCGTACAATGAGTGCGAGACGCGACTACTCTAGTTTACTAAAGTGTCAAATCGCGGAACGGCGATTTATTCAAAAAGCTGAGGGAAAACAAGAAGAGAGGTACATGCAATAAAAAACGGCAGATGAAACCCAGTGAAAAACACAAAAAAAGCATAGTCAAAATATCAGAGGGGCTCTCAATTTTTTCTTAAGCTTGCGTTCTTCGCTATAGAGAAGAATCCCTAGAGAAAGACAGCGAGTCATCGCACGAGTACAAGTGCCGGAAACGAACCTTTATACATTAACCAAACCTATGAAAAATTCTAATAATCCCCACCAGTCAAGTAATAGTAGCTTCTTGAAATTAAGAAGGGGACATACGTAGGAACCACACTGTACAAGCCATACGCGACGAAGGAAAGAAACACAACTATGAAAAGGTGCAAGAAAACACCCTCGGGTCCTGTCAACATGTAGAAGGGAAAGTGATGATAGTAAAGGTTCCATATCCTTTTCAGCGAGTCCCGTGTCATGGTGTTTGTTGGAGCTTCTTGTGAGGCTGAGCGAGTGTGGAGTTCCAGGCGCCTGGGACAAGGTCGAGTGCGTTAAGAAGCGTTGATAAGGATAGGGTGTGGACGGCAGTGCTGGCCTAGGGAGATAGGAGGTTTTTGGGTTTCGCGAGAAGCAAGAGAGGCAGAGGACCTCGGTGGAAAAAACGTTCACCGCAAGCGGGAGAGCCGAGCCGAGCCGAGTAGACAAAGGAAAAAAAAAAAAAGAGAGAGAAACAGAAAAGAGGTGTCCAGCTTTAAATGCCAAGAATACAATAGTCCCGAGTTTGCGTCTACTTGAATATACACGAGGCACAGAAATCTCTCTAAACTTTTTCATCTATTCACCAAAACATCAATCGTCGAACCCTTTTGATGAGGTCCCCCATTTTACTCTAGCGGTGTCTATATGCCATTCTCTTTCTCTTATCAGTGGAGCCAGCTTTTCATATCAAACAATTACCCCGATTTGCTGCGAGGCAAGTCCCAGGATTTGTTGCTTGAGAAGATGAAAAGGAAAGCCAACGCATCGAACTCAGAAGCCTCAGGTTTTGACCATGGAGTTAACATCGATTTTGTGCTTCCGCTTTAGATGATCGTCCCGGGATTTCGTGCTGCTCAATGCCCCATCTCTTCGCACCTACAGGCCGCGATGCCATCTGCGGAACCTGTCATTTTGGATCAGAAATGGAGATACTGACGGATCTCAAGAATGACAAAATGACAAAAGCGAGCTCAATCGATTTTGCGGAGTACAAGATAAAGCTAGTGGCCACAAAGGCTACAGACATCCACGATACTGTCGATTTCATCTCTGATTTCACTGACATCTCGCTGGCTTTGGCCGAGGCTCATTCGTCGGGGAAGCATTATATCTTGAAGCTTGATACCATGACTGTCTGGTTTACGCGGGCTTTTCAAGTATCGAGAGTTAACCAGAATTTTATCAATCAGTTTGATCTGCTTGTTCCATCTACGCAATTGCTTCGTATTTTTGATAACATTTGCCAGGTCTACGAAACGGGGAATGGGCCTTTTACAAATGCTGCATTCGGCTTGCTCTCAAAGTTGATACAGTTCGCCAACAAAATTTGTGTTTCCATTGACGGATCCACTTTGGCAACTCAGTTGTCTGAATTGGTCATGTCGATCCCTTCCACGCAAAAGAGCTTTTACATAATTTCCGAAACCTTCATCAAGGAAATGGAAGGTGCTGTGTCTGCGCTTTCCCAAGAGGGAGATGCTTTCCCCAAAAAATGTTTGGACGTCATGTGGTCTTCTGCTTTGGCAAACTCGGCCAGCAAGGCCCTATCGTCATATTACATGCGCTCCCACGATCCCAAAATCAGCGCTGAGAATTATATAATAGCATGGTCTCCTCTTGTTGAGAATTCTCTCAAGATTGCCAGTGTCAGGCCCAACATCATCAACCATCTTCTCCCAAAGCTTTTCAGGCTCTGTCCCCAAGCATTTCTTGATTGGGTCAAGTCATTAAACATCCAAAAAGGCACCGATACCTGGCGCCTTCTTATGCTACCTTTACTCAATTGCGCTTACATTATCTCACCAGTGAACGATCCAGTTGCCTGTAAAGTATTGACTGATACGGAACTCATGAGCCATTTAACACACTCTGATGAGCGCTGTCGCCGAGACTCCTTCGCTTTGGTATGCTCGGCGATATCTGCAACAAAGGGTGCTCCTCAATATGCTTTACAAATTATTCTGGATCCATTGGTCTTAGGAGTTTTCTTTAAGGAGAGCATCACACCCGAATCTAGAAGCGATTTCTATTCTCTGTTGAGAAGAGCATTGCTCAATTGCCGAGAATTTGTCATAACTCAGGAGAACCGCTTGGTGAAAAAGCCCGACGCCGAAGTGGAAACTGTCATTTCTACACTCAAATCAAAACTACGAGCAGCCTTTGACTACACTGCTTCTCAACTTGTTCCAGATTCTTCTTACGCACAGTTGACTTTATCGACTGAATTCTTAAGGTTTTTTATCGAGTTTGAGTTCGATGGGGTGAAAAGAGGCATCCGGGGGGACGTGAAAGCTAGCCTGAAATTTTTTGATATTTATACGCTCAAGCTCACAAGTACCTTGTTAAGATTCGTCTCCAATAACTACGAGGATATAAGATCGCAGTGCTTGCGTATGCTTATTCATTGCCCATTCGGAATGCTTGAACGCGTTTATCGCCAGGATATTATGGAGAACACCATGAGTTTGTTGTCATCCCTCAAAGGAAGACAAAGTGATGGAGGCGCGCAAGTCATGAAGAGCGTAGCCCAGATTTACATGAAGCATGAACGAGCTGACGAGTTTTTTGGCTGCTTAAACACATTACTTTTTAGTATGAACAAAGCAGTCGAGTCGGACCTTCAAATTCATGGCCATTTCACTGCTATTGGCGAGATCTTATCTTTGATGCCACCTGGCTTTTATGAAAAATATCAGTTGCGATTAGACCCGATCATCGCCTCATTATTGCATATTTCCTTTCAGCTGTGGGAGATTATCAAACCACAAATGACTCTTCCACCCTCCCAATTTGAGGAGGAATCCGATTCCGAAGTTTGGAGAACCGTAAAAGAGAACTCTTTTCTTTTGGAAGTCATTCTCAATCTCAATGCTTCCAATCAATGGAAAGTGTTTAATCAAAAAATATTTCTAAACGTTTGTGATCTTCTCATGGACCAGTTAGGTAATATTTCACATAGAGGAGCATTTTCTGCCATTTATCCAACATTTGTCCAGGCGTGTAAATTTTGTTATAAAACACAACTTGATGGCAAACCTTTGGAGTGGTTAGAGGCAAATTTGAAGCTCCTAGAGACTAAGGAGCAATTCATTTCAAGACGATCCGCAGGCTTGCCTTTCATGCTCACTGCAATATTGAATTCGTGTACCTCAGATCAGACAAGACTTCAATCGTTCCTTGAGCTTACATTTTCCGAACTTTTCAGAGTAGTCCAAAGCGAATACTCGCCATCTGGCGACGAAAAGAATGACCTTCCCCAGGTACACGCCTTCAATTGCATGAAGTACATTTTCAGAGATTCAGGCTTGAGCTTGTCTGTTCTGAGCTATCTAGAAAAGGCACTAGAGGTTTCATTGACGCACATGGATCATTCGACGTGGGCCATAAAAAACGGTGCCGTTATGCTCTTTACATCTCTCCAAGAAAGGCTTTTTGGCTCTCATAAATTAGGAGAAATCACACCAAGTAGAAACGCTTCTCTGTTTTTCAGCAGGTACGCTGGTATTAAGAAGGTTCTTTTACACAAGCTTGAATTTTCCAAGAACTTTAACGACGTGTTCCTCGTGTTGTCGATTTTACTGAGATTGCAAACCTTCTCAGAGAGAGACAGCACTCTTGAGCCATTCATAAATATCCTTATCACAAAATTTTTGGGTCACAGAGTTTGGAAGATCCGCGAGATGGCTGCCAGACTGCTTTGCCTGATGACGCACATTCACAACTACCCTCGGACCTTCGAAAAAATGACTGACTTCAAGAGTCTTTCTCAAAACGAAATTCATGGTAGATTTATGTGCTTATTGGAATTCACTGACTCCGCAAAGAGATCTCACTTGGACTGTTCTCGATGCGTTCATTCTGTGGAAAAATGGTTTGTGGATAAGAGAAACGAACACAGCTGGGTTAACTTAAGAGCAGCGCTTTTGATATTGTTGATGGACGAACTCTCCCATGAGGTCTTCGAGGTTTTGAAACTGCGTGTTCAAAACATTCTCTTGGATGAGAAGTCGCCTTTAAATGGCCCGCGGGAGTTGTTCTTAAAGTCAGCCGTGACCGCCATCTTCAGTTCTTCAGACAATTCCCCTGAACTCACTGAACTATCGCGAACGTATATGACTGCAAGAGATTATGAGGCTCAACTCGCTGTGGCAAAATATTGGACAAATAATTGTCAGCAATTTGGCAGAGCGACAGAGCTTCACGACCTCGCAATCGACGTGATAAACAACGTAATTACATGGAATCATGTCAAAGCAGAGCTTTTGGGATTATTGTTGGCCTCAGAAATAAGAATTCCAAAACCACTTAAACCCCTGGCTGAATGGACTGACTCCATGAAAAGCCTCAGCTTAGTGCTTCAGGCCCGGCTGAAGCAAATGGACGAAAGCCATATTTGTGAATCTGCAGCCAAGCTTGCTGCTGATTTCTTTTCAGAAGAGAATCGAAGTTTATCCGTCCTAGCAAGCCAAAGTTTACTTTCAAAGAAGGTAAAGGACCAGTTTGTTGCAGCCAAAACATCTTTCTTGCTTTACGAAATGCTCAGTGACGATTCGAGTCGTGTAAGGTCATTGGCGTGTGTCGATGGTACATGCGCCCAAGCAAGTATGGACATCGTTCTTGATGAATTGATACGGAACTACCAAAAAGATGTATTTATCATTCTTCTTCAAGCTGGGGAGAGCAGCATCATGGTCAATTTAAAGGATCTTCTGACGGAACGGGCGAACTTACATTTCGAGATTGAAAGGTCGAATCTCTTCAAAAACGAAGTAGATTATCATCGTCAATTGACTGATAAATTAGTCACATTGACACAGAGCCACACAGAACTAAGACCTCTAACGGAGGCCGTTGCTTCTCGTTGCATCGCATCAGTATGGGAGTCAGTAAAAGCCAACCAAGACCTCGTAGCAACCTGGACTTTTAATGTGCATTTGGACTCAGCCATACGAAAGCTCTTCCAACTTGAGAAAATGTGCTCCGAAGAATGCAAGGCAGAGCTTACTGACCTTAAGCAATTTCTTGAAAGCAGGCAATACTACATATGAATATAGCTCCACGCACGATGTAATTTTAATGATACTTGCTAAGTGAGCGTAAATGTTTTGCACCCAAACTAGACTTGGGGCGGGTAACCCGCCCGCGCGAGATATATAAAGGAGAGAAAATTTCCTTTCCCATTGGTGATCAATCCTCATGAAAACTCAGTACAAACGGTATGTGAACTATCAAGGTTTTAATGATGAATTCATATTTAACAACAACGAATTTCTTCACCTGAAAACTCGTGTAGATAAAAAAATACAGAGCTTTTTAACACTGACAAACCTTTTTACTTGTGCAATTATGAATTGTTACTAACAAACCAAGACTTTCCGCCAGTGCCGAATTATCAGTGCCGAATTTTCCATCTTGTATGACATCCAATCTCTGGAACTAAAAACCAGTTCATTATTTAAGTCTCAAAACCTAAGCATAAAAGTTGCAAATGTTTTGAGTGTCTTTGCTTCTCTTTCTCGTATTTATTGCCTCTCCTGACCTCCATCTTGACCCGCGCATTCACTTTGGGATAACTAGACTCTCAGAGACAAAAATTTGGGAGGTACAAATTACTCTTCAGCCGAGCTCTTGACGTCCTCGTATATCGAAGCTCTTGGCTTAGTCCCAAGCGGTCAGTTCTAAGCTCTCTTTCTTTTTACCGGTTTAGGATTGATTTGCAATCGTGTTGTTTCCTGCTCGCCAGCATAAGTCTCCCACACATATTACATCCGGTACATTGACCAGGCCATCCCCATCTCATCAGCCAGCAACTCACCTGTAAACCATGTCGGAAATCCCAGTCCTCTGCAGTCAATGCTTAGGTTTGAATGAACATGTCAAAATGATCAAACAGCTTGCGGGCGAGCAATGCAAATTGTGCACTCGTCCGTTCACAGTTTTTCGTTGGAGTCTCTCAGGGGAGCACAGACAGCTGAAGAAGACAATCCTTTGCCAAACATGTGCACAAGCCCGAAACTGTTGTCAATCTTGTGTGATGGACGTTGACTACGGAATTCCGCTTGATGTTCGAGATGCTGCTTTGAAAATGGCAGGAGTTGCCAATCAGTATGCCGTTGAGAGTCAGTCAAGAAATGCAGAGGTCAAGGCAATCATAGCAGACAAAATGGAAAGTCGGAGCGAAAACTTAGGGGAGAGCAATAATGAAATGAAACGAGAAAAAGCCAAGGCAATTTTGGAAACCCTAGCGGCAAAACTCTCTACTGGCGCTGCTCCTCGTCCGAAACAAAAAGAGCTTGAAATTTCGAACAAAGAGCTCAGCAAGACCATCTCAAAGCTTCCTTTTGGAGGGACCATCGAGATCCCTGAAGACACGACAATCAAGTCTTTTTTCGTTTTCGGGTTTTCTTCACACACACCGCAATATACGATCACGTCCTTTTTCGAGAAGTTCGGCAGTTTGGCCCTGGTTAGAATCATACATCAGGCTCGGTGTGGATACGTGTCTTTTGCAAATCGCAGCTCAGCAGAGGAATGCGCTGAGCACTTGAAAAACCATGACCATAGCAAAAACCCGGGCACGGCCGCTCTACTACTACTAGACAAGAAGGAACCAGTTCGAGTGAGCTGGGGTGCGCCGAAACCCCTAGGCAATGCTAAGGAAGAACAGAACAAGATCGCCATTGTTGTCAATAAGGTGATGAGACAATTGGCCGACAAAGACGCCGCCAGTGGCCACAGTGGCCGTAGGGGGTATTCAGGTGAGAATAGTGAGAAAAGTAAGTCTCGAAATGCTCCGGAGCTGAGCGTAAAAAAAACTTACAAGAGTATGTCGCAGGATTTCGAAATTTAACGGTTTATACAGCAGTAGGATGAGGGATGGGAGATAATGAAGCACCCCAAACATAATATTCAATTAATACAAAAAAAAGACTGGAAATGAAAAGATTCGAATTGCCCTTTTCATTTACTAATTTTCAATTGTAATTGTACATAAGTTTTGCCGTGAAACCGTTTTCTAGGGTAAGCAGGTGCGGTTCTTATATAAACCATCGAGTTCTGATTTTTCGTAACACGCGAACTCAGAACATTTCTAAAATAGCACAGTGGCAGATCTCAGAAACCTTTGTAGAACGCTGGGGCTACCCTCAACAAAACCACATCTGAGCTCAGGTCTGAAGTCTTTGTCTAGGCTTGTTCAATAATATATTTGACCACTCTGTCAAACGATTGACCCATCCATCACGAAAAAAGTATGGTATCTGAGAACGCTCTTTGTATGGGCGTTTTGTGTGTCGTTGTGCCACTCACGTTCTGCCTCATACGACTTATAGTTGTGCTTCCAGCACTCCGAGCAAATTGTGATGAAGAAGGACCAGCAAGCTCTCCTATTCGGCCAGGAGCCAGACTAATGGTCCTTTTAGGTTCTGGCGGCCACACGGGCGAAATGCTTCGTCTTCTCGAGAAAACAAATATCGCCGAGTGTTCCCGAACATGGCTAGTTTCTTCGGGCGATACAGCGTCACTCGTGAAGGCAAAATCTTTCGAAGAGTCATTGCCTAAAAGCGCATCCAATGAAGTTCATTTTGCAGAGCTTCATCGGGCTCGAAAAGTGAAAGAGCCGTTTATTCTGTCGGTTTTCAGTACAGTCAAATCCACTTGTTCTACAGTGCGACAGCTTCGTCTTTTGCCGCAACCCGATATTCTTCTTGTCAATGGACCGGGCACTAGCGTACCTGTGGCATACATCCTATTTATCATGAAATATTTCGGGGCGTGCAAAACCAGGATTATCTACGTCGAGTCTTTGGCTCGCGTGCACAATCTAAGTCTCAGTGGCAAGTTGATCTTACCCATAGCAAACCGCTTCATCGTGCAGTGGATGCCATTGGCAGCGAAATACAAGCGAGTCGAGTACTATGGCATATTGATTTAAAGCGCAAAACTCGGCCCTAAGCCAATAGTACATTCAGTGAAAGAGCTTTCCCGGACAAAAGTTAGAGAATCGCCTTACCTATGTAGTGCCCAACTTATCATCTATTCGCATACCTTCAGTATGATGCCACATAGGGATTTTCAAGAAATAGTACGTGAAATGGTCAATGTTGATTCTTTATCTTTACTCAATGATAATTCCATAAAAGCTTATGACTATAGAATCATTCCACAACTTTTGATGAAAAAGCATATCTCTAACGTGATCTCGCACCTCGTGGTTCTCCTCTTGCCCTTTTGATTCGCACCCAATTTGCGCCCAAGCTCACATCTCTTTGAAAGTCATTTCTTCACTTCTTGTCATAAGCATGTCAAACACCTTCGACGGAGTCCTAAGGGAATTCCCATACATTGGCGTAGATCGCTTCAACACTACGGCGTCGGTTTTTCTCCTTACACACTGCCATGCTGATCACTTGTCGGGGATCTTCAACAAGAGCTTCACGGGCATGGTATACTGCTCCAAAGGGACCAAACTGCTTCTTGCGTTAGATCTGAGGCTAAAGTGCTCGTTGAAGTTGGTCAAAGAGCTACCTTATAACACTAGGACTCGTCTAGAGACACCCCACGACGTGGTACACGCGGTTTATATTACGTTGATAGAAGCGTACCACTGTCTAGGCGCGTGTATGTTCTTGATTGAAGAGTTGAATTCGCCCGTAAGAGTTGAAGATGAAACGCAAGACTCAAATTTTGATATAAGCCAGGTTTCGAAGGCGGTGCTTTGTACTGGCGACTTGCGGGCCGAGAGTTGGTGGTGTGAGAGTTTGCGCCTCTTACCTCCCTTATTCCCTTATGTATCTGGCGACAGACAGCTTGATTGCATCTACTTTGATTCTACGTTTGCTTATAGAGGCGAGCCTTATATTGAAATCCCGCCGAACAATCAAGGAATACACACTGCTATATCCATGCTACAAGAGTACCCTAGGAATGATCCTGAAATTGATTTTGAGCTCTCTGACACAACGCTAGGGTTTGAACAAGTATGGGCTTTCTTTATTAGCTATTTTGGTGGCTCTTTGAAAGTAACGAGTCACGATTTACAAAAAAAATTGGAGTTGGTAGCAGACCGTGATCAAGTAAATGGAAAGATCCTAAGCAGAGCAATGGCACAAAGCTCGCTCAAAAAACAAGAACCTGTTTTCCACGGAGGCATTTCTTCAGCCGAAACTTCCATTATTGTGAAAATTCAGCAGTGTATTAACTTTAACGTGCGGGACTTTACGGGAATTTGCTTCCCTATTCCGCTTGAGTCTATTCCGTCTATGGGGGACTTGCGCTTGCTTCACACCACTAAATTGGGTAACATGCTATATGAGTACCTAGGCCGGCACTGGATCTTCCCGCTTCTGGGGAAAGAGCTTCTTCCCCTAGAGATCAAGCTTGTATTCTCCAGGCACTCGTCTTATAGTGAGACAAGATCTTTTCTTTCAATGTTCACACCCCGACAAGTATTCCCGTGCTTTTACTCTCAAAAAATCTGGCTGGATGGATTTGTTATGACTCGGATTTTCGGTGACATTTGCAGCGATAATCATTTCAAGTACGACAATATGATGACATCATCCTATGGACTACCTTTTCAAGAAGCCTTAAATCGACCCATCGTGACGATCAATAGATGGAGCATTGAGGACTGCGACAAAGAGCAAAAGTTCATCGAAGAACTCATGGAAAAGAAAAGAGCGAAAGACAAGGATACGTTGCTGAATGGCCCAGCGCTTATCAAGCTTCGAAAGGTGCTGAGGGATCCTTTCTTGAAGGGCGACCGATATGCAGAAAATCACGATTTTACTAGGAGAAGAAATGAAGACTTCTCTTTGCAAAAAGTGGTCGAGGGAAGAAAAAACATAAACTACAAGAAATTTGTCAAAGACCAACAGATGCTTTACTATAAAAAGCACAACCTTCTGCAGTATGATTGGGACTATCATGCCCCAAAATATAGCCGTAATTTTACCTCAGCTCCTGGGGGATCTAGCGACTATGACACAGATAGTTGCAAAAGTTCATTTGAGCTTCTCGAAAAAAGCAGAATTGCAGCAGTGGAGTTCGAAGGCATGCATAAGACAAGCTTTGCCAAGGAATCCCAGCAAGGGTTGTTTTGGAAAGGGCACGAACTCTCAGCCGGGAAGCCTCGCTTTACCCAGGAATCATTCGTAAAATCCTCGTTTGACTCATTGGAAGAAAACCGGTTTCCTCAACAACTATATGAAGGTCATTCAAACTGTACCTCCTATGAACCGGAAGGTAGAATCGACCCTGAAAAAAATAGGCAAGCTTCCGGTGGATTTGGTCAATGCTCCTAGCGCGTGACATGATGTAGAGCTGAGCTGTGCCGCCTGAACCTGCAACGTTTCTTAGTGATAAACGATTTTCACCTGGTCCAAGCTCATCGAACTGCATTGATATTCAATGATAATTCGAGCAGCTTGTGCGGCCAAAGCTGCAATACAACAAAACTCCATCTAGTTTTCTCTCCATTGATGAGAACATTTTGTGCATTTGTAGAAAGTTGTCATTGGTTCATCAGCAGATCTAATTTGCAATTGGAAAAAGTAAGCCTTATCGTTCCCACAGGAATCGACAGGACACTGGGCGGTGGTCTGGTCAACATTATCCCACGCACCTTCACCTCCCAATACGTCGTCGACTTCTTTTCTGGGTAGAACTTTTCTGTCATACATTTGGATTCCAGCCACCAGAAACTCATAAGGGCATGTCGGGCAATAGAGACTGTTGCAGTTGTCGTCTCCGGGGGAGATCAAAAGCATGTTCGAGCAGTACGGACAAAAGGATAGCATCTTGAGCTATCTTGAGTTTCCAAAGGAGCAAGAGTGATACTGTAGATAGGCAGATCTCTTACAATCGACAATCAAGAGGATAAGAACAAAAGAGGGAACGCAACTAAAGATTCAGGGCACAACAGACAATCTAATTTTATCTGAGAACGAATCGAAAAACAGTAGATGAGCACACGTGACCATGAGAAGCGCCAAATCAAACATGTTGCACCGCTACCTAGCCGTAGAAGGAGCTATTACATGAGATATTCTGGTGGAAACAAAAACCATAGACGAACGCGGGAGTTTCAGTTATGGTTTCAGATCAAGCTTAAGCGCCACCATCTGAATACTTTTCCTGCTCAATTCGGCCCGAGATGGCAGACTGAAACTACTGTCTGATTACGCTTAGCTGTGCCGCTCACGTGACTGATTCCGCTCATCCTCATGATATCTGGAACGAGACGATTCGGTCGAACTAACATAAAGTGATTGACCGCTTATATTCGCCTCGCTCCAAAATAGCGTAACTCGTTATAAAGCTGAATTGCACTCTTTCATACTGTCTCACAGAGCCTGAACTAAGACCCTAGAAAGCTGATTCCGCTCCGAAGTTGCCATACACAACAGAACTCACATGGGTCATGGCGGAAAAACAGAGCATCTGCCTAAAGAGCGCGTTAGAGCGGGATCTTCAAGCAATCACGAGGAAGCCAAAGTAAAAGACAAACCTTCAGAACAAGAGTTTGGCTCACTGTCTGCATTGATGGCGGAAGCGCAAGCGCTTGAAAAAGATGCCGGTCATGTAACCGGGCCATGTCGCGACATAAAAACAGAGAAACCAACGAATCCCGAGAATGGCACAGAAGTAAAGCACGAGCATTCTGAAACTCTCGCTGAAGTTATGTCTGCAGCTTCTGTGCAACCGGAAAGCCCCACAAAAAGAGGAAGAGGCCGTCCCAAGAAGGGAGAAGGCCCAAAAAAAGTTGTAATAGAGTCTCCTCGAAGAAGTGGAAGACGGCAAGAACTCGACCGGAAGAGAGAAGAAGAGCAGAAACTCCAAAGGGAGAGAGAACTCCGCGAACAAAAAGAGGCTCAAAGACAGAGAGAACTCGAGCTCGAAGCCAAACGAGAACTGGATCAGAAAAGGCAGATGCTACTTGAAGCTCATAACGCTATGCTCATTGAAAAGGGCATGCCGCCGATTCCTGAACCAGGTACAAGGACCGGACTATTAACTTCGCCAAAGAAAATAGCTTCACTTTCGAGGAAACCGCAAACTCCGAGAAAGCGACTGAGTTCAGGTCGCCTTGGTTCGCCATCACCTCGCCATGGCTCGAGCGAGAGACGGTCGAAAAAAGGTAGGCCCAGCAAGCAGGAAAATGTCACGAAACAAGTCGTCAGTATTTTCCAGATGGATGACCTTGAGATTTTTTCAAATAGAAACCTTTCTTCACCCGACAAAAATCATTCTGATGCGAAAATCTCAAATGCCAATTCCCCAATTTCCCTTAATTTTGAAAACAAAGGCCAAAGCACGTTCTTGAAAACACCCACAATCAGCGGTGTCAGAAAAGTTGCTCGCCAACCTTCTGACATGGATTTGACCGAGGCAAAAAAATTCACTCCTTTTCCCGTTCCCGAGATAGACGACGAGGGTAATCTAACCGACCCTAATTTTATAAAAACCCACTTGTCTGACGTCGCAGCGTCATTTGACCCGAATGCAAGACTTACTGACGAAAGAGCCTTTTTCTTGGAAGGAAGCGAGGGTTACTTCGAACAACACAGCCTTAGATTCCGTCCTTCTACTAACTCACTCGCTTCCAATGCTCCGCCTCTTGACTACGAGGATTTTATACCAATGATAACTTTGGGACAGCTCATACACAAAGACGAGAAAGAGGCGCTTAGAAAATATCAAAAGGCTCTATTTCACCAATGGTGTTTCGAGTTGAGTCAAGGTTTCAATCTTAATTTTTTTGGGGTGGGATCTAAGGCCAGCATCATAATGGAATTTCTTGATGAATACTTCCTAGACTGGTATTCGGAGACTGTTCAAGACGATGACCACATACCTGGTGTTATGGTGATTAATGGGTATAACCCGGCAACAAAATTGAAAACTATTATTCATGACATCGTGTCTGTGGTTGTAACCGAGGAGGATAAGGCCAAGGGAAACTTTCGAATGCCTAAGCACGTTTCGGAGGCCTTTCCATTTTTGGTGTCTTACTTGAAGAGAAATATCTTTCAGAGCAAGAAAAACAATATCGTCAGAGCGAAACTTGTTTTAGTCATACATAATATAGATGGAGAGGCTTTCAGGGACGAGAGATCACAAAGCTTCCTATCGCAACTCGCTTCGCTTCCTAATGTGTGGCTATTGGTCTCGACGGACAACATAAATGTGGGTCTTTTATGGGACCTTTATCGGTTTAAAAACTTCAACTTCGTTTGGCACGAGCTCACAACCTACGAAGCGTTTACGGTAGAAATGTCTTTTAAAGACGTTTTGAGTATGGGCAAGTCTAAAAAGTTTGTTGGAAGTAAAGGTGCTAAGTACGTGTTGACATCCTTGACGACGAACGCTAAGAACCTTTACAAATTATTATTAGTGATGCAATTGAAGAGGCTTAAAGAAATGACAGCTTCGAAAGCTGCTCGCATAGGACTTCGAGCAAATGCCAAACTAGGATTGGACCTCAAAGTGGTCTATGAGAAATGTGTACAAGAGTACATTGCTAGTAATGAAATCAATTTCAAGACCATGTTGGGTGAATATGTCGAACACAAAATGTGTTCCCTATCCAAAAATTCGGCGGGAGGCGATATCGTCTATGTGCCGTTCACTTACGATGAGATGGAGAAATTACTTGAGGACGAATTTTGAGAGGAGAATAGAGGTATGAGTGGAGCGTCTACCCTCAGAGGCTGTCATGAAAGGGAAGCTTGATTTCTCATATGAGAACCCACTCACGAAAGAGACGCCACCTTTGTGAAAATGATGTGGTGATACCACTCTGGAAGAAAACTAAAATCTGGGGATATAATGGGCGAGTTCGTCACGATGTTATCGTTTGTTCGAGGAGATCGTGTTCATAAAGTTGCTCTGCTGAGTATTTGGAAGACCAGGTACATACACCCAAATTTTCTGTCAAGATCGTCTTTTGATGGTACTCGAGATAGTGCATACCTATTTGTTTGAAAGCCACCCAGATATCCCAACTGGCAACTTTCATGACTGCGAAAAAGCCGCTTTCGCACTGCAAAATTATCACTGCCCCACGGACTCAGATCAGCCTCCCGAAACCGAGGCGCGCACTACCTGTCTCAGCCCCAGAGGGGAGCGATTGAGCCGGTGGTAGCGTGTTGCTCGACGTTCCAATTGAACTAGGCTCCGCCCTTGATCTTCATCTACTAGCTTGCAAAATCGCCTTGATCATGCTTACAGAAGGCGCCACCCTCACTGTGGGAAGTCACAATGTGAAAGTGGTTCGCTATCTCTCTGAAGGTGGATTTTCGAAAATATACGAGGTTATCATGGATCCCGCGGAAGGGGATTCAGAGATCGGATGCTTGAAACAGGTTATTGTCCCAGATAAGAATGGCCTAAACACGCTCAGAAAAGAAGTTGATGTTATGAAGACTTTGAGAAGAGCTCGATCAATTGTGAAGTACTTCGATTCCAACGCCGAACGTTTGCCTGATGGTTCTTATCAGGTTTTGGTACTCATGGAGTTGTGTCCGAATAAATCATTGCTTGATTATATGAACGACAGAATTAGACTGAAACTCAGCGAACCCGAAATATTGAAAATCATGCTCGACATCTCTATCGGTGTTTATGAAATGCACAAAATCAAGCTCATCCACAGAGACATCAAAATCGAAAATGTCTTGATCGACGCAAAAAATAACTTCAAACTTTGCGATTTTGGTTCTGTTTCTACTCCAATAAGGCCACCCCAACATCAACAAGAATTTCAGTTGCTAGGTCACGATATTCTTTATCATACTACTCCTCAATACAGATCTCCAGAGATGATTGATCTATACCGTGGATTTCCTATCGACGAAAGATCTGATATATGGGCACTCGGTTGCTTCCTTTACAAGCTTTGCTACTACACAACACCCTTCGAAGCCAACGGTGATATTGCCATATTGCATGCATCCTTCCAATTTCCGCCTGCCCCAACATACTCTGGTGACTTGAAGAATCTTATCATTATCATGCTTCAGGAAAACCCATTATTCAGGCCAAATATAGTGCAAATCTTGATGCTTGTGGCAAAGTTGATGAAAACTGAATACAAGAAGCTAGATATCGAGGATCTATATGGTGCAGGTGAGTACGACTTCCAAGCGCTTCACGAAATGCAGAGGGAGAAGCATAATCAGCTTCTTAAACAGCAACAATACTACCTCGAGCAGCAAAAACAACAACAAGCTTACGAATTGAGTAAACAAAAGCAAGCGGTTTCAAAAAGCTCTCTGCGTGCCAGTCTCCTGCATTTATCAAGAGAGAATTCTGTTCACGTTAGGGATAATGAGACTCCTGTATCATCAATAAAACCTGATCAAGTTTATCCGGCGGATGAAATACTGAAACTTGCAGAAGAGGACAGAAGCATGGATGGTACTAAAGATAAGAAAGCTGGACTCATCCTGGAGTCACTCGCTACCACAAACCCAATATTAAGCGAGCTTGATGTGGTTGATAGCTCTTCTGAAAGTGCAGACTTAGAAGCTGAGTTGCCAGAATTGGATAACGTCGCAGAGCGTTACCCTTCCTTGGATGACTTCGACAATACTGTTCGTGACGACGGTGCAGACTCAAAACGCTCTTCGAGCCTCTATAAAGTCAGATCAAGCTTGGACACCAACGATTACGATTTAGGTTTAGAAAAGGTTGCTTCACGTGATCTTTCGGGTTTTCAGGCTGTTGATGTCTCAAAAAGCCAATCAGATCTTGAACAGGTTGATGCGTGGCAAAAAGATGCAACACACAATCACGACGAGAGGGCGGAAAAGCTAGCGGACGAAATTTTCGCTGTCGGAGCAGAAGGACCCCACGGAATAAAGAGTACATCGAGCACTAGGAACTCAAAAGAATCAAGACGCTATGCTAGCGTTGAAGCTCTGAGATCTAACACGCCGGTATTGCCAATCAAGGGTAGCCAACTTCACGAACCCTTCATCTATTCGAAACAGGATAATGAGGGTTTGGACGATCAGAAGAAATCAAAAAATCTTCCGTCGTTTCAAACACCAAATACAAAGCAAATCATAGAGCCTGCGGCTGGCGCAGTGCCCCAGTCCGATCGAGACAAGGGGGAGATCCCCAGTATAGATGCTCAAACTGAAGAACGGACGAGCCACAATGCTGATATCGCGTTGAGCAATAATTTCCAAGAAAATTTACATCTGGAATATTCAAGGCCAGAGCCGAAGAGAGGTAGCTCAAATCCATGGGGAAATGCGCTCGGCAACAGCCCAAATTTTGATGCTCAAAAGAAAAGCCATCAAGAAGTGGATCTGAACTTGCGCAGACATATGAGTAATCTCAACTTGAGCTCCCAATATGAAACCGCAAGAAAAAGTTCCATGGAAGGCGACCTCATAGATCTTGAAGGGGTGACTAAGCCCTTGACCAGCTCACTGAAAATAGATCAGTTTGCGAATCTAAACACCGGGGGGATTGCAGGCTCAAAACCAATTCAAAACGCCACAAGCAACACACTCATTGATATGGATTTCGCTGACAATAACAACACGAAGTACGAGGACAAAAAGCATATATTTAGAAAGCGCTTATCCGACATGCCGACCCAGCTGCTCAATTTCGAAGAGCAAGTCATTGATTTTGCTTCAGATGATGAAAATCACAGTTCTGAAATGAACAGAGTGTCGATCCGGAATTCTTTGAAAAAGTCACGCAAGCACAGTGATCATAGGCGGAGTGAAAGTAATCATGGCGAAGGCAAGAAAAGACTTTCCTTTTTTGGCGGGTCTTCAGACTGAGCTGAACCGAACGAATATTCCCCTGGTAACAATTAGCATTTTAGAATTACTGTTTCTCATAAATTGATACGCATATGGAACATGGAGGAACCGCATCGCGCATTAGCGAGCATCTCGAAATTTCGTGCAGTGATGAGTAGAAGAGAAGAAGAAAGCTGTATCATACATAGAACGTATAAGGAATTTTTTCTTTCAAGGCTTCGAAACCCTGTTATTACCACCCATGGCCGAATTAAGACGTGCTTTGGTGGAGCTCTTGCTTCTTTTCCCGGCTGAAAGAACCTCCTCTCTCAACGGGGCTTCACAGGAGCCGGGCCTGGAACCCAAAGATTCAATTTTCACGATCCTACAAGGAAATTACGGTCAGTTGCTTGGAGATAGTAAGTTGGGGGCAATTTTCAAGGGTGCAGAGGCTCGCCAAATTGCTTCACAGTATCCTGAGAAAAGCCTCCGTGTGATCCTAGAAGAGATGGTGCAGTTTATAGTGGAGAGGCTTCCGTCAATCTCATGCCAACTAGCTGCTATTGCATTTCTCCAACTCTTCATCCAGGGTAACTTCACTGGTCCACAGAGTGACATCTCAGCGAAAGAATTGTGGTTTTGTGACGCAGAGGTTAATACTTTACAATCCGATGCGGTGAACATGTTGAGCATTGAAGGGAAATGCGCTTATGATTTAATGCACGAGCCAATTCTCTTGATCCTCTCCCTTTTGATCTTCGAAAAGCTCCAGAATGCCCAATACTCTTTGGTGCAGCGTGATCCCACAGTTTCTATAGAAGAGGTCACTTCGGATACCTTGAGCACCATTGAAAAGTTGGACATTGCACACTCGCCTGAGAATGCTTCTCTTACGTGGTGGAGATCAAGGGCGATTCAAGTACATCTCTCGGTGCTTTCCGAGCCATCGGATGTTTTGGCATCGGTGACATCTTCCCTCCTCAATGAGAATTTGGTGGAGACATTGAGCCTTACCGAGGATCCCGAGTTATCTAGGCACGTGCAGTTGGTTTACCTCTTAGAGAGCGCCCGGAACGGGATCCATGCCCAAACAGAACATCTCGCAGAACCATTTTTGCATAAGGCTGCGGACGTGGCACAGCTTCAATTTGTTCTCACCGGGGCCAAAGCCAAGAGGACGAAGTTTCAGACTTTTCATACAGCTTCCTTGATCTTGCTTGCCAAAAGCAAAGATTCTGGCATCTACCCGGGCTCGCAAACAGAGTACACGCCTGAAAGTTTTGACTTAAACTCGGACTTGCTTTTGGAGAAGCCCGAGTACGAGTCGTTAAGCGACATTATCCCCGACGAAGAGCCACATGCCAAGAAGCTAAGACTAGACAACATGTCCCAGTTTTCTCAAGAAGAAAAGAGGCTTTTACCCATATCCATGACTCCGGAGGAGATTCCTGTTGACCTACGAAGCTTGGACCCTAACAATCCGCCAACGCTCGCAGACTTAGACAATGTACAGCTATTGCTAAGGCTCACAACCCTCAGACAGACTACACCTCTGGGGAATGCTATGGTGGAGGAGGAGCTTTCCGCAATTGTCAACAGAATAGTGTACTCTACACCAAAGACCATCAACTGGACGGTCTTTGGTAGGACCTTGTGGGAACGCTCTTCCTTGGAAACAAATAAGGCACGAACAGTTGAGAGAGGTATCTTGCAGATGACTTCTCTAGTAGAAGAAGTGGGTATCAATATCAAGACTCGAATGATTCCACAGGCCCAAAACTCCAGCGAGTTGGAGGCCTCTACCGTCTCATCTCGTCTCAGATATATTCATCAGCTTCCTCTCATGGCGCAGTGGTCCATGGATTCGAAACTTGCGGAGAAGTACATGTCTCTTGGTGTGTTGAAGTCTGCTATTGATATTTACGAGCGCTTGAACATGATGACAGAGGCAGCTTTGTGTTACGCCGCTGTTGACGATGAGGTGCAAGCAGAGAAATTGTTGGAGGAAAGAATTCTGTCTCATCCCAGGGATGCGAGAGCAATCTCAATTTTGGGAGATATCAGACAGGATCCCAATTTATGGGAGAAAGCTTGGGAAATCGGCAAATACGCCAAAGCAAAAGCTTCATTGTCAAAATATTTCTACAAACCCCCTGCCCACTCAGGACTCCAACGTGACCTCGCTCTTTCGATCTCACACATGCAAGAGTGTTTGGGTGCCAGCCCGCTTTCTTATGAGAATTGGTTTTTTTACGGCTGCTGTGGACTAGAGGGTCAAAACTTTGAATTGGCCTCAGAGGCTTTCACCAGATGTGTTTCACTAGACGATACAAGCACACACGCTTGGTCCAACTTGGCTAGTGCCTTGTTGAGATTGGACAAAACCAGACAAGCATTTACGGCGTTGAAACGAGCATTGCAACAAGGTGAAGGAGCAAAGAGATCATGGAGAATTTTTGAGAATTATCTTACGGTGGCAGCTAAATTAGGGGAATGGAATGAGGTTCTTCATGCAACGAGAGAATTGATTGCCATGGGCAAAGAGAACGGCGAGGATGTAAAGGTGGATATCACGGCCATTGAGACCTTGACCCAGATTCTTGTCGAGGATCATTTTCCTGCCGAAGGAAGACTTACCCATTTTCAGTCTTCCTGTATTGACTTAGTGTGCAATATCTTGCCAACAGTGATTAACCACTCTGCCAGGTTGTGGAGGATAGTGAGTAAAGTTGAGCTTTGGAGAGGAAAACCTTGGGTTGCTTTGGAATGTTTTGAGAAAGCTTACCGGGCAACGTCGCTCCGACCAGAACTTACCACGGACGAGACTGTCTGGAATGAAGCTGTTGAGGCGTGCTCGGATCTTGTTTCTGCTTACGAATCATTCGGAGAGTTGCCGGGAAAACATAATGCCGGTGACCTCGTGTGCAAGGATTGGAAATATAAGGCCAGAAGCAGCATCAGGTCATTGATGTCGAAGGGTAAAGCCATGTGGGAGGATACTGAAGGCTGGGCAGGACTACTTTCTTCGAAAGAAAATTTGCAAAATGCATAACTGGGTGTAATCGATTACACTATGGAACTACTTGTGAGCGCTCTTTGACTGCATGACTCACATTCTAAATTAGTTCAAATCATTTATGATCAGAATGGGCTCAAAGAAAATAGACGTTGCTCTAGTTCTCACGGATGCTTTACGGGTGACATCATTCAGATCATCCGAGGCTTCAATAGGCACCAAGAAATACACACTTCTCTGATACGCCCGGAATAGACGAAGCAAAACTATCGGGGTCCTAATTCTGACCAAGATAGCATGCGTCATGTCGAACAAGCTGTATAAACTAACACGGGCTAACTCTGACTTCTCGAGTCTCTTGAAGCTGATGTACGAGAAGATGAGCCCATACAAGAGAGGAGTCTGATCGAGAAAGTATTCCCTATAGTACAACAATTGAACAGAGTAGTCAGCAAAACAGGCCACACCTAAGAGCACTGGCTCAATGCAGCTCAAAACAGGAAAAAGCGCCGTTGTAAATGCGTTAGCTGAAATGAGCTCGTGCAAAACAAAGGAGATCAAGTTCATGTATGAGAAGATGGCAAACGAAAACAACTTCAAAGGACTGGGGTTCGAGGTCACATGAAGCCAAGCCGTGACTAAAAGCAAAGTGTTTTCAGCATTCAAGAGAGAGGCCAAGGGAATCTCTTCCCGGATTGCTAAGTTCCCATTCGCCAAGACAAGCATGTGGCGGAAAAGGGACACGGAGTATGTGGAAATGGCTCCACCGATGGATAGGTAATACCACAACTTTGTGTGTCTCCACAAAGAAATCAAGAAGCCACATGCACAGGCCAAATGGGAAAACACCCAAATTGTCTTCACTAACTCCATGTTTGTCATATTGGGCAAGTTCTTACATTTCGTGTATAAGACTGAAAGGCCTCCGATGAAACAAGATTTGGCAAATTGAATTTCGGGAGCACTGACGATGCAGCGGACCAACATCGCTGGTGTAATGGGTTTCACTCTGAACATAGCAAATAATAAAAGGATAAAAAAGAATGTGTTTAAAGTCAGGGTTTAAATTTGGGTGCAAATGCAAAGGGCCAAAAAAGCGAGCAGAAAGCAGCTGACCGCGGTGCGGCTCAATTTTGGGGGCCTGGCATGGTGGGCCATTTAATATCGAAAAGGGTCAGGACAAGATACCCTAGATACAATTGATCAAGGCAAAACTTCGCAAATATCACTTATTCAATATTTTCTCTCATAGAGGTAAAGTTTCTGAGTTTGTGCGATTTTTTTGAAGTAAAATTTGGCCGGCGATGTGGTAGAGGCTGGTAAGATTCTCCAATGTCGCTGAGCACCATGCATTTTGTGAGATGGTCCGTCAAGATGTATGATCCGGGAAGTTCCCAATAATCTATAAGTTTTCCTAAGCTAAACGACACTCCTTGATTATTTTTGTAGGATCACTTTGTAACATAGACTCGAGCAGGTAGTATATTGGGGTCGCAGTGACTTTTCGGGTGTGAATCCTCGAACAAATTCCCGTTGAGGCTCACATGCTTTTACGTTTTTTATCCATCCCGCTTGAAGTGTTCTTCAAATATTAAGAGATGGAAATTTGGTTGTATGGCGATATCTTTTACAGGGCGGTTTTTCTATTCAAATGCCCAAGACATGAGTTGTTCAATGCTCTTCCAGCTTTTTTGCGCGGCCCTACAAATTCCTCCTCTCGCATTCTGCCATCATAACTCCCAACTCACAACCACAGAAGAACATTAAAACCACTCAGTTATGCCGTCTTCGTCTGAACCAGCATCTGATGCTGCCTCGCCAAGTCATTTGGAGGCATCAAATTCACAGCTGAGCCGAAATAATGGGCCCGCAAACAACCGGAATAGGCCGAGGAAGGCCATCAAAGAACGCAACAAAACCGGCATTACAGGGGCAAGTTCTGTGAAAGAGGCCAATTCCAAAGGCAAGACGATGAAGGCCCAAAGGCTGAAAAGTGACCCAAAGGACTTCAGGTATCTTGAGGTGGTGAAGCTTGTCAGAAAACATCTTCCAATTACTATAAACGGTTACTCAGTAACGAAGATCATTGAGTTACAGACCACGATGCAAGATCCCGACTCCGGCACATCGAATGAGGGGAAGCTGTCAAAAGCTGTTACCAGAAAAACGAAGGAGAATATTATAACTGACCACATACAGAATGTTATACTAAGAGATCCTCAACAACCGATCTACTTAAGTTTCATTTTAAAACCTGCCGACCCGGATTTCCCCTTTGATTTGGACCTGCTTAACTTCAGTTTGAGCGTGCCCGCAGAGTATCCAAGAAGTGCCAAGGCATTACCGTCGATTGTTGTCTTGAACACCGACATTCCAAAAGGCTTTTCAGTAAATATAGAAAGGGGCTTCCGTGTCATTGCCGGTCTCACGAAAAATGCAAAGATTGCACCGCCTGATGACGAGGAGATCAAATTAGTTGATGGGAAAGGTCTACTATCTCAAGTGCAGACCTTGAATAAATATTTGGAGACCTTTTTACAGCAGGAGAAACGACAGACCATGAAGTTTGTCACGTTCAAGAACTCCCCCAAGCCGAGCGCCTCACCCACGCCAACACCCACGCCAACACCCACGCCAACGTTGCAGCCACAAGAGAAACTCGACTTGGCTGCTGCTGCATTTGAAGAAGACCAAACAAACGTGACGGAGGCCACGCGTCTCAAGAGAGAATTCTACATTGGCGAAATGACGCAAAAACTAGGACTGAGTGTGAAATTATTCAACAGAAGTAAGGCCGAGGCTCGATACAAAGTGCAGATCCCGATTGTTAATCTGCAAGGTGTTCCCGAACTATGGTCTCATGGAAACAAGACCGTTGATATTTTTGTTACCGTTCCGAAGTCATATCCTGAGACTCCAGTTAGGGCAATCGTGGCCTCGAATTTCAGCTCGAATCTTTTGGTGGCGAAAAAGAACTCGTTGGTTAACGAAGGGCGGAACTTGATAGCTCTAGTAGAAGAAGCAAGAACAGCGGAGATAAACTTCAATCGAAACACAAGTAACCATGCTGGTGAGAACACAGCGGGTCTAGTGCAACATTTAAACTGGATTTCAAATCAGTTGAATGTGCTTGTTCGCTCAGAGGACCAGTATAGAGAATGGGTGGCCCAGATGAACAGTCTCAAGGGCCAGCTATGATTTGACAACACTGGCGAAAGCAACAACAACAACTCATTGAACAATAGAGAAATGGAAGCCAACACGGTGTCTATTTCCTAAAAAAAAAAAAGTTAGAAAAAAAATTGCAGAAGAAAAGCTAAAATCCCAGGCATATTCTCAAATCTCGCAATGCAGAAGTGGTCGGTCTGACTAACCCCACTAAGCTTTTTTCCTCACTCCAGAACCCATACGCACTAACATTCTAAACATTTGTAGATCCGAGTGTAAGAAGAAAGAATACCTGACAAAGGCTGATTCACATCTGACAAAATTCTGCTCCCACCTTTCGCTTTCATCTCATTTCTGAGGCTGTCTTACAACGGCCTATTCGTTCCCATTAATCTCCCTTCAGCTTTTATCTTCCCGTCCATTTCTCATTGCAGATAGTCTTTCTCAGGTTTATGATGGAAGAGAAAAGTTTAGAATTTCACTATGCCAACGAATGCGATCTTGAAATCCACTGTTCGCCGTTCGGGCTCAGCGGCGTTTACATAAAAGTCCGAGGCACTGATATTATGGGCATAGGATCAACTATGGGCCTTATCACGGGAACTTCTCGGGGCATGATCCACTACAACGACAGTGCGGACATGTTCAATCAAAAGTATAAGTTGTACGTTGTTGTCAATGGAGAGGGGATGTTACGGATTGACTTTACCAAGATCGTGACTATCAACAAAACCGGAGACGAGTCTGAACACCTGTCGATTAAACTGAGCACTCGTGCCACGTTACCATCTTTGGTATTTACGGGCCCGTGTCCTGAGGGTCATCTAGATGACATTGAACCATTTATCGGTATATTCTCGTTCGAAAAGGAGAAAAAAGCCTAGGTGACTGAACGGCATGGAGGCTAAACTCTTCAGAGAGGCGTTTATGTGAGCGGCGGGGATCAGCAGAACTGGGAATACAGAAACGAGCAGAGTGCCTGCTCGATATGGAGTGCGGAAACAAAGAAAGGGCCAGATATGGACTGTAGATGATACAGAATCAAGAAAATTTTGATGTTCGCAAGTTTCTTTAAGGAGGGCCCCAACAAAGGAGACAACCCGAAGGCGAAGAATTGTCTCACTTGTGTGTGATTGTTTGTGTTTGTTCTCAAGGTAAAAATACTGATACCCCTGACGAAGAAACCCGTTAGTCTTTTACATCCCACAAACCGGCTGCAGACAGTGACCAGCACAGTCTCATTAAGGAAACTTAACCAGTATCACCGAAACGCAAACATTGCGGGTTTCCTGGAATGAATAGACTAGGATTACATAGTGGATGTTTCGGAAGACTCAAGCTGCTTTTGAGGACCCGGCAAAACTGTGCATATTGAGCAGCGTGACGCAATTGTATGGATATGGGAAAATATAAAGGGAAAAGAATACTTGAGCAAGATGTTCGACTCAGGTGTCGGCTTGGCTCGAAACAAAGGAAATGTTGGACATTCCTCGAAGATGAGGAGAAGCGATTCGGAGCGCTCTAGTGAAAGCAAATGAGCTGACTCAAATGCAAAACGAGGCTTCTTCTGAGAGGATTCCATTCATCGTGTTTGCTACAATTTCCAAAGCCGCGTAGCTACTGGTATTGTAACGCACAACAAACTTTAGCCCACGGAGTAGCGGTGAATGGGATTATCAGACAAACACGTCCAGGGTCAGGGAGTTAAAAAGCCACTTTCCCACGTCGACACAAAGCAGGTTCATAGTCCTTCAAGTGATGCGATGACTTGGTTATCGCCTTCGATGTTTACTCTTCTGCTCTCGCTACAGTCACATGAAAGTCGGAAACAACTGCGATGGGCAATTTCTCCGGATGAAGATCAACGGGAGGCACAGGTCCTCTGTGCGCGGAGGTCTGCTCATCGTCGCGGCCCTAGGAACGTCCATGTGGAAGTTTCCCCACATCCCGCGGGCCCATTTTCAGTGTGATGATGAGATGCGGGAACTAATTTTCCCTCAGCTGCCCCGCGAATTTGACCACTAGAAGGCAAAAAAAACATCATTCGCAATATGAATCATGTGTTTGAATGATGAAAGAAAGCAGAATCCAGTGGAGAATGTGCGTGCTTGTTGGCAGTCTCCGACAGGCGCTCTCCCTCTTTTTGCCGGGAGGTCCTTCCTCGGCAACCGCGTCGTGGGGTCTGGTGGGTGCGAAAATGAGACAGGCCATTGGGAAAAGGGCTCAGTATACTGCTATGAAATTATATATGGACGCCAGATAATTGAGCGAAACCAGAAAGATAAAGAAGACGAATAACACTAGACAATGCGGAGCGGAATATCGCATCGAATAGGACGTCATGTGTTTCACGCGTTTCCCCTTAATCTTTCTTTGATAGTGTATGGTCGAAGGACTGGTTCCGGATTCCGTGCTTTTGGTCCCCTGTTCCCCCAGACACTTCCTCGGTCAACTTGCACGCAGTAGTGCGGAGTGACCCCAGGTGAATGTGAATTCCTGCTATAAAAAGGCAAGGAGCTCCCACAAACCCGTCATAATCAGTATTACGAATACTTTTTAGATACCTCAATTCTCATCAAAAAAAACATCACAATGGAAAGATTAAATCAGTTGGCTGGCCAATTATCCCCTTCCTCGAAACAAGCCGTGCTCGAGAAGAGACCGGATGACGTTGTCATTGTTGGTGCTTACAGAACTGCCATGGCCAAAGGTGGCAGAGGATCTTTTAAAGACGTTGGTTCCGATTGGATTTTGACAAACTTTTTGGCTGCTTTCCTCAAGAAGACAGGTGTCGATCCAAGCTTGATCGAAGACGTTGCCGTCGGTAACGTTTTGAATCGTGCCGCCGGAGCCTCGGAACACAGAGGTGCCTGTCTTGCAGCTGGAATCCCCAACACCGCTGCCTTCGTTGCCATCAACAGGCAATGTTCTTCTGGCTTGATGGCCATTTCCGATATTGCCAACAAGATCAAGTGCGGAGAGATCGACTGCGGTATTGGTGCTGGTGTGGAATCCATGTCTAGCAACTATGGCCCACAATCCATACCCAAGGTCGACCCTGAGTTGCAAGAAAATGCAGAGATGGCTAAGTGTTTAATTCCTATGGGTATCACCAACGAGAACGTTGCTGATAAATACAACATTCCAAGAGAGAAGCAGGATTCTTTTGCCGCTGACTCTTACTACAAGGCCGAGAAAGCAGTTTCTTCCGGTGCGTTCAAGTCAGAAATCTTGCCCATCGAGTCCTACACCAGAGAAGACGACGATGACGAGGGAGAAGGAGCTAGTGAAGTCAAGAGAATCATCGTGGACACAGACGAGGGACCAAGAAAGGGCGTCACCGCTCAATCCTTGGGCAAATTGAAGCCTGCTTTCAAGCCAACGGGATCCACTCACGCCGGTAATGCCTCGCAAGTCTCAGACGGCGCTGCCGCCGTCTTGTTGATGAGAAGAGACTTGGCTGAAAAGAAGGGGTACCCAATTCAAGGTAAGTTTGTGTTGTGTAGCTCTGTCGGGGTGCCACCAGAGATCATGGGTATTGGCCCAGCTATTGCCATTCCAACTGTTTTGAAGAAGACCGGCTTGACCGTCGGCGATATCTCCGTCTTCGAAGTGAACGAAGCATTTGCCGCTCAGTGTTTGTACTCGGCCGAGACATGCAACATCCCCAAGGAGAAGTTGAACATCAACGGAGGTGCCATTGCTTTGGGCCACCCATTAGGCTGCACCGGTGCAAGGCAATATGCAACGATCCTACCATTGTTGAAGAAGGGAGAGATCGGTTTAACCTCCATGTGTATCGGTACAGGTATGGGTGCAGCTTCGATACTTGTGAAAGAGTAGTTTTGACGACGTATTCAAAATATTGATAAGAATAGATGATGTGAAAGTGAATAATGGAACAGATAAAGGACGAAATGAAAATCAAACAAAACTGAGTAAGAAACAGAAATCAAGGAAAATGAATAGTACAAGAGGGCCAAAGAAAACTTGGAATCCACCAAAATTTTCACAAGTCGCATAATACAGCAGAAAGGTTGGTTTCAGATGGCTCTTGACTATTTTTTAGACTGCCGAGAACATTGCCACCACCAAGACAATTCCATGCTCTTGTTCACACTGTGGGGCGGTCTGGGTCTGGAAGACTTGTGAAGAGAAGCTCGGCAATTCCCCTGCGTGAAACTTTGGGTACGAGCGCGGTTGGGACTGCATTCGCCTCTCGTTTCCTGCGTCGACCTGCACAAATCTCACTGATCACGAGGGTTGGTGAATCGGGCTTAGTCAGAATAGGGCAGTGGTAGCGAGGAAAGACAACGGCAAAAAAAGACTGTTCGGTGATCCTGAAGCCGACAAGTTTCAGGCCATGGACCAAGGAGATTTTCTATTTTCATGCAACTGAGAACCCGAAGCTGAATTTCATGATAATGCAAAGACTTCTGGATATTAAATCTCCACTGTTGTCTCGTGCCTGTACCACGAGGATCAGCCAGTCTCATCGTCTCAAATCTCAACAAGGCTCCGCAGCAAAATATAAGGTTTCAGCCCTGACCCAAGACCCCGCAGGATAACCAAAGATGCATATTGTCGTGTGCAACGGTCGGAGGTGAAATTACTAAAAAGTGGAGAGTTGCCAGCGCGAGATGCTTTGACAAAAAACTCGGTAAAGTTGTTTTTGTCGAAGATCATTGAACCCTTTCAAAAGGGCCATCCGAGTACATCTCCATCCTTTGTTCCCAGCGCCGCTTACCAAAAAGAAACTATACATCTCTTTTAGGTCCAAGAATCTTGCTTGACGCTGTTATGCACCCGGTTGCGGAAGCGAGCGAATAAACTTGAATACATACGGCCGTGAAAGCTTATCCAGATTGTTCTGAATAACTGTGATAAGAGAACCTCGCTGAACTCCACCTTCGCTTAGATTTTTTAACGGTTGCAAAACACAGCCTGAGATTCGTTTCCATTTCTTTTTTCACCTGCATCCAAATCCCATTCACGGTCATGATACACCGGTTGAGAAAGGTCGTGAAGCTCATTGTACTATTGGTGGTGCTTGTCCTCGCTTTCATATCATTGTTCATCAGATCCCCAGTGAGCCTAAGACACAATACCGGCGAGGCTCTTCTCCTCAACTTCAATCTATTTTACAGAAAGGTGACTTCGGGGTCCTTCAACTTGGATGAGAGCAAAACATTCCAAGCAAAGGTCAATGAAATCACTGCTGAAAAGTTGAATGATGATTCCGCGAATGGCTTCTACTTCCTCCGACCGGACTATGTGCCACCTACACAAATCTCGATCCCCAAGTACTTTCGCCAGCTGGGTGAGTATAATCAGGAAAAGCCTATAGTCCAGCCGTTTGATCCCAGATTCACGTTGTCCATATATTTCGAATGGATACGCGAAAACCAGGGCAAACCAGTGCCGTTTCACTGGTCAGACTGGGTGGACTTGTCGCTCTTGAACAAATACATTCTTATGCCAGAAAACAGGAAGGAATCCTGTCACAGACTTTTTGCGTTGAGTGGGGATCAGAAGAAGAATAGCCACACCTTGCCAATCGACCAATATTGTACCACTGAAAAAAACTTTCCCCTTGGATTTAGAGTTAAGGGCTTTCCCAAAGCACAATCAAGAGAAAACGCACGGTTGCTTAGTGAAGCACATCTTTACTCTTCGTTTCCAGCCCCATCCAAGCTTGTCTTTCTCACAAACAGCCGTGGGTCATATCACGTCGAGCTTCAAAACCTGGAAAATGGTTTGGAATACTCATTGCTTCGAAACGGCATGGTTGAACTGACACTAGGCTTCAAAAATGTAAAACATCTCGACGTCCTCGACTCTTACGTTGCTCTTGCCGAAACTCACATACCCAATGTGCCACCTCACCATGATCCAGCGCAAATTCACCTAGAGGACACCTGGTTTGACATAGACATCAACGAGACCATTCTGAATTTGAAGAACAAGGAAAGGTCTCAGCAAGAAGAGAAATACTTATTCTCACTTATCAGTTCTGAGCATGCCGAAAAACCGGGGAAGTCGTTCAACGAGGTGAAACTTCTTAACTCCGATAATCAGAAAGTGCTCGGAGATCACTATGACTGGAGATTCTTCAAGGGACTAACGATCGACACTGACAATCAAGTCCTCACCCTACATAGAATTCTCAAAAACTACCTTCAATTCTGTCGGGCGCATGGATTGGTCACATGGATTGCGCATGGGTCATTATTGTCTTGGTATTGGAACGGTATGGGATTCCCCTGGGATGCTGATACCGACGTCCAAATGCCTATTCGTGATCTACATCGTTTGGCACGTGAGTTTAATCAAACACTAGTTGTCGAAAATGTGGGCCACGACATGCCCAACGCGGATTTAAGGAAGCTGGAGTTCAATGGCATGGGAGCATATTTCATTGATGTTGGAACAAGCATCACCCACCGAGAGGCGGAGAATGGCCTAAATAACATTGACGCTAGGTTCATTGATATTCATACAGGTCTTTACGCTGATATAACCGGGCTAGCTGTGTCCGACGAAAAAGCTCCTCGCAGATATGGTAATCCGCTCAAGCTGAAGTCAGATTCAGAGAGCAACAGGGTCTACAACAAAAGGAGAAAGCTCTACAATTGCCGCAACCGACATTTCTCTTCGCTTGACGAGTTAACACCTTTGGCAAAGACAGTCGTTGAAAATGAGATAGGGTATGTTCCACAAAACTTTGCTCCGATGCTCGACCACGAGTATCGGATTGAAGGAATGCTGGAGCACAGCTTTAAAGATTACTACTACTTGAATCCCTTAAGATTGTGGGCGAGATCAAGTATTTTGCTCGACTATGTCAAAGGCCCAACTGCATGGGTGAAGAAGCAAAGCGGAGTGAACAAGCGTGGTCTCAATGCTGAAGAGCAGCATGCTATTGCCAAACTCACCGAAGCCGACTTCTCCAATTTACTTTATGATGGCTGGATTTTGCGTGAGTTCTTGGCGGGCCAGAATTTCACTATGTTCCACGAAGAGCAAATGAGGTACTTGCTCAGTAGTCGTATGACCAGATACTTTTCTGGTCTAGAAAAATATGCGAGCGGGGACCAAGTAAATCGGCCGATCCGGGGGGATTCTTTCATGAACGAGATTGCAGTCCATGGCTGGGATTACGACGTTGAAGTGAGCAAGCTAGTTACACTAACGGAGATGCACCGCAGAGAGGAGGAATCTGAAATCACGAAGGAGAATGGTATAAGAAGTGGCGAAGCGAAAGGTATGATGGAGTCTGGCGTGAAAGATTCCGACGAGGCATCATCCAAGAAGAAACGGTTGAATAATTAATAGAATAAACAACATATGACACCTTTTGATTAATGATGATCATGTCATAGAAATAAGGCTGCGAGAGAATGTGTGGGCAGTGGACCATCAGACAAAAGAAAAAATCATGAAAACCAAGAACCAGCAGCGAGAAGAGAAGAGGGTCATGATGAAGGTTTCGGCCTGACAAGTGAAGACATGACAGCCAAGAGGTCGCCTCCAGCCGGAAGGAAATGAGAAGGATTGGCAAGAAGCGGCGAGCGAAGATGTGAGTGCCGCCTCGTTTCTGAAAGCAGAAACAAGCTATTTTTAGTTCACGACGATCTATTGAAAATACATGCTGGCGCACAGCTTCAACCAGTGCGAGATCATGCGATGGAATTCCATGTTCCCTTTTCTTTTTCTCTCACGCTACAACCAGGAGGTGCGAGCGGCGACAGATTTGATCTATTTACAGCAAATACGATAAGAAAACGAGGGAAGAAAGCGGTCTGCAAAGGAAGAAGGTGGAAGAAAAAGAAACGCAAAAATTGCAGACACGTGGAATCACCGAAGTTCCGTACGAAATCCTGAGGCTCATGAGTCAAATAAAAAAAAAGTAAAGAAAGAAAGAAAATACAGAGATCTCTTTGGCTGAACCCGTTCATGTAACCCCAATCAATTAGCCTTCGAGCCTGCGCCTTACAAGAGAACACTGAGGAGTCCAGGATTAGAAAAGACTTACTTTTTGCTTAGGCAGGGATTGGCCAAATCTTAAATCGTCATACTTGCATCTTGCGTCAGAGCATTTCCGCTGATAGTAATAAAGTGCCCGGCCCAAATGTCCATGTCAGACGAGAAAAATAAAGTTAATTGGAGAGAGACTCCTGATTAAGCAAACGTTTTCCTAAGCATTCGACAGGTTATTGTGGGCGTCAACTTGTCTGTGAATGACAAGAAGGAGGCGAAAAGCTGGTTCAGCATGGGCACGCCTGTTTTCTGGGGGAGTTTCGTGTCGTCTACAATTTCCAGCATGAAGGAGAGGAACCAGGAAAGCAAAAGAGCAGTTTCGAATCTCATACGAGTTCTCGAATCGACTTTGAGGGTGGGGTCTGCGCCTGACAGATCATGACGGCCAATAGTCTTTGAGGGTGAGTGACGACCCACGCATTAGTTCTACAGGCTCTGACGCAATAATGCACGGAAATTGAGTGTTTTCGCTACAGGAAATCTGCTAGTGAGAACAAGGGGCACGCCAAGCACCCACCAGTAAAGCGGACCAACAACATAATAGTGTGCTGGTGGGGGGGCATTGTATGCAGTCAAACACGGTTGAACAAGGGGGTGGGCGTAAAGGCTTTTCTGCACGACTGCACAACGTGATTGCTGTATTGTATATAGTGTTTTTAACGGGTTTGGACAATAGCAATTTTTCCGGTAAATTTAGCTACGAGATGACACACACCCCCCTTACCCACAACCAGGTGGCTGGTATTTTGATAGGGCATACCTGAAGAATTGGCATATGTAAAATCCGAGGCTCTTGGGTCACAATTTGTTGGGTAAGCCAATTTGAAAAAAAGGGGAAAAAAAAGGAAAAAACAAGAAAAAAATTAAGGTATGAATTAAACTACTACCGGCTTCCGTTACCGTACATGACTGCCTGCTGGGCGGGCTTCACCGGCAGTTATTGCAAAACGGCAACTCTCGAAAATTTGAGGGGGCTTTCTCGGAAAAGGCGGGATGAGGGAGCCAAGCCCGCGCGCTTCCCAAAGAAAAAAAAAATATGGCGTGTAGCACTGCCTCGCTCGATTGCGGCGCGCGAGCCTGTATGACGGAGATGTAGGGGATTCAATTAAACGCCCAATACAGCCGAATTTCTCTAAAGATGGTATAGCAGAGGACGCAGGCCTGGCGCCGCCAGTTTACTCTGAGTGCCTCCTTCTCAACTATTCAATTTTGTCTAGAAACAGCCCGCCACTACATGGGCCTTTTGTGCCAAAAGCAAAACTGTTCGCTGACGTTGTCTGCTAATAGTGAATGAAGAAATCTCACATACTAATCTACAGTCACGCTTCACGATTATCGAGAAAATCCTTTGGCCTGCACATTGATCGGCAATAATAGCAAAAGTGATGGAGCGAAAGAAAAAGAAATTAAATATGCAGATAACGCACATAATTTCGCTCTCGGGCAAAAGCAACGCGTCGATGCAGGAAACAGTGAAGCGAGATATAAAAGGCGAAGATTTTCTTCCTGATTCTCAGAATTTCTCTTATCTAACCAAAAATGCAATTCACATCCGTCGTCATCGCTTTGACCGCTGCTTCCGCCGTTTCTGCTGCTAACGCCTCCAACAGCTCTCACCAAAACGGTACTAACCACACCAACGGTTCTTCCAGCTCTGCTGAGGCTGGCGCCTCCCAATTGGTTGGTGCTGGTGTTTTCGGTGCTGTTGCCGCTGCTGGTGTCGCTTTGTTGATCTAAATGACACTATAATTTATGAGTATCTGAGTATACTTACATATTCATCTTTCAAACACATCAATTTTGTGCACGCCTGAGGCGCTAATTCATTTTTATACAAAGCTTCGGCAATTAATTCATATATTACTTTGTTTCATTATGTATAACAAAAAGGAAATATACAATAATCGAATCCTTCAAAATATCAGTACAGCCTTGTAGAAAAATCACTCGACAACATTTCCGGTCTTGCAGGATGAAATTTTCACATTTCCAAAATTCTAAATATGTATTGCTCTTTCGCTGCGCGGTAAAGAAAAAATCGATGAGTCAACATCACAGGCTCTTCTAAGGACCCCGGCTGTCTCCGCTCGCCACATTATCACGCGGTGTACGGATGTTACTCTGACTAGACCTGCCCAAATCTGTGAGGCCTATGATTTCTCAGCGGGCCTTTGCAGCTAAACAACTGCCAAGTATCAACCATAGTCCAGCGACAAATTATCACTTGCTAGCCGAAATGTTCACGGGATTGATCGAAGAAATAGGCACGGTTCTAGAGTACAACGTCCACGACGAAACAAACTCGGGTGGAAACGGAGTTTCTATGGTTGTTGGAGGCTGTCACGAGATCTTGACCGATGTGCACCTAGGAGATTCAATCTCAACGAGCGGAGTGTGCCTCACAGTGACAGAATTTGACGAGAACAAGATCTGGTTTAAAGTGGGAATCGCGCCTGAGACGCTTCGCCGGTCGAATCTCGGCGAGTTGACGAGTGGTGGGAAGGTTAACTTGGAACGTGCCGTGACAAGCGAGGTCAGGTTGGGTGGTCACGTGGTGCAAGGCCATGTAGATACTATTGCTCAAATAACGGGGAAAAAGACAGACGGGAACTCCATTGCGTTTACGTTCCAGCTTCGGGATCCGCAGTATATCAAGTACATTGTGGAGAAGGGGTTTATCGCCATTGACGGCACCTCATTGACGGTGACCAATGTTGACTACACGAAGAAGGAATTCTCGATCATGCTCATCAGCTACTCTCAGGAAAAAGTGATTCTCTCAGCCAAGGACATTGGCGGAAGCGTCAACATTGAGGTCGACTACACGGGGAAGTTGATTGAGAAGCAGGTGGAGTTGACGTTGGAGGGCCAGTTGAAGCAGGAGGATAGTCCGCTTGTGCGGTTCATCACCGAGACGGTGAAAAGACATATCAAGTAAGAGCCGAGGACAGATACATTTTTAGATGATAAGTCCATATTAAAGAAGAAGAAGCAAGAAGAGATTTGACTGACAGCTGTATTGCTTTTTGCCGTCACAAACTATTTGAGCCGCGCACGTCTTGTGGCAAACACTCGTTCTCCACGCATTCGAGTGTCTAAGAAAGCATTCATAGCCATCACATTTCCACCCAATCGCACCTATAATCATGGATATTGTGCTTGGAATTAAAGTTCAGGACGCCACGATTTTGGCTACCTCGAAAGCTGCTACTCGCGGGATCTCTGTCTTAAAGGCAACCGATGACAAGACCCGTCTTCTCAACACCCACAACCTAGTCGCTTATACGGGTGAGGCGGGCGACACCGTGCAATTTGTTGAATACATTCAAGCAAACATCCAGCTATACACCATGCGTGAGAATGGGCTGGAGTTGTCGCCAAAGGCCACAGCTTCGTTTGTGCGCAACCAGCTCGCTACCTCGGTCAGATCACGTAAACCATACCAGGTGAATGTTCTCATCGGTGGATACGACACAAAGACTGACACTCCCTCTTTGAACTGGATAGATTATTTGGGCACACAGGTGGAATTGCCGTACGGCGCTCACGGCTACGCCGCTTTCTATTGTATGTCGTTGTTTGATAGACATTATAGGCCAGACATGACTTTGGAAGAGGGACTTGAGTTGTTGAAGATGAGCTTGAAGGAATTGGAAACAAGAATGCCTATTGACTTCAAGGGTGTTTATGTGAAGGTTGTAGATAAGGAGGGAGCCAGGCCCATTGAGATATAATGTCAAGTGTGGCCGCTAGAACCCGTGCAAGGTGAGAATCACCATCCCAAGAATCAAGTCTTTGGCTTGGGAGATCGGTTAAATACGAATCAAATTTACGACAAAAAAAGGCCTAGAGCGTTTTTTCTCTTCGTCCATTTTGACACGATAGAATCACAAGCCACGACTTTCCCAGGACTGTTGAAGAATCCCGTGTATTGTTCAGGTTGACCTTCTTAGTGAAGCGGGAAATTGAATCGTTGTTATCTAGCTTTCTTTTTGTGTTACCATAATAAATTTCAAACAGATACATCGTTACCAAAGACTACAGATGCAAGAATTAAAAGCTCTAGCAGCGAATTCGTTCGCAAGTAAATGCGTCAAAGCGATATATCACAAGCAGTCGAACTTTTGACCAAATGAAAAACTAATTTCCTGCCATCTCAAAATCAGTCGACGAGTATCTTCTATTCCGCTCTCAAGTGTATTTCCCATTTCATGATTCACACAGTATAAAATACCAGAATTCGCTTATCACCATGGATGAAGTAAGCAGTCGGGAAGCGTGTTTGAGCATCGTCCCTCTTGCGGCCTTGGCCCTGCCGCGGCCAGCATGGCTCCAAGTTTGGCCCAGTTACGTCCGATTCACTCACAAATCGCTTTGCATCTGGGTCCGCGATTTGTGTGCGCCTTTACCACTTGGGCCCAAAAGGTCCTCAAATCACTCAGCACGGCCCTGAGAGCGCACCATCTCATCTCGCTAGGCCCCACTGCACAACTCACATTGCGTCATACTCTACAGATCCCAGAATCAACGTAACCAATGGCACACGAGTCGGATCGACTCAAAGATGTTGCGGGTCTCGTGTTGCAGCATTTTAGTTTTAGTGACGAGGACTTCACATTGTCTCGTTTCATGTCGAAGCTATATGATGAGTCTGTAGAGAAATCCGCCAATGCAAGCTCTTCGCTCTTTCAGATATTCAACGATGCTGTCATGGCCAATGGCGGCGACGAATTTCCATCGCAATTCGTTAGAGAAGTCTTTGAAAGACTTTCGGTAAACTCCAAGCCGGACTTGGTAGCGCCGAGCTCGACGAAAGCCGAGAATACCATTTCTACATCTCCATCACAAACACCTACCGACTCCAAAGTTCCCCTCTCGGGCCAGTCAAGAAACCATGCGGGACTGACTATGCCGAACCAGCCCTTTTCTGCTATACCTCAGGCTCTCGAAAAGCCTGCTGTGAATAATCTATCTGACGGGCTCGATATATCAAATATCAGTAGAAAAGAATCTGGGCGCTTCCCGAGATCTGCCAATGAACGTTCTTCACAAGATCGTATAGAAGAGGGTCGTATTTACCGAGGCTACGTAAGCAACGTGGCTCCTTACGGAGCTTTCGTTCGACTTAACAGTCCCACGTCATTCATTTCGGGGCTATGTCACGTATCACGAATGCTGTTCAACGGAAGAAGCCGGATCGGGCACCCGCAAGAAGTTGTAAGACTCAACCAAGAGTTGTTTGTGAGGGTCGACGAGATTGTGAAGAACGACAGGAATAGCCGCCGAGACAAAATCTCACTTTCGATGATTGGCGTAGACCAACTAACAGGCATTGATAAGCTGGAGGACCTTGCTCAGGACAATTTTCAAGACAACAGGGGCCGCACTCCATTCAAAGACTCAAGTCTAAACCCAGCGCCAAAAAGAAGGCGATTCACGTCTCCAGAGAGATGGGAAATCCGCCAGCTTATAGCATCGGGTGCAGCGTCTGTGTCTGATTATCCTGAGCTAAACGCATACCAGGAAGAGGATATGGATGAATTTGGCCACGAGGCGGAGGAGTTGGTCGATATTGAGCTCAACACAGATGAACCAAAATTTTTGAAAGGGCAAATGGGCGGAGGCGCTTTTTTCAGTCCCATGTCCATCCTCAAAAACCCTGAGGGATCCCTCAGCAGGAGTGCTATGAGCGGATCTAAGTTGGTTCAAGAAATACGAGAAGAGAAGTTAGCTCAGAAGAAACAATTGAGAAAAGATACCATTACAGCGCAGAACACCAGTGACCCTATCAAGTCAATGAGTGAGCGGGATCTTGAGCTGAGAGAAAAAACAGAAGAGGTTATTAATCAGTGGAGACAAAAACAGCGAAGTCAAAAGGCTAAACTTGATGGAGCCGCCGCTCCGCAGAGTATGGAGCAGCAGAAAAAGTCTCTTCCTGTCTACTCGATGCGAGCTCAATTGGTAGAAGCCATAAAAGAAAACCAGTTCTTGGTAATTGTTGGAGAAACTGGTTCTGGAAAGACTACCCAGATTGTCCAATACGCATATGAAGAAGCCCTCAATGTGGTTAACAATGAGTCTAAGATCATTGGATGCACTCAACCCAGAAGAGTCGCTGCCGTTTCCGTGGCAAGCAGAGTCGCTGCTGAAGTCGGATGCAAAGTGGGCGACGAGGTCGGGTACACGATCCGGTTCGAAGATGAAACCTCTTCAAAAACAAAAATTAAGTACATGACAGACGGCATGTTGCAAAGGGAAGCTTTGATTGATCCGACCATGCTGAAGTATGCCCTCATTATGTTGGACGAGGCACATGAAAGAACTATCGCCACTGATGTTCTATTTGCGTTGCTCAAAGGGGCAACTTTGAAGAACCCAGACTTGAAAGTCTTGGTCACTTCAGCGACACTTGACTCCGAAAAATTTTCCAGTTATTTCAATAACTGTCCCGTTCTCAAAATACCTGGAAGAACTTATCCTGTTGAAGTCTTATTTTCTCGGGAACCTGAGCAAGACTATTTGGCAGCCGCGTTAGACTGTGTGATGCAAATACATGTGGCAGAAGCTGAGGGAGATATCCTAGTGTTTCTCACTGGTCAAGAAGAAATCGAGGCAAGCGTTGAAGTGCTCAATGCTCGGGTGAAAACACTCGGAACAGCAGTCTCAGAGCTCATTGTCGTACCCGTATATGCCGCATTGCCATCTGAGATGCAATCAAAAATATTCGAGCCGGCCCCAGATGGTGCAAGAAAGGTTGTGTTGGCTACAAACATTGCCGAAACATCTATCACTATCGATGGCATCAAATACGTTGTTGATCCCGGGTTTGTGAAAGTGAACGCCTACGACCCAAAGCTCGGGATGGACCTGTTAATTGTCTCTCCGATTTCACGGGCCCAAGCGAATCAAAGAAGTGGTAGAGCTGGTCGTACAGGCCCAGGGAAGTGTTTTAGGCTTTATACGGAAGAGGCATTTGAGACCGAAATGCTTCCGAACTCAATTCCCGAAATTCAGAGAAAGAACTTGGCGTCGACAATTCTAATGCTCAAAGCAATGGGTATCAATGACTTGTTCAAGTTTCAATTCATGGATCCTCCACCAGCTCAGACCATGGTCAATGCCTTGCATGAGCTCTTCACCTTAAATGCGCTCGATGATGACGGCTTTCTTACGTCTTTAGGGAGACAAATGGCGGAATTTCCGATGGAACCAGCTTTAGCAAAGACAGTCTTGGCCTCTGTTGATCATTTATGTACTCTGGAGGTTTTGACAATCGTGGCCATGCTTTCCGTACAGACTGTTTTCTACAGACCTAAAGAAAAGCAAGCTGCTGCCGATCAGCGAAAGCAAAGATTTCACAGCATACATGGTGATCACTTGACATTCCTTAATGTTTACAAGGCTTGGGAACTCAGTGGTAGATCAAGCCGCTGGTGTAAAGAAAACTTCATACACGTGAGAAGCATGAGAAGAGCACAGGATGTTAAGAGGCAACTCGAAACTATCATGAAAAAGTATGGTCTTTCTGTCCATAGTAGTGATGACAACTCGACAATCAGAAAGGCCTTTTGTTCGGGATTTTTTAAAAACCTGGCAAAAAGAGATCCTCATGAGGGAATCTACAACACGCTTCTTGACCAAACGCCGGTGCATCTACATCCATCTCTGTCCATCTTTGGGAAGAGTGTTGAGTACGTTATCTACCACACACTCTTGCTCACTACGAAAGAGTACATGCATTGCGCAACAGCCATCGATCCCCGGTGGCTCACGGAGCTTGCCCCCAAGTTTTTCAAAAAAGGGGATCCAAATAACTTGTCGGAGAGAAAGCGGAAAGAGAAAATCGTGCCATTATTCGACCGTTATGCTCAAAGCCAAGATTCGTGGAGACTCACGGCTCATGTTGAGGCAAAGCAAAAAGCACTCGGACAACTACATCAGTAGTCCGAACCTACTTGTTTGGCTCACTGCCACTTTTTAAGCCTTACGAGATGATCGAAGCGATAAAGACCTCCGCATACAATTAAAATTTGCAGCAGTGGAATAGTTAACGACAAAAAGCTCGATAACAAGAGCCATATCGAAAATAAAGAGAATAAAAAAATCGAGGAAAATGATAGTAAAATTTCGAGTTTGTCCTGCTTCCCTTGCCAATTGCGGGTTCTGTCTGAGCATGTGACAATGCTCACGTGCGCACCTGAAACAGGCTACCGAGTTTAATGTGGGGAGAATGGAAAATAGAGTTTCGTCTGAACTAACCCACATCTCTCGTCATAAGGCATGCTGCCCATTTTGCAAGCACTTACAAGTGCCCGTTCTGCTAAAGAGATCATCTCTGAGAGGCTAAACGTGTACAAAAATGTTCCGGGTATCTCGGGAAACGGGGTGAAGTCCTTGAAGAAGAAGCATAGCGCAGGCGAGCCAATCACGAGCGTGGAAAAGGCGGGAACATCAATCATAGACTGCCAGCCGCTACATTTAGAAGATGGTAACATTGTAGATGTTCAAGGCAGGCGACGCATGCTCAAAGGTATCAATGTGGACTCGGCCATGAAGCTTCCGGTTACTCCCTTTATGCCGAGCTATGAAGGTGAAAGCAGTGACTTGAGCAACATGTTTTTTGATGGCGACAGTGTCTCATTCGTTGGTCGTCCGTTTCCGCTAGACACCGCTGAATCTCATCTTGAAAGAATCAAGTCTTTGGGCTACAATACCATTCGTTATTTGGTCTGCTGGGAGGCTCTCGAACATGAGGGTCCAGGAATCTATGATGAGGACTTCATTGACTATACCATCAAAATGTTACGCATCATATACCAAGTCGGTGGACTTTACGTGTTTTTGGAACCGCATCAAGATGTATGGTCACGTTATTGCGGGGGCTCTGGAGCCCCTATGTGGACGTTATATGCTGCTGGGCTTCAGCCAAAACGATTTTCTGCTTGTGAAGCCGCGATTTTACACAACAGCGACAAGTTCGATTACGGCAAGAGAAACGATCCGCAATCTTATCCGAAAATGCTCTGGACTTCAAACTACAAAAGGTTGGCGCTGCTTACAATGTTTACGTTGTTCTTCTCTGGAGCAACCTACTTTCCTCACTTGAAAATAAATGGCATCAACATCCAGCATTATTTGCAGTCACATCATCTCGACAGTTTAAAACATCTCTGGAAGGCCGTCGTTGAAAGGCTACCCGAGATGTTTGAGAATGGCTCCATGTTGGGTTTCGAGCTGATCAACGAGCCAAACAGCGGTTTGGTGGGGTGCCCCGATATGTCAGTAATTCCTTCCAGTCAGCACTTAAGAATTGGATCAACGCCAACCGTTTATGATTGCTTTCGACTAGGCATGGGCTTTCCAGTTGAGGTGGATAATTTCAAGATTGCCATCACCGGTCCCCAAAAGGATGGCAGAGTGATTGTCGACCCCAGGGGACAGCGTGCATGGCTTTCTCCGGATGAGGCCGCAGCTATAGATGCCAAGTATAACTGGACAAGATCTGGTTGGACTTTAGGTGAGTGTATCTTTGCTACCTCGGACATTTGGAAATGGAAGGATATTGATTTAGACAAACTAAACATTTCCTCGCAACTTTCTCGGCTTACATTCAGCGATGAAGGTTGTAAGTTGCTTAAACCACACTATTTTAACGAAGTGAATGCCAGAGTCTCTTTTGATGTGACCGATGAAAAACTTCCAGATAGCATAGACCTGAAATTTTTCACAAATCATTTCTTTGTTGATTATTACATTAAATTTAAGGACATGGTCAGATCGATAACACCAGACGCATTCGTCTTTATCCAGCCCCCTGTGCTTGAGGAGCCTCCCAATTTGAAAGATGATCCCCGCAAAATCATTGATGAGAAAACAATCTACTGTCCGCATTATTACGACGGCATGTCTTTGATGTTCAAAAGTTGGAATTACCGTTATAATGTGGACACATTGGGAATTATGAGAGGACGATATCTCAATCCAATCTTGGGAATAGTGTTTGGCGAGCGCGCCATAAGAAATTGCTTGAAAAAGCAATTTATCGAAATCAAAGAAGAAGGCAGACGTTTCTTGGGGCAAATCCCCGTTTTGATGTCTGAAACAGGTATGCCATTTGATATGGAGGGAAAAAAAGCATACGAGGATGGGCGCTATCAATTGCAAACTGCTGCTTTGGATGCTCTAGCCAATGCTTTGGAAGGTTCCGGTATGCACCACACGTATTGGTGTTATACCAGCATCAATTGCCATAAATGGGGCGATCGATGGAACAACGAAGATTTCTCCTTTTGGTCACCAGATGACCGAGATTTGGCATTCGACGATCAGGACGAACGAAAAAGTTTTGCCTCGTCATACAGGTCTGACAGTATTGCGTCTTCACGGAGAAGTAGCGTAACGCCTTCGCTTAAAAGTATCAGAGCCATGAAAGAGAAGAGTGGTGTGGCCGAGGTTCTTAAAACAAAAATTGCGTACCACAGAAACCGGCTTGTTCCGGCCCTTTTTAGAACGACGTTCATGGACGAATTCTGTGGAGAGTACGAGGACACCAAGTCTAGCTCTTTTGACGAAACCTCCTTGATCTCCACTTCATCAAACAATATCCGCTATAGACACTTCAAACAATGTTATCCGTCTCCTGATGGTATCCGCGCTGTGAGTGCTGTCATGAGACCTTTCGTTGTTGCGACGTTGGGAACAGTGAAAGAGTCTGAGTTTGATATTAAACTGTCGAAATTTGCGTTGACCATCACATTGAACGGTGATTGGGACGAAAACAAACTAAAAACCACTCCCACCATCATTTTCACCCCAAAGTGGCATTATCCATATCTCAACTACAACGACATCTCACTCAATGTGGGATTCGTGAAGTACGATGAAACGAACGAATATCTTGAGTGGTACCACTATGACTTAGAGGATGACGATTGTGAATCTGGCTCAAAGAGTATAATGGACTTGAATGAGCACACTATCATACTCAAAAACCACAGTGGTACGCTCGAAGACCTCAGCCCTCGCGACGATGGCAGTTCAAGCGAATGTCCAATGGTTTGAGTCATTGACTCATAGAGTCTAAAATCCCACAAATAATTACAAACAAATGCATTCATATCTTAAATATCATACCTTGTCGTGTAGCCCATCTAACCTAAATATCCAAAGTGTCTTGGTTTCTTTTGCTGGAGCCTTTCAATTCTTCTTTCATCAAGTTGTTGACGTATTGAGTAAAGTACTCGACATACGGTTTTAGACTAGACTTTTCAAAATCGTGCAAGCTCCTCAGAGGAGAGACCGTTTCAGAGTCGGATTCCCCCGTGGGTTGGCTAGATTCCCTGTTTACTCGCTTTGCTTCCCAGGTATCGATTTCGTCTTGTAACTGATTGAGATTCGGTGCAGTCATTGGATTGAATCCATACTCATCGTCTTCAATATTGTTGGATAGGTTTCTTGATGGATCAAATGGGACACAGACGTTTCCAGTCCCCGGATGTATACAGAAGGGAGATTTCAACAAGTGAATCACCTGCTTTGAGACTTCAATATCCAACCGTGGGTACGTGTAATAGATGATGATTTCCTTCTTTGCCGCACTGAGCTGCGACACTTGAGGCTTGTGCTTAAGCACAGTCTGAGCCATCGAATTCAAGTCGTCCCATTTTTGGCGTGACAGAGAGAACGAAGCCTGGTCTTTCCATTTTGTTCTCAACGCTGCGCGGAGTGCCTTCTCAGGTATAAACGCCAACATGTCCTCCACCTGAGTCCAGTTGTCTTCCGATCCTTGAGAAGTACACCAAGGATCTTGCTCCTCCAAAATGATTTCGGAGAATCTAGACTTCAATATATTGAAGGATCTTTCAATATGAGGATGGAAGGGCTTGCTTAAGCCTAGTGACGATCTCCCCATCCTCAGAGACTTGGACCCCAAGACGTTCATGTACTCGACGACGGCTTTTCTTGCCATTTGATCCAAGTTTCGAGCTCTTTCGTCGCTCACCCAGCAATGCGCACCTCTTCTCCCTGAAAATACCCAAATGAAGTTTGTGAAGCCAAAATCCTCGCGTAGAGCTGCGGAGATAATCTCACTGGCGACCTGGATGAATTTCCAGCATTTCTTGCAGATGTCCGTCTTGGAACAGCAGGTTCTGATCTCGTCATAATCGGTCAAGTCGATATCAAACACCAACTCTTTCAGGAGCGGCTTCAAGGCATTCTTTGGAAGAGTTTTCCGTTCTTTCGGGTTGACTGAGTAAACGGCGCCGACCTCGAAACGAGTGGGGTTAGCGCTGATCACGGAGTTCTTGAATTCCTCGGGAGTGCTAAATGAGTTGTACCGCTGATAAGCTCCCAGACGGAACTCATAGGCGAACTCTCGCATTGTGAAATCTTTGCTTGGTTTCATCGAATGGTTTAGCCACTTGAAGATCTGTTTGAAGGGAAGAATTCTCTGGTAGTAGAAGAGCATATCGGACTCCGAAGGCCTCGACAGAGTCTCATGAGTCTTGGCGCCACCACTCTCGGCCACATTGCTTAAGTTGGAGCTGGGCTCGTTCAAGTTCTCAGTCATTTGCGCGATTTTTTGATGGTTTGCACTTCTGAGTTTTTGGCTCTTTTCAATGAGTTCTTCGATATCTTGACACGCGAGCACGCGTCTATGTGTTGCACCGAGGCGCGCCGCATGGTACCAGAACGAGTATGGAGTATATTACTTGAAAAGGAATTGCATCAGCTATAAAAAAAAACCCCCCTCCGCGAGAGAAATCAAGAATTAGGGGCCTTTTCAGACCGTCCGAGCATCGCCACTTCGCTTCTCCTCGTATTCTTTTGCACTTTGCTCCTTCTCGTGTCCCTCTTTCGTTTCGTCTCTTATGGTGCCCTTGTGTCGGCCTCTCAAAGCTCCTCGAAACCCGTGTCTGCCCGTTGGCGCATACAGTTGTAGTGTTCTTTTTTTGCCTCATATTTCCTTACATTTTTTCTCGTTTACTCAATTGAGACTTCGATTTACTTTTGGCTTGCTTCGTGTTGTGCTCGCGCTAAGCCGTATCGCTAGCAGTGAGTAAAGCGCAAGCCTTCTGTCTAACAAAGCTCCAAGATCTGTGCATATAGCGCATATACGAGCGATTCCTACTCGTCGGTTTTTTATTTTGTCGCAACTGCCGTTAAGTGTGTATTGAGAAGTTGTGAACACGCGAAACACGTATGTGTTCGAATGCGGTATGCATTGGAGGAGAGTCGTTTTTCTTTTGTAGGTCTCAAGGATCCGTGGCACTGGTAGCAACGCCTGCAACAGAGAGCTAGTTCAGTGCATCAGTCTGTACATCTGGAAACCCCGGGAAAGAGTGATACAGGAGGACAGGCATGGGGTCTGTCTCCTGTATCAGAACTTTCGGCACGCTTGATCACTCGTGGACGAACACTAGAGATACACCTTCGTCGCCTGCTGTGACAAGCTTAGAGCCACCATCAAGCACGGCAAAATCCAAAACACCCATATTGTGGCCAACACCAACAAACAACTCGTCACCGGTACGGGCGTCCCATTTATAGATTTTACCGTTCATGCTAGAACCGACCAAGACCGGCGTTTCGTCAATAAACTCGAGCTTGGTGATCGTATCGTCAACTTTGAGTGTGCGGCGCAACCGCCACTGCAAAGAGTCAAACAATAGGATGTCCCCAGAGACTAAACCAACAGCAAGCAAATTGACCGTGGGGCTCTTACACCATGACAATGCCTCCACTGAGAGGTCTGCGACATCCTCGACGTTCTCAATAGTTTTCACATGGTTGACAATTCTTCCGGAGTCCAAGTTCACTATTGCCAATTGGCCATCTCTAGCACCTACAGCAAACACATTCTTGAATGTCTTGATGGACACCCACGGACTCTCGACACCTTTGAAATCATCATGAGGTTGTAACTTGTAATTTGTAGCTCCTGAAAAAGCGTTCCAGTTCACGATCGAGCCGTCTTCAGAGATAGTCACCAAAGTTAAACTCTCGTGGTCATCAGTGTTGACGAACACACCACCATTACACTCTGAATTATGGGAGAATCCTGACATTATTTGCTCAAGAGATTGAGAATTCTCGTCTATTTGATAGACCCAAACAGAACCGTCTGGAGCACCAAAGGCAAAGTATGGTAATTGAGGGTGCACAGCTATCCACAAAACCTCCTCGACTTCCTCCAACTCTCCGAACTTGCTCCATTTCTGACCACCTTTAGCAGCTTTATGCACCTGGATACACCCGTTCATGTCACCTGTGATGACAAATTTCCCGTCACCGGTGAAGCCACCGGCCACCACGGATTCCTTGTGGCCCAGCAACTCACCGACAAATCTTGGTGGCTGCGTATGTGTCGTCCACATGAAAGCTGTGTTGTCGCCGCCCCCGGTGACCACCATGGGCAAAGAAGGGTGCTTAAACAAGACAAACACACTGTCTTCATGTTGGTCGAAATACGTCCAGGAGTTGTTGGCTAAATCTATTTCTAGCGTGTCCTCATCGTCCATGTCCATATCGTTTTCGTCATTTTCTTCTGTTGCGGGGCCAAAGTCGTCCTCAACTTCCTCGGCAATTTCGTTGTTATCAACGAAATACTCTTCGTTCTCTTGATTTTCCGGCTCAGACATGACAATTTTCTAGAATTGAGAAAGAGAAGGATTGAAGATGGCCCTGCCAGATTATGATGATTAATAATGATGGCAATGGACATCTCACGTATCTGCAGGTGACTATCGCAGAATAAGATTTAAAAAAAAAAAAAAAAAAGGGTATCCCATTTTGATGACAGTAGTACTATGGAAAAAAGAGACTACTGATGTAGAGCTCCAAATAATGGAAGATTTTTTACGTCTTATGGAAAATCCAGGCATGGAGAGAGGCCGGAAAGGAGATGTAAGAGCATGGGCCCGTGGATCCCACGGAATGAGCATCAAGAAATGCAACAGTTTAGGTGTGTACTGCTCAACTGAGACCTGCTGACAATACTTATCAAGTTTGTTCATTGAATCTTTGGACGGTTTGATTTTTGTCACTGCCTGCCCTTTTTCTGCTTAGGCCTATTTATTTGTCTTCGTCCCCGTAAACCCAAATTGTAGACACGTTTTGATCTCTTTGCTTTTCGTTTTTTTGAGGTGAATATGTGCTTTGGAATGCTCACTGATGCATTCTGTGGTGACTTTCATTTGCAGCTTTAATCTCAATCTCAACGTGACGAAAAGATATTGGTCTTGGCCAGAAACTTTAAACATCGTGCAATTTCTCTTCTCGGTGTGTCCGATATAAAAAGTGACATTCTGTTTATTCTGGTTTTTTATCAGAAGAGAGGCAGATTGAGGACACTTCACACTTTTCTGCCTCACCTCGGGGCCACGCTCTTTTTTCCCTACACTACAATCGACCATCAAAAATCAGGGATAACTTTGATCAAAGCCAGAACCTCGATGATGAGGTTCTTCAAATTTGTTTTTGGTCTGGATAATCATGACACTCCTAATTTCGTTGAATTTTCGTATTCAGTCCCTATATAGCCATTCCCGTGATGAGCTCCAACTGCGAAGCCAAGTCTTTTTCGGCCTTCTCGCTCTGAAGCTTAGTCTGCTGATCTTTCGCCATGCCTTCCCTTAGGCTTCGAGCATCCAAGGCGTTCACTTCTTTTGGGGCCTGCCCCTGCGACAGTAGAGCTGCATGTATGCTTGTGATTGTGGAAGAATCCAGATTAAGTTTTTCGATTTGCGCTTTCGTCTGCTTAGACCTCTGCTTGACCTTCGCCTTCAGCACAGCCGATCTCTTTTGCACAGTCTTCTTTGAGCCAGCTGTTTTTTCGTGCTTAGAGCCTCTTGCGCCTCCTGCCTTTTGACTGGCTCTTCCCATTTTTTCTGGAATATACGAACACGCAAATGAAAGACAATCTTTTCCAGGTGAATCTCGAACATGAATCTGAGGAGCTTGATGGAATGAGCATGAGAGTGCATGTAAGTGTATAGTGTAGTATTATGGCAAAAACTTTCTCGATGCTCATCTCCATCAAGCATCACCTCAATTCAGTGAATACTCGTGAATTCCAACGTCGTTGTTTTTGATTATTTGATAATTCTGAGAATCCAGCATATATAGGGTACGGCTTTATTATCACCAGTTACCTATTCTTCACTCGTGGCCACCTTTTGAAACCAGCTACCTATAAGATGCCTTCTACGCACAACCGTGACAAGCCCTGGGACACAGAAGACATTGACAAGTGGAGGATCGAGGAATTTAAGCCCGAGCACAATGCTTCCGGTCAGCCTTTCAGTGAAGAATCGTCATTTATGACGTTATTTCCGAAGTACAGAGAAAACTACTTAAGATCCGTTTGGGCCGATGTGACTAGCGCATTGGAAGGCCACCATCTTGCCTGTCAGCTAGACTTAGTTGAGGGATCAATGACTGTGAAAACCACTAGAAAAACATTTGATCCTGCCATTATCTTGAAGGCCAGAGACTTGATCAAGCTATTAGCGAGATCGGTTCCATTCCCGCAAGCAGTGAAAGTCTTACAGGACGACATTGCGTGTGACGTGATCAAGATTGGTAGTTCCGTCTCCAATAAGGAAAGATTCGTAAAAAGAAGACAAAGGTTGGTGGGCCCAAACGGTAACACACTAAAGGCTTTGGAGTTGCTTACGAAATGTTACATATTGGTTCAGGGAAACACGGTGAGCGCAATGGGACCATATAAAGGGCTCAAAGAGTTGAGAAGGGTTGTGGAAGATTGCATGAAGAACGTACATCCGATTTACCATATCAAGGAGTTAATGATCAAACAAGAATTGGCAAAGAACCCAGAGTTGGCCAACGAGGATTGGTCTAGATTCTTGCCCAATTTCAAGAAGAAGAATGTTGCCCGTAAGAAGGCTAAGGAGACTAAGAAACCTAAGGTGTACACTCCTTTCCCACCAGCACAACAGCCCAGAAAGGTCGATCTCCAAATTGAGAGTGGTGAATATTTCTTGGGCAAGAAAGAGAAGCAACTCAAAGATTTACAAGATAAGAGATCGAAACAGGAGGAGGTTTCTGAGGAGAGAAAGGCCGAGAGAAGCAAGGCTTTCGAAGCTCCCGAGGAGTCAAGCCGTGAGAATAAGTTATTAGGCTCGGGCGAGAGCGAGAAAAAGACCAAGAAAGAGAAGAAAGAGAAGAAGGAAAAGAAGGAGAAAAAGGAGAAAAAGGAGAAGAAAGAGAAGAAAGAGAAGAAAGAGAAGAAAGAGAAGAAGAGATCAGGTGATGACGACAACGAGCCCAAGAAAAGGAGAAAGTCCGAGTAAATGGCATTGCATACAAAGACACAGTGATTATCATCATTAGTTTTTTTTTTTTTCATTTTAATAAAGGTAAGTCCCAGTGTTCGTCCCCCCCTTTAGTGGGATAGCTCTTACACGAGACGCCCTCAGTGCGGGAAATAGTCGTGAAATTGTGGTATATGCGATATAGACGCTCCCAAAAGAGGACGGGTCTCCTGCAGGAAACTCTCTTCGCAAAAACAAACAACGCAACATGTACTGTCCGAGAGCCATCAGTAAACAGTATTTGTTCATTGGGGGGGGGGGGGATTGCCAATTAGGGGCAAACGTAAAATCCAAAGACCGTGAATGTAGAATTGCAACTGTGCCTCTCGTCGCTTGTTTCCCCCTATTCCAATTTGTTTTCCAGATCGCCCGTATTCTCGCTTGAGTGTCTGCAGGTAATTGTAAACAAAAATCTGCACTTCTTGCATTTCGTAATGGCGATGAACAAGGACAAATAAAAATTGGGTGGTCTTTGTGGTGGCAACTTCTTTGGTTCTTTCAAACACAATAGCCTAATTCCATATCTATTCACTCAAGTTGAGCAAATTACATTTCCTTCCCCCCTCTCATTTTCCCCCAAGTATTCGATTTCGTCACGCGGCTCTTGTCTCAGTTTCAGATCCCCCGTACTTTCTCATTCCCTGTCCTCTCACAGGACTCAAAGCCACAGATTCCACAAATCGCAAGTGCATCTGAAAACAGAATAGTTGGCTTGTTTCTGAGCAGGATTTCGATTGACGAAAAAAAGCACAACCCATACCACTAGAAGTTTCTTTCGAAATCATAGACAACCCACGGCCTGTGTCTTTCACAAACCCCCTCTTTGGAGCAGAGGACACATTCGTTTACTATAGAAACCGACTCAGCTATGTCCAAAATTGATTCCCTACTAGGGATGGTCGACACCATTGCCGCTCGATCAGACAAGCTCATAAGCTCCATAAATGACTCCAACACTCTCATCTCCCTGATCATGGAGTTGAACACCTCCATATCGAGGTACGACACCGAGATAGACGCCATGTCGCAGCTTGTTACTAAAAACAATGCATTCTTGGCGGAGTTCCAGAAGCTTTACGAGAGGTCTTTCTACCTCGAATCCAATTTCGGCTTCAACGATTGCTACACGAACGACACTTCATTCAGCAATTTGTATAGTGAGTACGATTTTCTTTGGAACGAGTTTCACGTGGCCAACTCTACGTCCGACTCGGCAGGAACCGTTGACTTGGCCATGCCCAATCAGCCGGAACAACGAATTTCTCCAGAACGTAAGGTGAAGAACACGATTTCAATCTCAAATCTCAATCTCAAACCTTTGAGGTGCAAGGACTCGAAAGTCTCGAAGCAAAAGTCTCGTTACAGGTTGTCGGAAGCATACACTCTAAACCCGTTGCAGGCTCTCCCGCTGAGGGAAGTGCTGGGCAGCTCAACTAACACGAATTACTCCAACTTAATGAGCACACTGTACGAGGAACACCACGACGACTCTTGTTGCTCTTCGAATACTTCAGTTTCGGGTCTGCCGTCATCTGGCTACGATGGCGATGAGTTGACAAGAACCCCTAAATTCATGAAAGCTGAACCTGGAGAGCAGGTACGTTCTTGCGATCCGACTTCTCTGCCGCACTTGTTCAAATCACTACATACACTGGATTATGATGCTGCCGATGCCGATGAGATCGAGTCTATAGACTTTGAGTCCCATTCCCTTGGCTCGCAGTTTGAGGATTTTGACAACTTTCACCATTTCTTGCGGCGTAGTCGCATAAATCTTAAAGAATCTTTTCCGCCAACTTTGGAAAAATCAAAGTCTCACGACTCCGTGCTACTTCCTGTTGACCTGTCTTCGTCCTCGTCTCTTTCGCGAGGTTTTGTTCAGTCAAAATACCACAACCCAGCCGATATGATCAGTTCACACAAAAAATCACTATCTAGTCAACCTACAGTAGAAGCGATTTATTCCAAGAGTCTTGATGGTGCCCCAAAATTTAAAGAGCACTCTGCTAGATTGCTCGCCAGCCAGAGGGACACAAATCTACATTCAGATGTCAACGTTACCACGCCCAAAGAAAAACAAAATTTTGATCTTTTCAAACTAATGAACTCCCCGTTAGGTTCTCCCCGGGGTTTTGAACGACAGCGGACCAGTTGTCGAGATCAGACTCCCCCAGGTGCTAGCACGATCTCTAGCACAAACTCTGGCAGGAGAAATAGCGTGGACCTATTTGGTAAATCTTTAGCCTCTAGCTTTATGAATTTGGTGAGTAATTCCTCCTCGCTACCGCAACATGTTCGCCTCCCAAAAGACGTGAAAATCGTAGCGGGTACGAAGTCACCTCCCGAGATAATCAAGAAATTAAAAAGAGACTTGAAGAATCCCATTGCGCTGAAAAATGATATCAAGTCGAAGAGACTTCCGCCAATGGAGCGGCAGCTCAGGAACGGGAGCAGTTCCTCTTTAACGATTGGTCCCAATAAAACAAAGATCATTAACCACGGCGATTCCTCTGTTTTCAAAAAACCCACACTCCGCAGAATGAGCCAGGCTTTACTCACAGATGCTCTTAATGAGTCACTTTTGTTTTGAAAGTCTTTGGCTAGAGTTGATTCGGTGAAGACAACCAACCACGGCAATCTAATTGTTTATTTTGCTCTAATCTTGTGCAAAGAATGCATGCTAAGAATCAGCAACCAGTTTATCTATAAATACTCACAAATGCATTGCAATTCAATGAAAAATAAGGCGCATTCCAAGTAACACGAGTTATGCAAAACTATCCCTGCTGCTAAGGAAACCACTTTCCAATTTAGCCCTGTCTACACGCTCTTCGATTTCCTTTGTCTTAGAACTCTTGAAAGAGGATGGATTGGCTTGCTTGGATTTGCTGTGCTTAGACATGTAAGTGATAGAAGCCTTCGAGGCAGATGCAACTTTGTATTGCTTGTTAACAGTCACTCCACTGAAAGAATTGGTGGAGACTTGTGCTGCATGCTTCTCTCGATAAGATCTGAAAGAGCTAACCATAGATGGCTTTTTGAAGACCCGCGAAAAATCGTCTTCATCTTCGTCAGTGAGGATCTCTTCCTGGGGCCGTTTTCTAGTCTCGTTGATGTTTTCAACGCTTCGTGCTCGCGAGTAAAGATTACTCAAACTTCTTTTTTTGAGAGCCGATACATCTTCAATATCGTCATCCACTCCGTGTTGCACATCGGCAGCTTTTTGAATGGCAACGTAGTCATCTTCATCTGTTTTGGAAAGAAAGGACAATTGTCTTTGCACAAAAGATTCTTCCAAAACCGTCCGCTTTTTAGGTTTGTGCTCATCGTTGAAAAAATGATTGCGTGGTGAACCCTCCACAGCTGGATCCTCTGACTCCTCCGGTTCATCGTCAGATAGATCGCTTTCTTGCAAAATAGCAAAACCTGGTTCTTCTTGAATACAGTCGAAGAATGCTTTAGTTTTATCGCTTTTCGAGCCTTGCGTCATTTTTTGGTTATCCAAGAGTCTTTGTTTCTGCTCCTCTAATTTTTGCCTGCGATATGCCATCAAAATTTCGTCCTCTTCATCACTCAACTCAATATCGAATCTGTTCGACCGAGCTCGTTTGGTAAGTCGATGATTCTTGATATCATCCATCAACTTTTCCAAGTCGTTTCTGTCTTTGATTTGGTACTGCTCCATGAACTTTTTCCTGACTTCCTCATCATTGAGGTTGATATTGAAATTGTTGTCTATCATCCTTTCGTCTTCCGAGTTGGCTTGGTCAGAATCTTCCTTATCCATTCCACCAATGCCTTTCCACTCATCATCAGATTCCTCAGCCTCACCCTCGACGATTCCTTTTATTCCATTTCGTTCCATCTCCTTTCTCAACTTTCTGGCTTTAAGTTCTTTTCTCCTGATCCTAGCTTCATAGATTGCAAGCTTTTGCTGTAGATCAGCTTCATCGACTTCATCGACTTCATCGACTTCTTCATGTTCAATTTCGTCAGCCTCAAGATTGCATTGAAGAGGAGCTTGAAGGACGTTCTCGCGAATACGTCTCCTACCCTTTTCGAGGGCGGACTGGATATCCATATCGTCATCTGAATATAAATCGTCTTGCGTGGGCACAATCTTGTCATCTTGAGTCGAGGTGGCGTTCAAAGAAGGATCGTCAACCTGAGTTGCGAAGAAATTGCTTTCGTCGGCACTTCTTTGAGTTGAAAGACTTTCTCGGAACGAGACTGGCTGACCTTGGACCATTTCGCCAGACTCTAGAATGGAAGATTCTTGTGTTGCTCCCGGAGGAGGCAAATTCGAGAACAACTTGTGCAGATCACTTCTCAAAATGTCGATACCTTGTTCAATTGCACTGCTGACTGGTGAATTTGGACGAGTAATATCGCTATTAATGTGCATTACAGCTTCTTCACTCTCGTCGATGCCATTCACCTTGCTCTGACCTCCAAACATGTAGCTATCGTCTGATCTTTCTTCAACGCGAGTCACAGACCCGGAAGGCAAATTTAATTTCTGAGTTGCGGGGGCGTCTGAATGCTGTGAGTCTTCTTCATCATCGTCGCTGAGAACAACCCTACGGGCTCTGTTTGCCCTTTTCTCCTGATGAATAGCGGGGATTTGCTCGGAGTCGTCATCGCTCTCTCCATCGTCACTGGACTCACACACAGCAGAGTTTGAATCACTGTCAGGCACTTCACTGCCATGATCAGTCGCAGAGTCTAGATTCTCTCCAACATAGTCTTCATCACTTTTCCCATCAAGCAATGCTTTCTGTGCCTTCTCTAGAAGCTTCTCTCTTTTCCGGATGCGTCTCACCCTTTCCATTTCCCGCTCAAGTAAGTTACCCATTTCTTCCTCCTCCTTTTCAATTTCCTCAATAAGCTCAGAGTCGGGATTATTTTTCTTGAGTTCCAAGATCTGCTTGGCGTTTGCACGTCTCAACTCATTGAAAAGATGATTTCCTTGCCTGAGTGATGCATGCTTGTGAAATTTGGGATTGCTAGCATTTGTTCTCAGGAAATGCTTTCTCGAGAATTTCTGCTTGATCACAAAGGCCTGCTCTTTAGTCAACTTGGGAACTTTTGACTCCTCAGCACTTCCAGAGTCTCTTTCAGCGTCAGAATCATCAAGAATGACCAAATCATGTTTCAGGCTTGTAGGAGATGAGTTGAGTTGCTTTTTCAATCTTTCAGCGTACTCTTCTATTGGGGATAGCTTCTTTTTGGGTGAGGATTTCTTGTGCACGTTCGATATTAGATTCAATACGTCATCAACCTCGAAATCGGAGTCAGACGTAGGCTGCTTGTCCTTAACTTCCGTCAGAGCTTTATCTTTCATGGGGGAAGTTGTTGGGCTCAGACGAAGCTCCTGCTCGCTGTATACTGTCCGCTTTTCATCTGAGTCGCTATCAAAGGCATCGAGCAATTGTTGCATGGGGTCCGTGGCTTTTTTCTCAAACCCCGGCTGTATATTTTTGAGTCTTTTCTTTTCGCTTAGTCCCTGCTCAATCTGTTGGAGTTCGGCTTTAGTCGTCACGGTTTTCTGAATTGATGAGTCGCGTGTGGTGTCAGCATCCTCGTTCAAATCATTTTCCTCGTCCGTCAAAGACACATGAGTCAATTCTGCTGCCAAGGTTTGTCCTTGATTGGTATGCTCTTGGGATTTCTCGAAACTTTGCTCTACAGGCTCAAAAGAATCCTGCTGGCTTTCTCGCGGGATAACTTGAGTTGACCCAAGAGCCAAGTCAAGGTGTTGAGTAGCAGGTTCTATGACTTGGGTAGGCTTTAGGAAGTCAGACTCGTCTAGTTGTAATTGAGGAAGTCGTATAACAGAAGCAGCACTTGGAGGTTCTGATTGTTGACCATTTTGGGCTGTCTTCTCCTTAGCATTGGGATTGCCGAATAAAATGGATGTTTCGAAGTTTGGAGTCTCTTCTGTATTTGAGATAGTCTCTTTAAGCTTATTGCCAGAGAGTCTTTTCTTGACGCGATCAAGAATAGACGTGTCGAAAGTCATTTTTTTTTCTTTTGGATTTACCGACAGAATCAGGTGATGCTTCCTCTTTGGATTGTGATCTTGTCCACCTGTGAGCTGAAGTATACTCTCCAATTGTAACTACGGAGAACGGAATTTGAAGAATTAAATACGTGTCGCACAAATGATGAGGTAAGATAATTCACGGTCGCCGCAGGCGCGTATAGTAAATAACGCGGTTGCAAAGCGTGGATTTTGAGCGCGACATTCTGAGCTTTCAATTATCACATGGGATTCATATTTTGCGACATGCACCGCCAAGTGGGCCGCGTGCCACACTTTTTTCTGAGTGCAGTTATTAGGTGCAGTTATTGAGATGCTTCTATTTTGACTCGCTCACATCATCTGAGTCAGGTAGGGCGTTAGACCAGCAGCAGACCGAGAACGGGCTTGACTTCGCCAACATGGTTTGAGACTCGCTTGCCTGATAATCAAAAAAATAGGGCTGATAGATGACTTCTTAATTATACGAAGCTAAACATGGAAACGAAACCTGGCGTGGGAGGCACGGGTCTGAACCGCCCTATCTCGCTTCTTGGGTCGGCGGCTGGATTGGCTCTGCCAACATCTCGAGTGGGGAATTTCTCGGAAAAAAAAATCACGAGGCCCTTGGAGACTTCACGTTTCAGCGCAAGGATCAGCAAGACCTATGAAAGGTACTATGAACTTCGGCATCTGGGTGCGATAAATCCATTTATTAGCTGTGTTATGTCCCCCGTCCTTTCTGTTTATTAGCGGAGTATTCACTTGCGCGCGTCGTCGTATGGCGGTACGAGACGACGAGACCCAGGAAATTTTTGGTGGGTCTAGCAGCGGGTGGGAGTAACTGATTGGCTGTACTAGGAGGAAATTGCTTCGTAAGGAACGAGATTGATGGTACCGTCTCGGCAGGCTTCTGTGAGCCTGGGGTGAACCACGTTTTTCATCATGCAAAGATCAATATTCACTGCTTGTTGAAAAGGATCACGTGCTCTGACGCATCCGATTATGTACAACCCTCATGTGAAGATCTTGCACAAAAAAATTTTCGAGCCAATCTATTTAAGGTATCACAAAGAACCGGAAACCCACAAGGAAAAGCCACATTTTTTTCACTTTCGACTGACCCTCGACCAAACGTAAACATGCCTGAAACTTTCCTTTTCACTTCCGAATCCGTCGGCGAAGGCCACCCAGACAAGATTTGTGACCAAGTCTCAGACGCCATCTTGGATGCTTGTTTGGCCGAAGATCCATTGTCGAAAGTTGCGTGTGAGACCGCTGCTAAAACTGGGTTGATCATGGTGTTCGGTGAAATCACCACCAAGGCTCAATTGGACTACCAAAAGATTATCAGAGACACAATCAAACACATCGGCTACGACCACTCTGACAAGGGTTTCGACTACAAGACCTGTAACGTCCTTGTCGCTATCGAGCAACAATCCCCAGATATCGCTCAAGGTTTGCACTACGAAAAGGCCTTGGAAGATTTAGGCGCTGGTGACCAAGGTATCATGTTTGGTTACGCCACTGACGAGACCGAAGAAAAATTGCCATTGACCATTTTGTTGTCTCACAAATTGAACAAGGCTTTGGCTGACGCCAGAAGATCTGGCGAGTTGGCCTGGTTGAGACCAGACACTAAGACCCAGGTCACCGTCGAATACGAGAAGGACGGCGGCGCCGTCAAGCCTTTGAGAGTCGACACTGTTGTCATCTCCACCCAGCACGCTGAGGAAATCTCCACCGAGGAGTTGAGAGAGAAGGTTTTGGAACAGATCATCAAAAAGACTATCCCCGCAGACTTGTTGGACGACAAGACCATCTATCATATTCAACCATCCGGAAGATTTGTCATTGGTGGTCCTCAAGGTGATGCCGGTTTGACAGGTAGGAAAATCATTGTCGATACATACGGTGGTTGGGGTGCTCACGGAGGTGGTGCTTTCTCTGGTAAGGATTTCTCCAAGGTCGATAGATCCGCTGCTTATGCTGCTAGATGGGTTGCCAAGTCTCTTGTCAACGCTGGATTAGCCAGAAGAGCCTTGGTGCAATTTTCTTACGCCATTGGTGTCGCTGAGCCATTGTCCATCCATGTCGACACATACGGAACCTCCAAGTACTCCTCTGAGCAATTGGTTGAAATTATTAGAAACAACTTCGACTTGAGACCAGGTGTCATCGTTAAGGAGTTGAACTTGGCCAGACCAATTTACTTCAACACTGCATCTTACGGACACTTCACCAACCAAGAGAACTCGTGGGAAAAGCCAAAGCAGTTGAAGTTTTAGTTCTGGGCTGAGCTAACAACAGAGAACTTAACAAATTAATGTGATGACTCACGACCATGTCGGCGCTCAACTCGTCGACACCCAAGTTTATTTCGTTGCTTTTTATGCCATTTTTCTATGTCATTCATTTTTATATTTTTCATTTGCTTTTCAAAAAGGGGATAGAGTTTGCATTAATTGGGGTCCTCAACGGACAATCAAGTTAATAGAAGGAATCAATAGTAATCAATAATTACGCATTGCCACAATTCAAAATCGGAGGATGGCTTCACTAGACCGCCAAAGCTGAAAAGAATAATAGGGAAAGCTTCTTGCGCCACCAGAAATTGAAATTTTATCTCAACATGTCTATTGTTTTTGCTGAACAATGCGTGAATTGAGCGTCAAAGGCGTTACTCGAACGCTGCAGAACGCCGGAATCTCGCGCAGTATAGCTGCAATGGTTATTGATGCTAATGTGACATGTGTGTGCAAACTCACGCCATTTTTGAGTAACGTTAGTTGTGAGAGTAGCGTAAAACTCGAGTTTCCTAACAACCTTTCAGCTCCCTGCATCATGTTCTCGATATGAAACATCAGCAGATTCATAAGTCGTTAACATACATTGCCGATTTCTCGCAATGGGACGACACGGCAGGACATGGACGCAGGCCAGCACAATCTCAAACGGTAGCCTTTTGTTCAACCGGGTTGTCTTCTTTTCCCATTTCCTATTTTTTTGGTGTTGTTTTTTAAACAACGAGCTGTCTTTATTCGGATTTGCATTAGAAACTTATTCATGTACCGCGAGGTTGAGATGCCTCCTCCTCTCCCCGCCAGGGGTGGCAAGAAAAAAAATTCAATTGTTCGGTCTGCCATTTGTCAAACTAAGTCACACCTTGAAATTTGAAGTCTTGTAAACCAGCAAGACTCGCCGGGCGATCAATTTCGTAAAGCTGAAATAGACTGGTCGGGATAAACCATATTACGTGGTGACATCATCACCTCCAGACCCCCGAGCTGCGGGAAACCGGACAAGATCGCCGCATATGGTCTGTGCTGATGCGGGTAAGGATGCTTCGGCTGGTATTGATGCTGAGTTTGATAATCGTTATAGCGTTGATGCCTAGGCACATGATGCAGGCCATTCTGAAGCATGGGTTGGTGTGATACCTGTGCTCCTAGTGTTGAGGTTTGTGGAATGGGCGGGAAGTCGGTAACTTGGGCCCCTCGCATTCTTGCTGTTGTCTCATCTCTTGCCTGCCTCTTTATGCACACCCTTCTGCCATTTCTACCTTTGTAAACCTTAATGTTGAGCACCTCCTCCGCAGCTAAAGCAGCGCCTTTCCGCTTGACCAACTTTGCGTGAAAAAGACCGCACGCATTACATAGCGTACGTAGACCATTGGGCCCTCTACGCCATTCAGGCGTTTCAGTCGTTCCGCATCTATGGCACTCGTTCATGGGCTTGTTTATTATCTCCGGCACAATGTACACGGAGGTCGGTTCTTGCCCAGGCGTCAACATTGCGCCGGGCCCATTGTTCGCAGGCATTGTCGCTTGATGCAAGATCATCGGGCGACTGAAGCTCAGGTGAAGAGGTGGATAGCTGCTGGAGTCGCCGCCATAGAAGTAGTAATTATACGAAGGGTGACCATGTTGCTGAGCAATGGAGAAATCCAAGTGATCTTGTGTCGGTAGGGGTTGAGTTTCGGGACTCAAGCTCGTGCTCGAACTACTCAGGATACTCGAACGACTCATGGCAGACAGCGCAGAGCTAGAGGCTGTCGGCGTATGGTTAAATGCCAGTAAAGGCAGACCATCCGGTACGGTTTTAGGCCCAGATACCGAGGTAAGCTCAGCTATCGAAGGAAGTTTCATCTTTGGAGAAGTCATGGCAACCAAACAGTGCTCGAATTTGTAGAAATGAATGGGAAGGGACGATTGTGCTCCCTGACTGTGCGACCCAGCAAGTCCACTTTAGTGGGGGAAGCAGTCATTTATATATTTGGAACACAAAGGAGAACTGGTGCAGGGCAAGGAATGGCGAGCTCATGCGAAAGAGTTTGAGCTGGACTTTGGTTGGATGGGCTGCATGGAATCTAGTCTCCGAATATGCAAAGCAGCCTGATATGCGCTATGGATCTTATACAGTTCCAAAATTGCTCGCGCGCTCGTCCTGCAAAGCAGGAAAGATGCGCCTCTGCTGCATGAAATGACAAGCAAAAATCGTACGGGCACCCTGTAAACATGAAGACATTTAGCATCGCGTGCTGTTCATTCCGTCAAGCAAGAAACATTCAGTTTTGCGCAAAACCCGAAGTGTTGGGCTACATCAATGTAGGACCAAGTCTAATCCCGAGCGGCTGAACTTTAATGATGCTAGCCATTGTTGAACTAAGAAATTGCTATGTGATATACCGCCATGCTCACTTGTGCCGGCACTTTAAAAGGCGCTTTTCTTGAACGTGATCGCTTAGACATGCTGCAGTTACCAGATTCTGAAATTTTCCAAGACTCGGTCACCGGCTGACCTCTTGCGTAGGCAGAACTTGACCACCTCCCCTCTCGTGCCCGAGAACTTTTCAAGTACCACGTACAGGCGCGAGCGCGCATGAGATGCCGCCCAGATCTCAAATTATGCTTTGTAATTCGATTCAATTATATTCGCTTTCTAAAGATAACTCTGCCGAACAAAGCGCGCGCCTTGTACTGAATCTAGACAAAAAAAAATTGTGCTATCGTAATCACTCCATACTGTGTTGTCCACTTGAGAAGATTTCCGGCACGTGCCATAGGAAGATGAATGTACTGAATAGTTTTGCAAATAGAATTTAGTCAAACCCAAAAGGCTAATTCATTATATGTATCGAATCTTCTCGACTGATCGAAGAATGCGATCAACACGACCGGTAGAAAATGAGTTGATTGATGGTAAAATCCGTGGTTTGAGTCCGTGAATACTCACCGTGCCGGGTAGGAGACGCCTGTGACCGCCATTCGTGCTCCTATACTGCGAGAAAATTTTGAAAGGCATTGCGCAGTATCAAGTCGTTCCTGCCGAACCGTACGAATCTTGCCTTGGAAGGATGAAGAAGGATCTTGCGGAAGGATATGCACGGTGCTCTCCTGGATCAGTTATGTGATGGACAAGATTCAAACCGGACTGGTCATTGATAGAGCTCGAAAAATTTTCTCCTCATTTTAGCGTATGCGCATAGGAAACTTGTCCGCGGCCCATGCCAATATAGAGCATTCTCTTTTTTGAAGGCACCCCACAAGAGTGGGGGAGAGCACTGCCACCATAGTGACGAGGAGAGAGAAGAGTTTGTCTCACCGATACAATCGATGCACGGAATGCTCGCTGAGTGACCGCATCAACCTTACATCTTCGGCTACAAGCTATATATGCAAGGGTAATACGGTTGTAGCTTAAAATTCGCTCCATGTGCCAGAACACACTTTCGTGGAATGCGCAGACGTGGGTCCCGATTTATGAGAATCGTGTGTGCTCTCTTACGTCTGCGAACATGAATCCAAGCTTGCCTCCAGGCCACCAAGACAGCCCAGTGTCTGACTGGAGAGGAAAACAGGAAGCATAAGAATCCCCAGATGTTGGGCGAACGAAACTCGAACGCCTCTATCGTGAGCAGAATACGTCAGCATTTGAAACCCAAAAAGTGGCTAGGTAGTCTTTGGGCTCTCCACTGGAATCTCAATATTTTCTCCACAAAAAGAGCTCAGGGTACATCACATCAGCGAATCCTCCCCAGCTAGGATCCTGGAACTAAAATTGCGTTTTTCTGCGACTGTCGGCTCTAGATGCCGCACTTCTTCACCAGCATTAGTACTGCATACGGGATTTCAAGCAAGAAACGCCATGCATAATGTGTTGACTTCGATCGGTTATTTCGGAAGTTTTCGGCGGGCCACCTCCCATCTCCAGTTACTAGAAATTACAAATCACGCACGTTCAGTCCTAGTCTTGGTAGCAGCTGTGCTCACGAAATCTTGTCTTGTTGTGGTCTGTCATGTCTCGGCCTTTGGGACAGACATACGTTATTACTTTTAGTTCACATCATGGCACGTGGGGTTCCAAACTTCGCGACCATCTTACAAAAGCTTCTCGTAAACTTCGCGGGGTCTGCCAAGTCAACCGCCAGAGCATGGAGCTTAAACCCCCAAAAATAGCTCAAGAAGAAGGAAGTTCCATCCATGGCTTGTTGGCAATCCTCCACGAACTGTTTCTGAGTTCTTGCGCAAGGATCGGCTGCAATCTTGTTATAGCTGTGTGCATGTATTTGTGGATGTGACGCATGGTCGGGATCCTTCATACTATCTTCTTGTACGAAGCACCGCATTTCCCTTGAATTTTCTGACAGCTTCAACTTCGTAATCACTTGAGCAGTCATGTAATTTGAACAATATATACTTGAAATCCAGGGTGAACTTGAGGCAACGTGAGCTTCAAGCTTTTTTGGATTGGACATGATGTCCTATGAAAGTATATTCTCTATCATGCCCCCCTGCACATCTAATCATATATGTTATATTGGAATGGCTTCCACGAAGCAATCCTGATCCACTCGGAGATAAAAGTCTTTCTCTAGCTGTGATCTCCGTTCTCGTAATAACAAATCTTCAAGGAATGGAAGGCTTAGTACATGGTTTGTGACCATCATGCGTCAACAACCGACATTTATGAAGGGTTTTCTTTCTGCAGTGTACTTCTGAAAAGCTTCACAACCACCATGTAAGAAACGGAGTTCTGTGGGCAGGACCGTCCATTTTGAGAGAGTTTGTTTATTTTTAGACCACGACTGGTCAAAATGTTGAAGCACACGATACATGTACTTTGCTCCAGAATAAGTACAGCTGCAGCTAAACCCCGACTGCCGCGTCAAAGACCTTTTCAGCAATGACGATGATAAAAATGAACCAGCGGACGTTAAACGTGGTCTATCAATCTTTGTCTACATATAGACGTGTTCGGTTACAGAAGCCTCGATCTTATTTTATACAGTCGAACCTTATAAGCTGCTTAAGCTTCTCAAACCTTACTAGTTCTGAAAATTGCATGCATCTCATTGAGTGGGGATGTACGTCTTCCCGGCTTCCGGGACAGTTTCGGCAATCTTGCTTGAACGATAATCCCCCTGGCCCGAGACCCTTGTTCAATTTTTTAGATGCCCCCCACGTCTTTATGCATCACGCCTCATTCGTCGCTTCGAGGTGGAGGATTAGCGAACGTTCTCTTGAGGATCCATTTCATTTCGGAGGAGTGCGTGCCGCCGGCAGGTTCGTCGCCTCCTTAGATTCATAGGCGTTTGACCTCATTTCTAGTTCCTAGAAATCCAAACAATTTACCTGTCGACTCGATTGCATGAATGGGGTTCACACAGAAAACTTTGGCAGGAGCCTGAGAAATTAAAGTTTATCCACGCCATGTTCTCGAATGAGGTCACTTCGGGCGCAAAGTCTACTCGAAAAAAGAAAAAAGGAAGGTACAAAACGCAATTTTTTGGGTAAAATTGACGCAATGATTTTTTCTCGCCGTCCTTCACAAAAGCCTGCGAGATGTTCACTACACAAATTTTCACATTGGAAGGCACCAAAATGCAGATGCAGCAACTTTATTTGGGGCTTGTGCATGCGCATAAGAATCGAGGTGATTTCCGGGAGAGGTCAAGGCACTCGACTGCAGATGCGCCAGACACGTGACAAGTTAGACATTCTTGAGACTTTTCTTTGTGTAGTCACGTGATGCACGATCGAAGAGCGAGCGTTGGCCTTTGGCTGCAGAATCGTGGATGGAGGGAGCAAAATGTCGTGGATACACGACATAGTTCGTGAGCAGCATACGCGACATTGAGTCGCCAACCAATGACAATAACCTCAAACTCCATCACCTCCAAGTCGTCTTTCGTAGTAATCCAGAGGAAATGGCTGCAACTACTCAACAGTACGAATTTCCAGCGGTTCGTATGTGCTCAACTACCAAGCAAGCGATAAGTGCTTTCTGTGAATGAACCGACCGAAAGTAACGTCCACATCAAAACTCTACATTTGAAACACCTTTACTGACCTATAGCTTCTCAAAGCGAGTTGGACGCAAGTAATGTTCCGTTCGTAAACAGAGATAAATGTGCTGCCCATTATATCTCATACTATAAGTGTCTCGACAAGGGAACGTCCTTCTGTAATGCTGCCAAGGACCAATTCTTCGAGTGCCAGTATGTCGCCTTGAAGCAAAGACTTGAGAAGCACTAGGTATTTTTGCATAGAAAATAAAGGGAACTATTCATGATCAAAGAAGCAATCTGTGGAATGTTGAGTGTTTCTGCGTATTTGGTCTTGTAGACTCGCCAGTTTCATATTACATGGAATCAAAAGTGATCCTAGTCAATCTCTGCCACATCCGCTCTCCAAGCCAAGAACACCAAGCTGTGTGAATTCATCAAAAACATAAGCCGTTTAAGAGCCCATGCACTTTTTACCGGGCACTAGACCTGTTCCAGTTCGAAGGCGTATGGTCAAATGTAAACGAGCATCTCAACGAGCCGGTGGACTTCAAAGAAAAGATCTAAGTCTGTGGACAGAGTGGACTTCGAAGTCGTATTTGCTACGACAAGAAGTTTTTCGTAAGACCTAGCAACATCGTGCCTGAGCAATCAGTGAGTCACATCTTCGTGGCTAAAGCGGTCTCGCAGGCTGTTTCCAAGTCTATACTAAGAGCAGGGAGTCTGTGAAGAATCCAACAAGAGATAAAGAACCATTACTCGAGAAAAAGAAAGCTGGATAGGGAACGGGAAAATTTGCAAGTCCATGAGAAAAGTTCAGTTCTCCGACCACAATTTTTGTTTGAAATGAAAGCATCTCGTAGACCCGTGAAGCCTGTATGAGGAGTCCTCGCAAACGCAGTACCTCCCATTGGCCAACTCTCGAAAACACCTTCGACCAGTCTATCAAACCGAAAATCTTCCACAAACAATGGCCTTGACCGAATTTCCTCCGCTTCGTATGTACTCGAAATCCAAAAGCGGCAAACGCTCCTCGATTCGCAGCTTTCTTCAGCTTTTTTTTGGCTCCCGGATCTTGTTTTATGTCCACACTCATCTTTAAGACCGTCATCTCAAACGTTCACCAAGATTTGATGCCATCTTAAGATCCCTAAGATTAATACTGACAAATAGTCTCGGAGCAAGATTTGCAAAAGTATAAGGTCCCCTTGAGATGGAGAGATAGATGCGCTGCATACTTTGCTCTCTACCAAACCTGTCTCATCAGACAGAGCGCAAACTCTTCCGTGGATTGTCACCATGACAAGCACATTTGGGAGGAATGTGAAGCGTTGGATTTGAATAGAAGAAAACAAGAATTAAGGGAGGTGAAGGAGAAAATGAGAAACAGCGACGCTTAATTGGGTATGCGCCCGCTGCCCAATTGCATTAGTAAGGCTGTATAGTGACAATAAAGGCCAATGTATTTTGAGATTCTCGGTGGAGAAAAGGAAAAATTGGTTCTTGATCAAAAAAAAAATTCATGTTTGTGTTAAAGCAAACTTTTACTCTCGTAGAGCAATCTATCGAGCAGTCGTCGAGGTACAATGGTTTCGAGTTTGGTTTTTGTTCATAGCTACGCATCAAACAAAGGGACATGAGTCAAACCAAAGACGTTTTTGGAGCGTTCAAGTTTCGCAAAGCGAGAAGAGTCTTGCTAGAAGAACACGAGGATAGTTTGGCCAACTTGCAATCATCACCTTACCAATTACATCTCGGTACAGTGCATCAAGGATGTCGTAGCATCATGAAACTACTCAACCTCTCTCACACGAAGCATTCATCTATCCATGTAACAATCATCTGAATGTTCGGTTATGGTAGTGGAAACATGGACCCACGACTCATGGGAGATCCGGAAGTCCAGAAAGAGCTCAACTTCAAGACTTGAAACTTCATCACAAGCGCTCGGGAAACACCTAAAGGCGTGCCAGCCGAGTGAATCGTGCCCTTACAACTTTACAGTCCTAGTTTAGATGTCCGAATCCACAGACTCAGGCACATGGCCAGTGGGGCCAGGCGCAGCGAGCCGTGGGCTCAGTGGAATTGAATCTGCCTCCGCTGTCCACACTCTATAATCAATAGGCGAGTGATATAAAGCTCTAGCATATTTTCGGAGATAAATGATTACTATCAATGAAGAAAAGAAAAAGAGAAGCAGTCAGGTGATGCTTCTTGGTGCTGCTTTATAGACCGCGAAAGCCAAGCATGTGATCCAAGTCACGTGCGTTCATATCTTGAGCCCCACACTATCAACATGTAACTCCCCCGACCCCACGCGTAGTAAGTGGTAAGGCTGTGCTTGATTGCTTCGACAATAGTACGATAAATAACAAAAAAACGACCCAACATGACCCAAGAGAAATTGTCCGTTGTTTCTTCGGAACCAGTTCTCCTTGAAGACACCGCAGAGAAGGACAGTGCCCACAAAACCGACTCAATTACCTCGAAATCTTCTGAGGCGATTGCTCACAAGGAGACTGCGTCCAGAGAAGCAAGATCTCAGGATACACCCAACGACGACGACCTTGAGGAGGTCGCTGTGGACGAAGACAATATCACAAAGCCAAAAAGTGACAACAAAAACACTCTCAGCTCAGTGGCAAGCGGGAATGAGCTGTCTGTTGACTCGTCAAAGGATACCGTGAGTGCCACTCCAAACAGCGACTCCAAATCTAGCACGGGAGCCAGTCAAAAGCCTGCGGATGAATCCGAAGCTCCTCCTCGTCCCACGCGCCCATTGTCTCCATTGGCGCAAATGAAACTTGACCTAAAGGAGGCATTTCCTCAGATAGAGGGCAAATACATTCAAGCCTTCTTGATAGCCTCAGAGGGACGTATAGACCCTGCATTCAACGCTTTGCTCTATTTACTGGACCCTTCATTCAAGCCCGAGCCCGTTATTGCCGCCAAGCAAGCTCCGAAGGACGAAAGGCCCGCTTATACTGACGATGAGCTCTTGGCCCGCCAATTGCAGAAAGAATTCGACAGAGAAGAGAGGAGGAGAAGAAGCGCGGCGGCCAAGTCACGCCAGAGACAGCCTGCTGCACCTCTGGGGGATGAGGATGAGTCTCCAGACGAGATCGACCAGTTGAAAGAACAGTTTTCTCAGGGCTTTGAGGAAGCCAAGAGCACTATCAATGGTTGGGTCTCTGGTATCACTAAAAAATTCTCACAAGACGGTGAAAGCGGTCCCTCATCTGGGGGACAAAACCCGAACACGAAGCTCTTTGGAGCTTTGGGTGGGTCCTCATTCAATTCCGCCACAAGGAACCGTACAAGAAAGTTTGATGACGACCCAGAAATTTTGTCGCTGGACTTCAGCAGGAACGTTAATTTGAAAGAAAGTGAGCCGCCAAGATTGCCCAGGCGTACAGAAAAAACTGAACTGGAGAATCGCTGGCAGCCTTTGAATTCTGATGTACCGGTTAGCTCTGACGCATTCTTAGTGACGGATCTGGAGGATGAGGACAGGAAATAGTTCCATATCAGTGAAATACCACGTGATTTAGTATTATATTTATTTGAGAATTCGTATCTAAGATACATATTATTTTATACTTTGGTGGCAAAAAGCCGCATTTGAGTAAGTCTCAAAAGTAATATACACAAGTTTCATAAGTTTTAGTTTTCAGGCGCGGAAGCAAACATATTCATCGTCTGGAAAATCAGATTTTTTTTATCGTTCATACAGTCATTATGAAGAGAGACGTTTTCAAGTCCCTCTTCATATTTTGCCCAATTCACCGTCGGTGCCCCGACAATCTTATGCTGGGCGGGCAAAGGTTGCTTATCGTAGATGAGCCGGACGTAAAAGTCTACCAAGTCCAGCTTGGTGGCTTTTAGGGCTTGTGCCCGAAGCAAAGAAAGCTCGGTAATTTCATTCTCAATTTGATTCTTTGTCGACGTCAAAAGTGAAGCAGTTGAACTTAAGGACACATAGTCAACGTTTGTGTCAAGCCGATGAAAGTTGTTTTCTTGGAGCTTCTCCTCATTTTGGTCTGAATCCAAATCATAATCTTCGTCTTTGGGTGTCAAAAGCGGGCATTCAAAATGCTCGTTACGAGAAAGCTCAAACAGTACAGACTTCTGGTGCTGATGGAGTCTTTGTGGGGACAGAGCCCCTGATGGAGAAGATGGGGATGGCAGTCTTTCTTGTGTGGGCGCATAGAATGATTTGGAATCTAGTTTCGCCTTTTTATGGCGATTGGTGATGTCTTCCATTTTCCTTTTTGGATACATTTCTGTGAGACTTGCAGCCATTTTTAAATATATGTCACACGGACTATGAGGCGTTCTGGTTTTCAAAGTTTTATCAACAAAATCAAAACAAATAGTCTGGCATCAAGAATGCAATGGGAGGCTGCAGCGACAAGAATAAAGCTAGTCTAATTCTTTACAACGTTGTCTCAGCCAACTCAGAACTAATGTTTAAGATGAGCTGATCGAAAGCGTTTGTCTGTTCGGCAAATATGAATCTCTCGTAGACTCCTAGAAGTTTAAGTATCGAATTGAGTCGATGAGCACGCGAGCACAATGTAAGGATGGAGAGGAAAGCGCCCTCTGAAAAATTCTATCTCACTTCTGAATGAATAGCTGCGGGAAATGTAAATGTAAACTCGGAGCAAAGAACAAAGAAACAGTTAAGCTGCCGAAGAACTAAGGATGAAAAATGAGGCAAGATATGAGCGAGGCAAAGCCTTGAAGTAAACACTCTTATTTGCAAAATTTTTGTGCCTCTTATTATCTTTTTGTTTCAAGGGTTGGTGAGCTGAGGATAGGGGAAAAATAAGCAGTGGTGGAAGCTTGAGGAAAAACTCGTGAGGGCAAACAGTGGAGGGATACACGGGCGGCGACACCGCGAGGGAGGGCAAGGATGCGCATTTGCGCGAAAGAGGCATGACACGACCCCGCAAGCTTATTGTTGCCTGGCGGCTAACACTAACGATCCTGATGAAAGTAGTGCCAGGAAACTTGAGAGTATGAAGAAAGCTCGAGTTCGTATTTTTCTAAACAAACAAAAGAAGAACCTGCATTCGAAAGTGAAGGCCTCATGGAAAGAGTGTTAGAGTCAAGCTCTTTTGTTTATGTCGAACCTTCTTGGCTTCTTCATGGACGTGCGCGAAATGCTGCGAAGATGAATACACACACACATACACGTCCTCGCATTGGGGGTCAATGAATACCTTCACGCGCATAAATCCTCCTATTCCTTGTGTAAGGTTTGGCAAACTCCTGTTTTCACCAAGCTCTCGCTACTCTTTTTTTTTTTCTTGTAACCGCCGGAGCGAAGTAAGATACATAAAGGAAGTGAGCTCTCACTCCATTTCTCTTTTCGTCTATGGTTTTTGGTAGAGTTACAGAAGACTGGGAATTGCCTTGCCAATTTCATCTCTCTCGCTTTGCATTGTTGCACCTTTGGGGCCAGCTCACATTCTCACTTTGCTAGTCCCTGGTTTCACGTTCATCATCTAAAGAAATGGCTGGTGAGACTCCAAAATAAGAGATGGTTTCCTCGCGTTCTCAATTGGAATCTTCATATTTCCAGAATAGACTGTGAACGAAAACAAGCTTCAGTGATGCAAAGAATTTGCTCAATGTTTGCGTTTGAATTCTACATGCCTCGTGCTCTCCCTATATACAATAGGACTAGGACTCAATTTCACGATTGAGCCAGTGGCGGGTTCAAGGGCCTGGAATCAGGGCTTGAATACTCAGCAACGGCTGCTGAAAAAGGACAACAAAGCAAGTTCATCTAAGGTTTGTTGCTCGCGGTCATCAATCAACGACTCATGCTCCCAGGGAGACGTTTCAGCGTCGCTTATTGCGAACGAATGTTCAGAGGATTATGCGACAGGTGGTCAAAAGAGGAAGAAAGTCTTAGGTCTCGGTGTCAAAGCACATTGTAATGTAGCAAGGAAGAGTGCGTAAGAAAAGAAGAAAGTTGGGCGGGTTGGCTGGCTGAAGAAAGTATTTCTCAGAGTTTATGTCAGAGAATATCACAACAACTCAGGCGAGTCCTTCTGGCTTCCTGCAGGAATAGCGGGTTTAACCGCGAACTTCCTGGTGCTCCATGGGAGATGCGGTTCAGGACACAATCTTATTAGTAAGACTGGCAACGTTTTCGTAAACTCGAGATTGAGCAACTCAAATTTCTAGCTCTATGGAGTCGTAAAACGAGGATTGAGAACAGGAAGACACGCAAGGTTTATACAGATTGTGTGAGAAGTAAAGGAGACGCGAGGCATACTAACGTCAGCCTCCTTATCATCAACACATGACGCTCATTTTGCTCAAAATCACGCTCGTCATCACACTCGCCGCTTTTGCACTAAAGCTTCATCATTACAGAAACAAATGAAAACACTTGATATGGATGAGGAAACCATACAAAACCCCCCAAAACGCTAACTCCGTGAGATTATTATCATTCGTCTCACATAAGGTGTGCATTCGAGCTGCCTTGCATTCACACCCTGTTACAACGACGCTGTCCCACAGGAAAGTGCGTCGAACGAGATCTGCCGCGATGTTATCTAGCCAATGACGTGCCCAGTATCAAAGATAAGACTGCAGGCCAGATGCACACCTTGCTTGCACTCGTTTCTCGTGCTATAGCTTTTGCCTGCCCGGAGCTATCCCAAATCCAGGTGCCAGTGATATTGTAATGGCACATCGACTGATTTCTGCCTCGCACAGGTCAAATTGTTCAAGTGTTCCACTCTTTTTCATTATTCAAAGACAGCGCCTTTCGACTGGTGGGCCAATCACCACAATCAAGAAATCCTCTTGATACTTTTTCCGTCTCAATTAATTCCCATCCATCCGCATCACATAGCTGAGTCACCCTATTTCGTCGGAACCCGTCATCGCAATTCTATCACAATCAAATTTAAGACTACCACCAATTGTTCTGTGGACTCTAACAAATTCCCGAATCCACATCAATCCCATCCTCTGTCTGCTGAGCCCAATGCCACCGAGTCCCACCGAACTAGACCTGGTTGAGCTGTCGGTGCAGCTCTGGCTCATGTACAAGAATGCCAAAAATCTCATCCCGTATAGATCCCGAATGGAAAACCTCATCTGGCGGATGATGCACGTCAAAAGCCGACAGCTTCGACAAAATAAGCTTAATATTCGTACGAGTCATGACCTCAGCTGCCTAGATTACAATCCGGCGCTAAGCCAGCTTGTTGGTGACGAGAGAATGGCATCTCCCGAGGAAGCGAAAAACGAAGAATTCGACTACGTTGCTCATATTCGCCGAATGAGCAATGTTCAGCAGTCTCGTAAGCGCTCGGCCCCTTTGCTGCCCCATTTACCCGCTCTACACGGCTCTGGCTTGTCTGAACCGGGACAAGGCCTGATACATTCCAATCTCTCAGCTGCTTTGAGAACCCAGAGGGCACCTACTGCCGAACCGAACTCAAACAGTCACGGCTTTGCATTCCTGCTTGACCCATTGGCTTTCGAGGGACCTTCAAATCATAGCAAGTTTGATGAGCAAAGTAGGCTATTCCATTTTTCAGGACGACCAGAAACTTTTGATCTAGAATCGATTCAAGACCCGGCCCTATCCTTGCCTGCCAGGCCAAAATTCACTCATTCACTTTCGGCCAGACCTTCTGACTTTCTAGCAAATGATCATCACACGCTTGACGCCCAAAACTCGCTGCCATTTCAGCCAAACGGCCCTAGTCCTGAGGCAGAATTTTCTAACTTGGACCCAAACCTTTTCCAAAGAGATATGAATCCCCTGGGGTTTGCCTTTTCTGCCCCGCAAGCTATAAGTCTTCCTCATTTTCAATCTCGATGTCCTCCTTCCAAGAGACAAACGCCTCTGCTGCTGTACGATCCTTCTTCCTTCATGTACCATGGAGGACACAATTCCGTACTTCTGGCTTCGATAACCAGGCAAGACAATTCATTGGTAAGTGTTGCTGATCACTTTGCAGCTCCGCTGAGACCCTTCACGCCATACGATGACGATGTGGGTTCAGTTACTGACTCCATGAACTTGGGTTACTCTAACTTTGACCCCTCTCTCCCGGGTATGTTTTCCGCAAGATCATCGCTCGCGGATCCGCTGGTGCTCAACGATAATGAAAATAAGATGTCTTTTTTCGACACAAACGTGAGAGGTCCTACTGTGTCTCAGCTTCAACTTTCACAGCAGCAACAAATGTCTCAATTCGCCACGAACGGTGTCGCCTCGTGCACAGATAATTTCTTGGACGATATAGGAAGTTCCTTGGGCTCTGTCTCAACTTCCAACTCGGGGGCTACGCCAAATTTGACCCGTTTAGTGACGCTGCCCAAGAAAAAAACAAAAAAGCTAAAAACTAAAAGGAAGGCAGAGCCCAAAATGCTCAATGGAAACGGAATCTCCGTCGCTGATGGTGGAATAGGCGACCACGGAGCCGAAGCTAATTCTGGCACTCCAGGGACACCTAGTACAATGCCGAAAGGGAATTCCAAAGGAAGTTCTGGCCAAAACCCCAACGCTGTTTCAAATATCGAGTGTGCAAACTGTTTCACTAAGACAACACCGTTGTGGAGAAGAAATCCGCAAGGGGAGCCTCTTTGCAATGCTTGTGGTCTATTTTTAAAGTTACACGGGACTGTTCGTCCCTTGAGCTTGAAGACAGATGTCATAAAGAAGAGACAGCGAGGTCAAGGTTCCGGTACGGTGGCAAGGAGAAATTCTCAGCAAAACCAGGTGGTGTCACTGAACTTATCGCAAACACCAGCTACCAAGCCCGATAGGGATGGGGATGATTTGAACCCCAAACCTATTTATAAAAGAGGACTGAGTCCCGGGGCAGGCACATCTACCAGCACCACTGCCAAAAAGAAAGAGACTAGCGAGAGTAAGGGAAACGCGGGCGATCCGATACCAATAAAGTCAGAAGATTCTCTTCTTCCAATTCACGAAATAGAGAAGGAGAGCGAGTGGTTCTCGATACCCCAAAACGACTTGAAGATGGAGGTCGACGATCATGATGAAAAAAAAGGTCAGTGGGATTGGCTCAGCATGAATATCTAAGTAATAGAAAGCCCCAAATCTAGTTGTGAATACATTCTAAAAGCCTCCGTGACAATCCATCATTACGAAAGGAGCTACCTCTGAAACCGCAGTGCGTGTTCTCAAGGCGGAATGCTCTGGAATCCTGTGAGGGTTCTTTGACCTTTTGTTCGTCCGCTTCTAGAAAGTTTACTCCACCAACATTGGGGGTATCTGGTGGTGAACACGGTCGCCGCACCTTGAGCACTGAATTGCGTGTCCGACATAATTCATCAATCAGCACAAGGAAATTCCTTCTCAACAATTATCTCCCAAGGCTTTTCTTTCACCAGTGAATCCATCCGATATATGTTTCCAAAAGTGACAATAGAATATTGTGCCAAATGTAAATGGCATAATCGAGCTGTGTGGTATCTTCAGGAGATCTTGCAGACTTTTAGTGATCCTCAGAAAAACCTCGTTACGGAGGTGGCCCTTCGTCCTTCATACGACAAGCCAGGCGTATTCGTCGTGGAGGTGGCCAGGCAAGAGGGTGAAAGCAAAATCATTTACTGTCGAAGAATGAAGAAATCTAGCATTCCACAAACGGAGTCTTACCATTTTGATGGGTTCCCAGACTCGAAATTATTGAAGAACCTCATAAGGAACGAGCTCTTCCCGGAACATGGCCTCGGTCACCTGGATGGCCAGGCAGATTTGTTAGCGGATTGTATTCCTTGTAGGGAAAACGAGTGAAACACATGCTAGTTGCTTCAGGGCCTTTCTCTTGGTGTTCGGCCCTCTTGTTTGCTCTGGGGGTTTATTTTGACCTACAGTCGGGACTTTCTCTCCAAAATCCACATATGTCACGTAACTCACAATGACACGAGTTTTATGTGAAGCGAACACGTTCCGCATTGAGAGTTTTGACTTGCGCAACAAATGAAGCCGCAAATGAGTCACCGTTTTATATCGGAACCACAGTTTTAAATAGTATTTATGTGGGCGAAGGAAGGAGACGGGACTGTAAACGAGACCGCTCTCTTCCTCTCCAACTCAATGTTGTCTTTGGAATTGTGCTGCTGGAGCTAAAACTACATCACGACAAGGACGCAAAGAAATAGAGAAGGCTACGACGATTTTCACGTGTTTATCGAGATGTTCACTGATATACCAATCTACTAAGCAGATCTTTGGGCCTCTCTTGGCCCATGGGACTAAAACGCGCTAGCTTTGATCTGATACCTGCAATACCTTGCTTTGTCACGTAACGTTTTTGAAAACCCAACAAATATCTCCATTTATTCATTTACGATAGTTTCCGGCATCCGACTCTAATACAATCGGAAAATATACCTTCTAAGGCCTCTCCTATTCGCCGTCGGTGTACACGTCGCTTTCGTCCTCATCCTCACCTTCTTCCTCCTCTTCCTCATCGCTTTCAATGAAATCATCGACCGCGTAGCTAACTTCCTTCTTGCGTCTGCCGGGAGCTTTGTCATTCACAATGTAAAGATCTTCCAACTCCTCTTGAACGCTAGGAGCAACTCGGGTTCTCGCAGCAGATTTTGAATTCGGGACCGCAGCAGGTTCAACTGCCGTTGCATTCTCGTCTTCCGAGCCGATCACAATCTCCTCATCTGAGTCAAAGAATGATTTCTTGGGCTTCTTTGTGCCCTTCGACTCATCGGTTGCATTCGAGGATTTCTTGAAGAAAGTGGGAAGATTATCTGCTGGAATAGAAGAGTCCTGTTTGGCAAATGGAAGAGTGGCTTGCGCTTTACTTACACTGGCAATTGACGGGGAGGCCTTTTTCTTGCTGGTTGTGCCAGTAGAAGGACTTTTCTTTTTGGCGGGTTTCTTTGTTGTAGAGCCATAATCATCATCCTTAGCCTCAGCCTTGACTCTTCTTCTCTTTTTTGGGGCCTTCAGGCCTGGTCCACTAGTCAATTTCGAACGTTCAAACTCATCGTCGTCCATGAATTTTTGCCAACTTCCCAAAAATTCATCTAAATCCTCATTCCACAAATCTTTGGCGCTCTTGTTGAACAAGATATTCAATTCTTGCTCCTTCTCGCCTCTCTGTTGCAACAATTTCTCGTATCTTTCGCGAGTCAATGCCCAAAGCGACATTCCAAGCAAGTAATCGTAATATGAGTAAATGTTTTCGGGCACATGCACATTTTCTTCGGACTCGATCTCGTTGACACCCTGCTCATTGATGAGATCAATGTCACCTGTTTCTTTCTCCTCCTCTTGTAATAGCTGTTCCGCGTCATCAATGAACAAATCTGATTTCTCCTCTTTCACCTGTTGACCTTTTTTGTCGAAGCGGGCAAATTTCAATTTAGTGAGAAGCTCAACCAAAAGCGATCTCTTCTTGTTAGAGATACTTAATTCCTTGTCGATGATTAACTTGATGAATCTGGCCTGCTCACTTAACTTGATCAACTGATTCTGTAATGCTTCTGTCATATTATCTTTCCGCTTCTGGTAATAGAGCAATCTTACAAAATAGAAGTCTCTTAAGATTTGGTTCGGGTCGTCATACTTCTTGATTCTTCCTTCAGGGTCAAAGGCGACCATGTTTGACATGTTCACAGTAGAAACGAGCTTGAATCTTTCGAGGAAACCGATTTTTCTGGTCTTGGCCATTTCGGCTTCAGTCAACTTGATGACGAAACGAATTTTGGATGTGTGTTGTTCTTCCATATCTTTGACCCAGGCAGTTTTATCGTTTTCAATTGCATCCAACAAGAACCCTTTCACATTATCTGTCCATGTCTTCACGGGAATTTCCGTAATTTCCAAAGTTTTGGCATCCATCTGTTCAATAAGACCCTTGATCTTGTACCTGCCAGAGTCGATTTTTTCGATTTCACCTTCCCAGCCTCTGTACCACGGAACTAGCTCCTCCAACTCTTGACCATTCATGAGTCTTCTGATGTTATCCACCAAATCTGTAGGATTAAATGAAGGTATGTTCGTGGACCATCCTGTACCAATACCTTCAGCCCCATTTACCAAAAGCATGGGAAGAACAGGCAAGTACCATTCTGGCTCAACGGTCTGCTCATCATCTTGAATATAGCTGTATAAAGGATCATCTAAAGGATTGAAAACCTTTCTTGTGATCTCATTTAATTCTGTGAAAATGTATCTCGCAGCAGAAAAGTCTTTACCACCAGCGGCTCGTGTACCAAATGCACCGTTGGGCTTTAATAAGTTCATATTGTTGGAACCAATGAAGTTTTGGGCCAAACCAATAATCGTTTGCATCAACGACTGCTCACCGTGGTGGTACGCTGTTTTCTCTCCAATGTACCCAGCCAATTGCGCCACTTTCATTTCATTGACAAGGTTTCTCTTGAAACATCCAAACAAAACTTTACGCTGACCAGGCTTAAATCCATCCAAAACCGAAGGGATGGATCTGATGTTGTCCGCCATAGAAAACAAGATGAGCTCCTCGTTGATGAAGTTACTGATAGGAATGATTTTCATATCAGAATCAAGATGTGTTCCTGGCTGAAAGCCTTGCAACCACTCTTTTCTATCATCTGCTTTTTTCTTGGAAAAAGCCAATTCAATAAACGTCGGATCTTGATCTTGAAGGGCATGGAACTCTTTCAAATGTCTATCTAAGCGTGAGAAATACTCTTTCGCCTCAGCGGGCGTAGACGTACCCAAACCTTTGTAGTATTTGTGAATCCACCTAACGTTTCTACCTTCTGTGTCTCTCCAAGCCTCAAATTCAGGCATCGAGTAGAAAGAAATTTTTTGCAGGTCTTGACGGCCCCTGCCCTTGATACTAACCTTGACAATGGGGGTAATAAACTCAAGTAAGAAACCTGGGATACTAAGAAGGCCGGGAAAACTGGATTCGAAGAAATTAATGAGCAAACCTTTGATGTGCGAGCCGTCATGATCCTGATCAGTCATGATCATAACATGGCCGTATCTCAATTCCTTTACATTGTCAACTGTGTAGTGCTTTTTGTGCTGTAGTCCGATGATCTTCTTCAAAGCAGTAATTTCTGCGTTCTTGGAAATTTGATCAGCCGAGGCATCACGAACGTTCAATAATTTACCACGAAGAGGAAAGCATCCATAGTAGTCTCTTCCAACGACAGAGAAACCGGCAACGGCCAAAGACTTAGCAGAGTCACCCTCAGTGAGAATCAATGTGCAATTATAACCTTCCTTGGTTCCCGCTTTGTTTGCGTCCGTCAATTTCGCCTGTCCCTTGATTCTGCTCTTTCTTCTACCGTCTTCTTTTTGCAACGCCTTGTCCTCATTCGCATCCACAATACTTCTGATGGTATCTATGATGCTTGTTTTCATAATTTTTTTGATAAATTGGTCGGTGATTGTGACTTTGTCCTTTTGTTTCGTAGCAAATTGACCAGCCCTAGTCGTGAGCTGCTCTTTGGTCTGCGATGTGAAAGCAGGATTTTCGATTAGACTGTTGATGAAAATGAACATGTTGCTTTTTATTTGAGGAGGTTTGATCATCAACTTTTTCTTTCCCTTTTCTTTCTTGTTCAATTCTTCCATCAACTTGTCGATTATTTGATCCGAGACGTACTTGACATGCGTTCCACCGGCAGTTGTGGCAATCGAGTTCACAAAACTGACTTGATTGAATGTGCCATCACTGACGGCAAACGCCACTTCCCAGCGATCGTTGATCACTTCATGAACAATAGAAGTGTAGTTGTTAGCTGCCTGCTCTATGCTCAAACTAGGACTTCTTTCGTTGATGGCCTTGACGTACATCTCAACATAGCCCTTGAAGTTTTTAACTGTGAGCTTTTTCTCATTAAGATAGATGCTACAGTCTTTGACTGTACCACACAAATCATAAACTCTTCTGCGCAAAACACAGAGAATGTCGTCGTCGAGCGTTTCCATGTGAAACTTCAAAAGGTCTGGCTTGAATGTGACCTTGGTGTATTCCCGCTTATTTTTAACCTTGGTGATTTGCGGTTTAGACACTGTCAGCATATTATTGGTCCAGGTTTGTTTGTATAGTTGGCCAGTATTTTGGTCCGCTGTCTCAAGTTCAAACTCTGTGGAAAATATATTACAAAGCTTTGCGCCAAACCCGTTTCTTCCACCGACGACTTTTTTTTCATCATCGTCATAGTTAGAGGACGTGAGTAAGTTTCCAAAAATCATTTCGGGAATCCAAATGTTTTCCTTGTCGTGGATCTCTACAGGGATTCCTTTACCGTCATTCATCACCAGAATTGTGTTTGCTGCAGGATCTATGTCGACCTTGATGTTTTTCATAGTCTTGTCTCTAATCTTGTTATCCGCAGCATTAACCAAGATCTCGTCAAAGATCTTGTACAAGCCAGGCACAATAGTCACTTTTTTGAACACCATCAGTTCAGAGGCCTCGTCGAAACACCACATCTCGACCTCATTTTTCTCGACAGACCCAATATAAGTATCTGGCCTCTTCAAAATATGCTCCAATTGCGAGAGTTTCTGGTATTGATTAGAGGCGTTGACCCCGTTCCTTGGCACAAGTGTGCCATTCTCCGAGGACGCGTTACTACCATTAGATCCGGCTGACCTGGCCGTCTTTTTCGTTGGGCGGGTCACTTCCTCCACCCCGGAGGAATAGTCGTCGTCTGAGTAGTCTGACATATTTCCAGTCGAAGATCGAAGTCAAATCCTGCGAAGCAAATAATATCTGGATCTAGAGTGAGTGGCGTACTTTTCGTGTTTTGATAAAAGTGACGCGATGTGCACGCGAATTTTGAGGCCTGCTGCCGGCACTGCGCTAGATTTTTAATTTACTCGCTATTTGGAAAAAAGAAAAAAAAGAAAAAAAAAAAAATAGAAAATAGCCACGAACACACATTCAGCAATCCCTCGGCTACACAGCAGGCTCGGTTTTTTGATAAATCGATGAACTCGTTTCAACAAATCCTCTCCGCTTTCCTACTTCAGTTCCCGGTATAACTCTCTCGTGAATTCTATTTTGAGTTTGCGTATGTGAAAACTTATCTCGAGTCGTGATCTATGCTGCCCGCGCACCAGTCCAAATTTCAGTTGTGGTAGGTATTTCGAATAATAATTCTTTTTGAAGAGATTCTTTCTCATAGCTTTCAGCATTGAAGAAAAGTGATTCGTACATGCGGTACTCGTGTCGATTGCGATACTAGTCAAAGTGGGCTGATGACGCGTTCTCTTCTCATAAAAGTCTTACTGTCACACGGCCAGCCCACTGTGTTCTAACTGTCGTAAACGTGTCACGAAGAACGAGGTGAGAAAGATTCTGCCATTTGTGTGACCCTCAATGGCCAAGACTTCTTGATGTAGTGAAAAGTATCATTTGAGTGCTTTTCTCTCCAAGCCTCACGCGTAGGAGGTCGCCTGCATTTCTTTGTAATCCAAAACGAGTTGATCATCTCTGCCTCACGTATCACTTCTGCTTTTTCTTTCCTCTGGTCATTTTCTCTTGAATCCTGGAAAACTCCGCGTCGTCTGGCATACTCCGTTTCTTGCCCTTTGGCCGGCCGTACTTTGCCTCCAAAGACAGGATCAAGTCATCCATACGACCGCTATTTTTCTTCTGGATCATAGCCTTGAGCTCACTTTCACTGTTCACTCTCTTCTGCCCGATCTTCTTTGCCAACTCGCTCGCTTCCTGTGCCTCCTTGGCCATCTTCTTCAAAACTTGCTTCACTTTAGTTTTCCGCGATTTCTTGTACTTCTCCCACGTCCGAAACATCGCCTTGTCCGTGTCAATCTCTTTATTTTCCACGGCCTCATTTACAATTTCAAAAACACGATTCTCCAGCGCTTCGTCGAATTCTAGATGGGGAATGACCTCGAAAAGCCGGAGAAAGTCGCCCTCGTAGTATACGAAATTATGCAAAATATCATCTCTTTCTTCTGCAGATTCCAGGTATTTCTCTCTGTCCTCTTCGATCATGTCGATTGTGATTTTCTCCGTCATGTTCTGGAAATACTCCTTCCAGTCAAAGTCTTCACCAGAGACATCTGCAGAGTCTCCATATGAACCCGTCGTATCGTAGATCTTCCGCTTACGAGGATCTGATAATACGCTATAGGCCAATTGAATTCTAGGGAAATGCTCCTTGTCCTCGTTCGTTTGGAGTTGCTGGATTTTGTCTGGATGGTACTGTAGCGAGAGCTTCTTGTACGCCCGTTTGATTTCGAGGGGCGATGCTGCGGCGCTTAATTGAAGCGTTTCATAAAGGTCAAATTCCATTGTCTTTTTCGTGCAAACTTAAATTATGTCGGTGCTGGTGACACTTTTTGATTGGCCGGTTAGGTATTTTTGAGGTATGGGGAACATACTCTGAAATCTTTCGCCTGCGACCTGATCTGGCTCTTCGCGTCTGCACTTTGTGTGGAGCATTCGCGACATCTGGCCCAGACGGTTGTGACATCAGGTGGCATGTCGCTACTGGAAGTCAGTGAAGTGCCGAAGACCATGAGAAAGATGGGCGAATGAAAGCGAGAAGAGCATTGAAAACATCGAGCGTGAATCTATGTATTTTGAGTCTAAACAAGAAAATCTGTTTTCGGCTTTTCTTTTGGATTTTGAAGCCTATGGTAAAATTGTGCCTGTTCCTCTGTGAGCCGTATCCGCGGTCATCTCAGAGCAACCTACTTACTTTTTAAGCTCATCAATGGACTCACTGATTGCCTTCGACACTTTGTTCACATGACCTTCATAAACCGAGTATCCCATGTGGCCAACACGGAAGTACTTACCAACCAAAGCCTTGTGGATTCCTCCAGCGACAGTAAAACCCTTCGCAGCCAACTTGGCCAACAAGTCTGGCCCATTAACGTTGTTTGGAAAGTACGCTGCAGTGAGGCCGTGTGCCGCCACAGTTCTGTCTACAGGCAAAATCTTCATGCCCAACTTCTCCAACTCGTCCTTGAACTGACTGGACACTTTCTCGTGTTTATCAAATCTTGCCTCCAACGTCTCTGAGAGTATCTCATCCAAGGAAACCTTCAATGCGGTGATTGTTTGCACGGCTGGTGTAGCAAAGTAAGCGCCAGAGCCTGATTCATAGGCCTTCATGATAGGTGTCCATCTCTTCAAGGACGCGAAAAATGTCGATTCTTTCTCTCTAGCCAAAGCCTTTTCAACTGCCCTAGAAGAGGCGTAGAATATAGATAAGCCGGCTGGGACTCCAATTGCTTTTTGGGAGGCTGTTAAGGCGAAATCCACACCCCACTTGTCGAACTCCAAGTCTTCCACACCAATGGAACAAACACCATCGACGATGATCAAGGTCTCTGGGGACACCTTGCGTACAATCTCGGAGATTTTCTCCACACTAGACACGACCGAGGTAGAAGTGTCAACATGAGTAATTGTTATAGCAACGTACTGTTCCTTCTTCAATTGGGCCTCGATTTGGTCAAGTGAAACAACGTCACCAACTGGGGCAGTGATGACATCGACGTCAGCATCGTAGACCTTCAAGCAGTCGGCGAACGAGTCAGAGAAAAAACCAGTCAGCAACACGAGCACTTTCTCATTTTTCTCAATCAAGTTGGCCGCAGCAACGTCCCACCCCAATGTACCTGAACCGGCAAGAACGTAGGGCTGAGAGTTTGGGTCAGAGGACTTGAATAGTTTTCGCAAATTCTGCAACACGGTCTGGAACGTCTTCACAAACTCGGGGGATGTGTGTGCCTGTGAAGGGGTTGCCATTGCGTACAAAACAGGGTCGGAAAACTCAATAGGGCCTGGGATCATAGTGAGCTTGTGCTCAGGTTGTTTGTAAGGAACGCTCATTGTGAAGAAATGTCTTGAGATAAGAGGTTTCAGATAAGAAAGTATCTGTGAAGATTGAAAAATTGGGTTTCGTTTCGATACAAGCTTCAGGAAAGTTGTCCTGAGCATGCAATTGAAAACTGGTTTGGAATTTTGGTGAGACCTGTGGGGAATGTTCTCGGGGCTCGGTGGCAGGATAGATATAGTGTGGAGAAAGCGAGCAAGGTGTGCACGTATCAGTCGGCTATCTGTTGAAGCGGGAGTAAAGCCGCGGCAATTCGTGTTCTGCGGGTGGCACAAGGGTGCTGGCTCGCCGGAGAAGCCCGCTCGGCCCGTTTGCTCACGTATCTGCCAACCGTGGGCCAATGTTATTGGCCACAGGCCAACGATAGTGCTATAAAAAATGGAGAGACGTTTTTGTCATATACAAATTGAGGTCGAAATATTCACTTCCAAACTTTCTTCCGTCTTAGCAATTTACCGTTTCATAAACTTTGCTGGGTGCATTCCGGGCTTGGAACAGACTGGGCTTCGGGGCCTGGGTTCTGTGTCTTAATGCCGTGTTTTATGAATGGTTGCATGCTGGAGCTGCGAGCTGAGTGGAAAGACGGGCAAGCGAGGTCAACTTCTACGACGCATTTCAAGCAGAACTGCGAAGGTATTTCACTGGAAAAATAGTATGAAGGCAGGTCATAGAAACACAAAAAGCTCTTTGACATTGCATCATATCTCGTTTTTGCTCATTTCTTCATTTGTGTACTCGCTGTTGATTAGTGATGTTTCTCACGTGCCAATGGCTCTGCTTCGGTCTGTGCGAGCATTCAGCTAAATTGCGTAGTCCGTTATAGCGATTCCGTATGAGCCAATGAGCTTTTTCCCTCAATGTTCGGGATTGCGGTGAATGCCTTGGCTATCACAAAAAAGCCTATAGCTGGCTCATTGACGAAAAGCTCAAAGCTTTTTCTGAGCGCCCGTGTTTATCATGCTTAGTTCGTGGGAATATCTGTAGTGTCTGCGAATGCTGCAAAACTCGCACCCGGCCCCGAGGAGCAAGGTGAATTCAGCAAGCAGCCCAAATTCGGATCTTTGGAATCAGGCCTTAAAAATCACGATCCTTTAAAACTTCTCCGCGAGGATAAATGACGAAATCCGTCTTTCAAGATTATTCTTGATGAGTGACCTAACCTCTTTTAAGTGTCTGGGCGCACTGATGTTCTTAGTTATTCAGATTTCTTTCGAGACTTAGCGCACCCCAGGCCCTGAGGCGCTACCGATGTCAATTTTAAACTACGGTTTGAGGTGAGACGAGCCGGAGAGAAATTAAACTGAAAACCCGAAAATCTGCAACGCACTCAAACGGAAAACCCATGAGCTCATCTTCATACAGAGCCTCTCATCAAAGTCTCTTCTACTATCACAGTATTCCTTAATTCACGATCCATTGAATCTTTGACAGTGCCCATACCCACACCGCCTTACGTTAGCAAGTCCTCAACATACACCCAATGCTACCCAAATTCTCCCTTAGAGCCCATAAGACTGCTCTCACATGTATTACTAGTCATCGAGATAGCCTTGTTTCTTCGGACCGCGACGGCTGGATCATAATCTGGAACCTTGCCTCGCGAAGACCTACGGCTCTCTGGAGGGCCCACGATGGACATATCCTCACGTTGAAGCTGACGCCGATGGGACTTATATCTCATGGCAGAGACTCCATGATTAGGATATGGAAAACAGACTCACTCGCCACCCAAATTTGCTCACACAGTGGCTCGGATATTTCTTCTGTCGGTAACGCGCTGGATTCAGAGCTACCGAAGCCTCCGCACGCTGAGATTCCCGTGAATGCTCTCAATTTCTGCAACATTGACTACTGTGACGGGTTATTAATAACACCTGCAACCATGGACTCTGACAACTTTGACGTTTACAAAGTGAGTGATCCTTTTGGAGCGTTCAATTTTGAGAGAGTGCTTCAGAACGTTTCCCCACTGACTGTATCGAAAGGCGATGATTTGGTTGAGGAAACTGAAGCTTCAGCTGATCCGGAAAAACGAGGTGGGCATGGGATTATTATGCGTATCTCTTTTGTGAAACGAGATCTCTTTTTCGTGGGTTACGAGTCCGGTGACATCTTCGGATTTCGGATAGAACATGCCAACCACGAAGAATCTACATGTAACGAGCGCGTCGTTCTCTTGAAAGATTACAAAGTCACGGTCGTATTCGCCCTGACAGATCATAAGCCGCTGCCCATATTATCTTTGAAGTTGGATCCAGCCTCTTCGGAGCTTTATACTGGATCAGCTTCTAAAAAGCTTTTCATCTACAGCATAAAACATCTACTACATAAAGATTCAGATCAAGGCGACGAGAAAAGCATTTTCTTTCACTCATTCCATAACCTCAGGCATTATGGCATCCAATGTATACAATTAACCGAAACAACGCTTTTGACTGGGTTCTGGGATGGCATTATCAAGGGATATACAAAAGATCTTCAAGAAATTACACGCTTAGAGCGAAAAGAAGAATCGATCAGACCGGAAGATATTGAAGAATTATCCAAACCCGCTAAAAAGTCGCTATGTATGGATATTTGGAATCCCCTGGCGCGAAGCAATGAAGGGAGCTCCAGCAAAAGCAGAAAGATCAAGCTTCGTAAAGACGCCGTCGGCTACGACCCGCTCTTGTTCATAGGTTATGGCGACGGACTCATTTCTGCTTTTCAGAATATAATTTAAAAACGTAATTGATGATTGTAGCGTTGTTTAGGTACCTTGATCCCATGATAGATCTATTGATTGCTTTCTTCTGACCTTGCGGACAGGCCCTTCTCCCCAGCTCCCATATTAAAGTTGTTGCTTCCCCCATGAAACAGTCTTCGCTTGTGATTCTTATTTTGACCGTTATTCGAATTTGTCTTTTGAGTATTGATATTAGTGTGATTGACGCTGTTGTTGTTGCTGCCACTTCTGATTTGCGAATTACTCAGGCCTCGTTGGGAGTTGGTTTGCAGCCCACTCAGGAGTTGTCTGCTCGCCGAGCTATTTCTCAGACCGACATTTTGTGCTTGCCCGTGTGAGCTACTTCTCTTCAGCGGTTGGCGATGAATTCCAGGATTCACATTTTCGAAATTGCGCCCCGGTTGTCCTTTAGAGCCCACGCGTTGTTTGGGTAGACTTTCCTGATAGTGCACATCAGATATGCTGGTCTCCGGAGAGAGCCTCATGGAGCTTCGGTTCTTCCTCCTTCCCAGCAGCGATGCAGTGCGAGAAGTCTGGCGAGTAGATTCTCCTGATGGTTTCACATCTAAGTCGGCGAAACTAGTCTCCAAAGAGACAGCCGATTCGCGAAGTAAGTCGCCTATATCAATTGAAGTCTCGGCGCGCTCAGGCACCTTGTCGAAAACCTCGGGGATTTTTTCTCTGAGAATGTTGATGATTTCCACATTGTCCAGAAGAATAGACTTGCACTCTTCACCATGAGTCTTGGCGACCTTGGCCAAAAGAGAGAGTAATCCCAAAATAGACTTGTTTCGATCGACAAGCATATTGTCCATGTGTGTTCTTTTCAGATTGAGACCCTCCAAAAGCGCGTCCACATCCTTGTCATTGCGCTCGAGCTTTGACATGAGATCGGTCATGGCTTGCGCATGCCCCAGCTTAAACGTGCCGAGCTCGGTCGTCAACTTGTTCAATTCCTCCTGATAATGGCGCTTGTACTCGGCCTGAGAGGCCATCAAAGCATCGTAAGAGATCTTGAGCCGCTCGAACTCTGCTGTGGATAATGCTGAGGACTCCTGAAGGTTTTCACAACGAATTTTGTAGTTTTTCACCGATATTTTAAGAGACTCGGACTCCAGGCTCAAGTCATCGAACTCAGACTCCAAATCGGTGATTCGGCGCTCTTTACGCTTCAACAAAGCATTGACCATGTCGTTCTCGTGCTTGCAATTAGCCAACTGGTCCACCAAAGAGTCATTTTTCGACGCCAAGATCGAGGACTTTTTCTTGTAGTCTCCGCATGACAGCTTAAGCACTTCCATCTCATTCTTCAAATCGTCGATTTGCGAATGAAGCGAGTCAATGACCCGCGAAGTCGATTGCTGTTTCCGGGGACTTTCTTCCATTCTTTGGCACTGTACTCTTTTTTCGAAACCTTCGGTATTAGCGTTGCTTGGCTTGCCAACTAAACACGTGTAGTTTAAGTGACCAAGACAAAAGAAGATATCAGATTATAAAATGGAACACTTGACTGTGGAAATTTAAAGAGTCTTATGGTCGACCTTCTTCTAGTATGTCTTGCCAGAATCCGATATTATTCTTAAATCGAGCAGGTGATGTTTCTTTCTGAAAAAGCCGTATGCTGCAGACTCCAAATACCTGTATGCTAGCCGAGGTGTTTTTCAAACGAGCCGTGTGTAAGAGAGAGGTTGTGAGTAAACAATAGCGCTACACCCGTACACCGCTTCGTTTCCTCTGTAGCGCGGCTTGTATGCACGAAGGGAACATTCGCCCCATCCTCGCTAGTGTTTCCTGGGCCGTCATCTCTGAGCTACGAAATACGGAATAGACTAAAGTCCTAGGCAAAGCATAGCCTCAGCTGATGCATGGATGCACCTTAATACAGAATTTCTGGAGTTGTGGGCTTATTGTCAATTCCGTGACTGATGTCGAAGGATCGTGCGTTGAAGTAGCCGAATCTTCAACGCCTGAGGTCGATACGATCGACCTCCAATCCTGGGCCAAGATACGGAAAGTGATTCATAACAAGTTACAGAGTGTTTTTTGTGTTCTTCTTGTTCGTATTCTATTTTCAGTTTCTTTTCTTCTGTATCCCTTCGGATCCTCCCTTTGAAGTTTGGACTTGCTTTCATACTTGTCCTTTAATCTACTATTTCTAGAAACAACTCTTTCTCAATACGAGGACCAGGTGATTCTGGGCCGCACATCAGTTATGACGAGAAAAATGGATCGAATTCTAAGGTTTATGCGACCACTTTCCTAGTTTATGGTGATGCATTGTCAGAAGAGCAGGGCTAATTGCTTTTTGCTGCTCTGTGATATCACAAGGTACCATACTGGTCGGCTTGAACTTGGCGATCCCTTTCATTTCCCGGCAACGGACAAATTACAGTGATTATTCTCAAACATTCGAAAAAGCCTCTTTGTCACCATGATGAAAACACCGACTTGCGTCACGTGATGATTGTGTGACGTTAAACAGTGTCTAGATCCACACAAAGCTCGGGTTTTTCATCGCGGGAATTAAGGTTTATACATGCGCATTCGACGCACTTGGCTCTTCCTGATATTCAATATTCCCTCCTTTGCGTAACCAGATTTGTGTAGACGGCAAACTGGGGTTCGCTGTCGCGATTGCAAAGACAGACCCTCAATGCAAATTGGCTGCGAGACTCGCCCACCTGCAGAATCACTAATGTATGTTACGAACATCCCATAAGTTAGATCCCACCCAGGGCACCTTCATTTTGAGTGATCATCGCTTTGGATGGCGTCTCCCACGGAATTATACCAGACACCTACTATTGTATCATCGTTACTGGGTTGGTTAAATTCGATTTCCTGATAAAGCACCATAGCTCGACCTCAAGAGTCCATCTCCATAAGTTGCTATGGGTAGGAATAAGATACTGATAGAGCCAATTCAAATCGTGCCAGTTCGTAGCAATTTAATTGGTTGTGGCAAAACCTAGCACAGATTCAAAGGACACGTCGTCCACGGAAACGTACGTGTACCAGGCTTCAAACCACGTCGTACTCAACGATAATTACGGGAGCTTGATGACAAATTCTATTCTCAAAAATCTTTTTGGTTTCCTACGAATGCTACCGCTGGTTTCGAGGCTGAGCACGTTCCTGGAATCTAGTCTTTTTGGCCCTAGCAAACTGTGAGAGAGCAGCTGCACCAAGAGCTTCACAGAGCGGCAGACCGGTAAACCGGTCACTCAGCAAAAAGCTCGCAACTCTTTAATATACCGTCTGTGCATTCGGATTGAACGGAGTCGTCCTAATGGGGAAAGCTTCCGTGGATCACCCGTCACTTGCGGTACTTACCTCCAAGAATATTTTGTACACCTAGAGGCACGGAGGTCGTCGACTGAGAGGGTGCAGAGTGAATTTAGTAAAGTCACTGAGGGCATCTCATGCACTGGGCATTCCATTTGCGCGTTCTCTGATTGTCTTGTAAATAACCCAGCCGCTTCGGTGTGCAATAATCTAGCCTTTTTCTTCCTCCATCTCTCCCGCCAAAGATGGCAGAAGTAGCGTTGAGCCTGGACGTTTTAGTAGAGTCCCCCGAATAGATCGTGCAACGAAAACAGAGCAAATGAGAATCCGAACACCAGACGTTGCTCTCGTGTGTGCGGCAAAACTCTTTGTAATCATATCAACTCTCAACAAGTGCGGCTAGAGATCGTCGCGGACGACGGCACGGAGCGAAGAGCACGGAGCGAAGAGCACGGATGTGGGGACCGCAGTGAACCGAAATGCGGAACCAAGGAAGCCTCGGTCATCAGCCTTTTTTTGATTTGTGATTTCTGTGACTGTGATTGATTAAGGTTTTAATATGTGCATTCAAAAGGCTAGTGTATTTATTTCGTGTGATAGGCACAAACCCGAAGACATTAGGACGAATTGATGTGCAGCGGCTTCCGGGGTTTATTATTGTTAAGCGATACGCCACTTAGTAAAGCACATCTGATTCTTGCAGATGCATAACACCCTCACGGGCATATGGGCCCTGCACTCCGGACATATTGCTATTTACATAATCCCGTCCGGACAATATCTAGACTCCAACTTTGCCTTTCGAACAATAAATATCGTGGCTTTCGCCAGTCCAGAAGATCAAAAAAAGGGGTTTCAGTTATATTTTTTCCAATCGTTCAAACTTGCACCGCTTTCAGATTTTTGCGCACCATTAGTTAAACAACTGAAAAGCAATATCCATTCCCTTTCGCATCGTGTACTCAGGCAACACAAGCTACCTATAAAAAACCTCCATTTTTTTTGCCAGTCTATTCATGAGAAGCGAAGCAAGCGACGGCAAGCCCTTCACCGGTGCCGCTGCGTCCGACTCGACAACAACACACGACGAACTTATCGAACCATCCGACTCTGTCCAGGATTTCGTAGTGGATCCTAATTCAGCTGATTTTTTGAGCCAAGTGGAGACCTTGTCACGGAAAATGTCTCGCAAATCCACGACATCCGTCTATGACGGCAATTTGGAAGTCAATACAGAAGACTTCGAGTTGCTGAAACTTTACAAGACCTTCCTCTTCCACGCTGAACAAGAGGGACTCATTCTTCGTGAGTTGGGTGTCTCGTTCGAAAACTTGTCGGTTTACGGTAAGGACCAGACTTACACTTACTTGCAAACGATGTCTGACGTATTGAAAGGACCATACGGGGCAATTCGCTCTATTCGTGAAGCTAAGAGCATCGCAGATCGTGCTATCTTGGATAGCTTCGACGGGCTTGTCAAAAGCGGAGAGATGCTCTTGGTCTTGGGAAGACCTGGTTCTGGATGTTCTACTTTCTTGAGAACTATCAGTGGTACCGAAACGGAAATGTACACTGGTCTTGAGGGAGATATTGTCTATGACGGAATCCAACGCAAAGAAATGTGGAAACACTTCTCGTCTGACTTGATCTACAACCCTGAGTTGGATGTGCACTTCCCCCACTTGACAGTGAAACAGACATTGGACTTTGCGCTTGCTTGTAAGACCCCAGACAAGAGAGTCAACGGGAAGTCTGTAGAAGAGCACATCAATTACAATAGAGACTTATTGGCTACTGTTTTCGGGTTGAGACACACGTACAGCACGAAAGTCGGTAACGATTATGTGCGTGGTGTTTCCGGTGGCGAAAGAAAGCGAGTCTCGATTGCCGAGGCCTTGGCCTGTGAGGGAAAAATTTATTGTTGGGATAATGCCACCAGAGGCCTCGATGCCTCGACTGCTTTGGAGTACGCTCGTGCTATCAGGGTCTCAACTAACTTGTTGAAGAAGACGGCTCTTGTTACAATTTACCAGGCAGGCGAAAACATCTACCAGACTTTTGATAAAGTGACTGTGTTGTACACCGGGAAGCAGGTATACTTCGGTCCGGTTTCCGAGGCCAAGGCATATTTTGAGAAAATGGGATTCGAGTGCCCCCCAAGGCAAACCACTGCTGAGTTTTTGACTTCTGTTACAGACCCTGCTGGCAGATTTCCTTTTAAGGGAATGGAGCAGAAGGTGCCTCAGACAGCAGAGGAATTCCGTAAATACTGGAAGAGCTCACCGGAGTACGAAAGACTAAAGCAAGAGATCCAAGATTACAAGCAGAGCTTTTCCAGTGAGGAAACAAAGGTTGCTTTACTCGATTCTATTAAGCAAGAGAAGCGCAAGTACCAAAGAGTTGGCTCTAAGTACACTGCGAACATATTCCAACAGCTCAAATATAATTTGAGGAGATCGTTTCAGAACATTGTGGGTGACAGTGCCTTCACCCTCATTCAAGTCGCCGCTGCTATATCACAGGCGCTCATCATCGGTTCGCTTTACTACAACACTCCAGAGAGTGTCAGCGGCGCGTTTTCGAGAGGTGGTGTCATTTTCTTTTCGGTGTTGTATATGTCTTTGACAGGAATGGCGGAAATCTCCAACGCTTTCGGGGCCAGACCAATTCTCATGAAGCAAAGAAACTACAAGCTTTACCACCCTGCTGCCTATGCTTTAGCCGACTCCGTCTCCTTTATACCTGTGTCGGTCCTCACTAATATTGCCTTCTGTTTGATACTTTATTTCTTGGCTAATTTGAAAAGAGAGGCAGGCAAGTTTTTCACATTCATTCTTTTCTCCAATTTGGTGTCCCTATCAATGAACTATCTCTTCAAAGCAACGGCTGCTTGGAACAAAAGTATTGCGAGTGCTAATGCAATTGGAGGTGTGTTCATCTTGGCTGCTTTAATGTACTCATCCTACATGATTCAAAGACCATCGATGCATCCATGGTTCAAATGGATATCGTACATCAATCCTGTGCTTTATGCTTTTGAAGCCATGCTTGCCACTGAATTTCACGGAAGGAAGATGCAATGTAGCCCAGAAAGGTTGACGCCTTACGGTCCTACCTACTCAGACACGAACAATACTGCTTGTGCTTTTGTTGGGTCTGTGAAGGATCAAACATGGGTGGATGGTGACCGTTACATTGCTTTGTCCTTTGAGTACTCCTTTACTCATGTGTGGAGAAACTTTGGTATCCTTATCGGCTTTATTATATTCTTCGTCGTTGTGGGCGCTCTTGGGTTCGAAATCGTCCGTCCTATAAATGGTGGTATCGATAGACTTTTCTTTTTGAGAGGAAAAAAATCCAGCTTGATTGTTATGCCTGGAGAGAAAGCAACCCAAGACGAAGAATCTGGCCCAGCCTCAGACGCTGATTTGGAAAAGTCCAGCTCATCCCCTTCGGAAATTCTCGATGGTATGTCTCTGAAGGACATTTTTGTTTGGAAGGACGTGAACTATGTGATTCCCTACGAGGGTGGCGAGAGAAAGCTTTTGGACTCGGTCTCAGGATTCTGTTTGCCAGGTGCATTGACCGCGTTGATGGGGGAATCAGGTGCTGGAAAGACCACGTTGTTGAATACTTTGGCCCAAAGAATTGACATGGGTGTGGTTACTGGGGAAATGTTGGTCAACGGAAAACAACTAGACTCTTCTTTCGTGCGCAGGACTGGTTACGTTCAGCAACAAGATATTCACATGGCTGAGTCGACAGTGAGAGAATCGCTTCAATTTGCTGCCAGAATGAGAAGAGCCAAGTCAGTCCCTGATGAAGAAAAATTGGAGTACGTTGAGCAAATCATCAAAGTTCTCGACATGGAGGAATACGCAGATGCAATTATCGGATCACCTGGATCGGGTCTTAATGTGGAGCAGCGTAAGAAGTTGACGATTGGGGTTGAGCTCGTTGCGAAGCCCTCGCTTTTGCTTTTCTTGGATGAGCCTACTTCTGGTTTGGACTCGCAGTCTGCTTGGGCCATTGTTCAGTTGCTTAGAAGCTTGGCTAAAGTTGGCCAGGCCATCTTATGTACCATTCACCAGCCCTCTTCAACTTTGTTCGAAGAGTTCGACAGATTGTTGCTTTTGAAAAAAGGCGGACAGACAGTTTACTTTGGAGACATCGGTGAACATTCTCATGACATTGTTAATTATTTTGAAAGCCATGGAGCAAGAAAGTGTTCGTCTGCGGAGAACCCTGCTGAGTATATACTTGAAGTCATTGGTGCAGGTGCAACCGCTTCCTCAACCAAAGACTGGTTTAATGTGTGGCAAACCTCCACAGAGAAAGCCAACGCCGAGGAGAAGATTGACGAGCTTATTGCAAAGGGCAAGTCTGAAGCTGGGGTCTCCGAGGAAGATCCTGCCAACAGCAAGGAGCTCAAGCTGAAATACGCCGCCAGTATTTATGCAGAAATGAAGTACGTCAGTTGGAGAACCGCATTGGCCTTCTGGAGAAACCCCGAGTACATCATGGCCAAAAACTTTTTGATGTTGATTAATGGGTTGTTCATTGGTTTCACATTTTATGATTTGAAGTATACAACCACGGGTATGCAAAACGGAATGTTCTGTGGGTTCTTGTCGATGGTTGTGTCTGCTCCTTTGATTAATCAAATCCAGGCACAGTGTTTGGATGTGAGAGAGACGTACGAAGGTAGGGAGAAAATGTCTAATACCTACCGTTGGTGGATCATGGTTCTCGCGCAGTTCTTGAATGAGATTCCTTACACGGTCTTTGCAGCTACATTGATGTATGTGCCTTTGTTCTTTGCTACGAAAGCAGACACTGACGCCTCTCACGCCGGTGTGTTCTTTCTTTCTTACGCGGTCTTCTTGGAGCTCTTCAACATTTCCTTTGGTTTGATGTTGGCTTACTTTGCGCCTGATGTACAATCTGCTGCTGTATTGGTTTCATTCTTCTACAGTTTCATTGTTTCTTTCTCCGGTGTTGTTCAACCAGTCTCACTCATGCCCACGTTTTGGACTTTTATGTACAAGGTCAGTCCTTATACTTACATCATTCAAAACTTGGTGCTGTCTATCCTTCACGGAAGGGTTGTGTCTTGCTCAGAAGAGGAATATTCCGTTTTTGATCCCCCAAGTGGTCAAACCTGTGGTGAGTTCATGGAGGTTTACCTTGAAACTGCTACCGGGTACCTCAGAGATGACAATGCTACATCAAACTGTGGTTACTGTGCTTATTCAAATGCCGATCAATATCTTCTCACGATTGGTATAAAGTACAGCTACGTGTGGAGGAACATTGGATTTTTGTGTGCCTACACGGTGTTCAACCTTTGTGCTTGTCTCTTACTCTACAAGTTCGTCAGATTGACCAAGTACAATTTCTCCTTTGCCTTTTTAAAAAAGAAGAAGAATTGAATTAACAATATGGAATTACTCCTAAGGTTCCACGAGAGCCACTATATATTTGAGGACATTACTTAATTGACTAATTATAAACGTTAGAATTATGTGGTAAATGCCTCGAAGCAACGATTTGCTATGTCCAGAACATTTTGCCGAGTATCACTATACTCTACAGAATACACGATTTTTTCGACCGAATTTAAGATGTCGTATTCAACAAACCCGAAGAGGAAGTAAGGAACAATGCAGAGAGTTTGTGTGTATTTGATGCTGTTATTAGAACTTTGTCATAGCTAAAATGTCGTGAGCGTTACTCGAAGCATCTTGTCACCTCACACAGCGCAGTTTGTTTTCACGAATTAAATGTTTGTGAAACGGTGCTTTGCTGTCAGACTTTCGGAGATCAAACTACACATAAAGCCGAGAATTCGCACGTGGCAAAGCTAGTTTTCTTTCATAATGAAGAAAGTCTTGCTCTTTTTCTTGAAAAAGAAAAAAACATCATATCACAGGGTGTTATTGATATAGTGTCTCGCCCCCTCAACATCAACCAAAAATCAATCTAAGCACCAGTCTCCACTCAAGCCTGGAACAAAGCATGTGAAGATTCGAATCTTCGGGCCAAGTGTGGAACTTCAAGGAATTCCTTGAATGAATAGCTAGGCCCTTCTTTGACCCAATGAATCGTTTCACTCGCAACATATTCTTCTTCTAAAACAGAACATGCTGCATAACATGTACTGCAAGGTTAAAGATTACCTATACCTTCATATTAAACAAGGTTGCGAAGAATGCCATGAAGGTCCCTTGGCCCAGTTGGTTAAGGCGTGGTGCTAATAACGCCAAGATCAGCAGTTCGATCCTGCTAGGGACCAGTTACTCTCGGGCGTGTGGCGTAGTTGGTAGCGCGTTCCCTTAGCATGGGAAAGGTCTCCGGTTCGACTCCGGACTCGTCCATCTATTTTTGCTCACTTTAAGTATATCGCCAAACGATGCTGAACGTTCTTTTGCATGGCACTAAACCGTCATTGCCAGGGTTTAGGTATCATAATTTTTGAAACAAGTTGATACCGAACGCTTTTGAAGCTCTTTTTAAAACGAGTGTGACTGCACGAAAGTCTGGTGAAATTTGCTATACATGCAAACTTCGACGGATTCGAATTCAGTGTCGGCACCATCGCAATGTACTAGAGAACCATCGCGCAACCTTAGTTGGTACGTTGACACTGTCCGCCAGACCTATTCATCCAGTGGTCGAGAGAGAAAAGGGACAAGGTCTCCATCGTCTCCAGAATAGTAAATTGGACAAGGCGTTGGTGTGAAGCAAGGCGCAGACTAGGTGACACGGCCTACACAGCAGCTTATGTAAGGAGGAATTTTTCGAGGCCCGGGAAAGTTTAAAACTTTCACCACCCCGTACACTATCCAGACGTCTTGTAGGATTTTTCTTTATAAGTATGTACATTCTTGGTCGCTGTCACAGGGGCTGCACGTGATACAATTGGTTCCTTTCTTCTTTTTTTTTTTGAAAAATGACTTCCTTGGAGATAGGATCTCTCTTAGGCAAAAGAAACAAGCTCATATTTTTTTCGCTCTTGGCGAGAGCCACACAGCTGCAACTATTCACAAATCTGTCAGACTCGAAGAATCTGGCGTCCGTACATAGTAATCGCTTTCATAATTTAGATTCATCTGTGGAGTTTTTCCATAGAAATCACGCTTTGACTCCTTTCTATTGACTGATTCACTTCGCTTGGATTCTGAAGACACTTTGAGAAGGAACTTTTGTTCATCAATGCGACTCCACAGCAGATCTGCCGGCAGATCAGTATTTGCTTTCCATCTGTCGCTTGCGCTCCAAGGATGAGAGTTTCGATGATAATACTCGCATCTTTTTGTCGATACTATGGGAGAAGGCCGTTTGACGTTTGATCATAGCTGTGAACTCTTCGAGGATTATGAGGCTCTTGACAATAAGAAGGTGAAATTTGCTGGCGATCAACTCACAGCGCGCTCTTTCTGTCGCTAAAGGTTTTAAACTCAATTTATCACTCAACTCGCTGCTGAACTTCGGTAAATCTATCGCCAGAAATTCCACTAGAAGATTGTAACAATCCATGACAACGGGATACTTGATTAGAATCAGCTCTTGTTTCTCTGCGCTCGATGCTTCGTGAGCTTGTGGAGCATCCTGAGAATCAGCTTCACGACTTTCCGTTTGTGAGCATACTCCAGAATCAGAGTCGTCACGGTAAGTTCTGATAATCTCCGGTAGATCACGCAAGTCGGTGTTTTCGAGAAATATGCGATCTACTTTAGCTTGCAAACTAGCTATTTCGTAAGCTAAAGACTTTTCAGTGGGATTGCCACCCTTCTCTTGTTCTGGCCAGTGTTGACCAAGGCCTACTTGAAGCTCTAGCGCCGCGAGTCTATCTGAAAGAGTGTCCAATGTCAAGCTCATTTCTTGGCCCTATGGCTTGTGGAGTATATGAGAAGCTATACTGGAGCATGCGCGACTTCATGACGGCGTCCACAAGAGCATAAGATGCATGCCCCGCATTCGGGCCATGGGTGAGATACGCTGCGATTCACTAGGCTTAAGCGAATGAGAGCAAGGGCACATAGTAACCCAGGATGTACTTCCTATGAATTGAATCGAACTAATGGAACTCGTGAAAAGTGACTTACTTCAGGACAAAGATGAAGAAGATATGTATTAAAACTTTTGTTTTTTGGTTAACCTGGTCTCTTTTTTTTTCCGGCTCATCACCTTTTAAGTCATTCTTGACGCCAATATTACTCTTCCTCGCTGCTGCTCAAGTAATCATTTTTCTCTCCGCCGTACAACTCTCGCAAGCTCATTGGCTTACTATGCGAAGAAAACCCATGTAGTTTCAGGCCTTTGACGGACTTTTGCTCGTCACCAACATCTATCACAATGGGCGTGCCAGCAAAGGCACCACTGTCTGAGTCCTCGTCACTGTCTGAATTCACGAGGGTCAGTTTCCTTTGTCTCTCGTCTAAGACTTCATGAAGCTGGTCTTCAAGGTCGGCAAAATCATCATCCATATCATCATTTTTAGTCCTGTCTTGTTGCGACCGCAGCTCTTTGACATCCTCATGAGCCACCTCCAGTTTTCCGTTGTCATGCACACTCTCGGTCTTAGCGGAGCCAAAATCACGATCAATTTTCGTACTCTTATCAATTTTCTCTTCAGCTGAGATTGCTATGGCAGCTTGCACTTGCAGCTTCTGAGAGCTGTCTTCAAAAACAGGAAACGCATTCTCCCCATCACTATCAAGATCCTCGAAGTCGGACACACTTATAATGTCATCTGTCATATCTGGAGTCACCGTCGGTGGACGCTTAGATGCTGCTGCGGCTCTCCCCAGTACAGCTGCCAGCATAGCCAGACCGGGCCGATTATTGCCAATAAAAGAGGCATTGTTTTTCGTAGGAGGCCTTCCTTGCTTTCTCCTCAAGAGTGGGGACAGAATGTGTGGCAGTTTTTGCTTTGTAGCCTGCGGAAGGTCCGATGCGACCTTTACTGATTTGGAGTCAAGCTTTTCAGAAATGCTCCGCCAGCTCTTTATCGAAGTGCGCCATTTCTCTGCGTTTCTTGATTTATTGACTCTCACCGTGCTTTCTAGTCTTCGAAGGTCCACTTTCAACTGCTTTCCCAGCCCCTTTTCTGCCGGCAGAAAAGATAGGAAAAACGAGTCCAGAGACAGCGAAAGACCAGATTGTGCGGGTCTCTGTCTCTGCGGTACGCCTTCAAAGATTATAGGGAGCAGCCCGCTTTGCAGACTCGAGCCACCGTTCTGTTTCGCCCTTTCCACCAGATTGGCTTCCAAGATACAAATATCGTCCTTCTGGAAAAGTGATAGAGGACTGCACTGGTCCATGGAATCTGGGATAAAGCCGTACCGTATTGCTAGCGAAGAACCTCTCAAAGTGGCGCTAGAAGATTCTCCCAAGACCGAAAGATCAATGTCATACTCTCCGTCAGGTATATTCATTCTGAGGAAATCGACGAGCCCACCAGGGAAGCCGAAGACAAAAACAAGAAAGACGGGGAAAAGAAATCCCTCGGAAACAGAGTCTCTGAATCGAGTGTCCGATTATTCCTTGATTTTGGCGCAAGGAAGTTAAGTGGCTCTCTCTCGCAAAGAAGATCTCAAGATTTCAGCTTGGGGAAGGGCCCCGCGAAATGGCGCCTTTGAAACGGTCGGCGGTATATTGGCTGCGCTCTGCTGCAGACACCCCTCACAAACCTCAGCACCAACCAATGTCAGAAAATCGCACTCGGGTTAACGACTACTCACTGAGCAGATGCAACTCAAAACAGTAATGTTTATTCTAATTTTCTGGAATCAAACTATAAACGCGCTTGTATATTGGGCTACTTCTCTCTGCATTAAGAGCCTACTCACGATGAAAGGAAAGCAAGAGAAAAGAAGGAAAGGGGGTTCGCCCTAGCTTCCCCGACCAAGGGTCTAGGTCTCTCATGCATAGATTTTCAGGGCGAATGCCAGCTCATTATTCTCAATCTCGTCCCGAAGAATACCGCACTTGCCTCGACACATCTCAGCTCGTATCCTCCTCTGCGCTTTCCCTTCTGAAACGTAGGTTTTTTTACTGACACATCAAATTTGAACTCTACGAGTCTCCGCAAAAGGAGAACAGGAAGCCGGCCGCATTGTGGTTAAGAAAAACTAAAATCTCCGGAATTCACGAAAACTCGTCGAAACAAAGACACCTTCAATTTTGCCTGGTTCTCTCAGATTGACACCGCGGAAGATCTGTCCTCGCGAAACTGAGGGGGCCCAAAAAATACCGTCCCCACTATATGGTGTACAGGTGCTAGATCAGTTCTTCTCGATTAGTTTCACTCAATGCATGGCACATCTCTGAAAATTTAACATCAACGGTCCGACCCACGAAACAATCCTTGTGCTCCTTTCCCGAGCCAAAAGCCTCCTTCCGAAATGTCTCAACCAGGGCATGATACAATCAGTATATACCACCCGAAAGTTCTTCTTCTATCGGGTGGAATGACCGCTGGCGCATTCTTCTCATACAGGTTCTATGGTCGATTCATACGCCGCAGACGTACGTACTTGAGTTTGACGCCAAAAATTCTTGACGGTCAACAAAAGCTATACGGAAGGGTTACCAGAGTTGGAGATGGTGATAACTTCAGATTCTATCACACACCTGGAGGGCCGTTGATGGGCTGGGGCTGGCTTCGCACAGTCCCAGAGAAGAGGAACGAGTTGAAGGACGAGACTTTGATGATAAGGCTTTGTGGGGTGGACGCTCCTGAAAGGTCTCACTTCGGGAACCCTGCTCAGCCTTTTTCTGAAGAAGCTCTTACCTGGCTTCAAAACTATTTGTTGGGTAGATCAGTCACCATTACGCCGTATTCGATCGATCAATACAAACGTGTGGTGGCACGAGCGCAGGTATGGAAGCTCACAGGAAAGAAGGATGTGAGCGCGGAGATGTTAAGAAATGGATTGGCTGTCGTTTATGAGGCGAACTACGGCGCAGAATTTGGCAGAAATGAACAGTGGTATAGAAGCCTTGAAGCAAAGGCAAAAGCCAAGAAAAATGGTCTATGGTCTCAGGGTCGCAAGCTTGTTACTCCTGGTGATTTCAAGAAAAGTAAGTGACAGTTTTTCGTTCTCTTTTTGCATTAATTTTTGAATTCTAATTGATCCTTATCATGCATGGGAACATTTCACTTGAATCCCTCCACATGAGGACCTTTACTCATCCGAGAAGAGAGCTGACTTCTTGACTCAACCGGTCAGCGTTTGCTCTCGTGTCCGCCTCTGCATAGACTCTGACAGCATCCTCTGTTCCAGAGGCTCTGACAAAAGACCTTCCTTGCGGATACTTAGCAACAATAGAGTCGATATTTGTTTGCATACCGTCAGGCTTCACCAACGTCCGCTCTGCATTTGTAGTTTGGAAGATTGTTCTGTCGGGAACAACTACCTTGACCAACCTATTGGGCAAGTCGGTGTATTGCTCATCCCATGAGGTAGGAGTCAAGTTCAAGTAGTATAAGACAGCTGACACACTCAACAAGTCCGAGATAGCGTCTCCCACCGTTTGATTGATGAGCTTCGTGAACTCTTGCAAGATTTGAAGAGCTTCTTCTTCTTCCTTAGTATTGGGTTTGTAGCTGAATATTTTCTTTTCTGCTTCGCGCGAGAAGGTAACGGTTCCGTGGCCATTTGCTTCAAAATACACACCAACATCATACTTTTCGGCCTCATGGTGTAAATGTTTGACACCGGTAGGTGTACAACAAACAGGAAGTTTCAAGACGTCTTCCACATACTTAGTGGATGAGCCATTTGCATAAGCTGTTTGGATAACAGCTATATTGAGGGACAATTTCGAGGTGTCAATTTTAGAAAATAATCTTTGTAAAAAGAGAGCAAGCAAAGTTGCAATCTTATCACCATCCAACAATTTAAATGCGCCATCGCCAGTTTGATAGTAGTGAATCAACCTATCGGCATCGCCATCAAAAGACGCGTAAAGTTTTCCAGGATGTGCATCCACGTTCTTGGGGAGTCTCTGCTTGGTCTTAACGTAGTCCGCGCCACAGTCTGAGTTAAGCATTTCTGGGATATCGTAGTCTGAGTTGACAAACGAGTAAGTAAGCTCATCGCTTAGGTAGCGCTCGAAAAGCTCTGCAACTTTTGGTGCTCCAATTCCATTTGCCGAGTCGATGGTGACATCAATCTTTCTTCCGTCACCAAATCTATGGATAGCCTTAAACGCGGCTGCCAATTTTTCATAATAGCCGACCTCCAGAGCCTCACCATAGCTACTGTCATTCAAAGTGCGAGTGAGGTAGTGTAATTGTGGTGTTGTCAACAACCCGTAGTCCCTTTTTGACGTGCAAGGAAGAGAGTCAATTCCGTCGAGCGTGGCTCTAGACAATCTAGGCGAAGACTCTCTGGAATCTCTGGCAACAATTACAGAAGCTGCAACAGAGAGATCGATTCCAAGCCTATCTGCAAAACCCTGAACGGTTTCGGCCAACTTTTCTGGAGCAGTGTTGGCCAATTCCGTAGCGTACTTTTCCCAAGAAGCCTCCAACATGCTCCCCATTGGATCCACGACCTTCACTCCATTGTCCTTTGGCGGGTTATGGGATGCCGTGATCATCACCCCCACGGTCTTTCCGGACAAAAATTTGGACCGTAAAGCGGCAATTATGCCCACGGTGTAGTTGACATAGTCTAACAAATCTGCATTCATTCTGAAGCCGGCTGTGCCGTAAGTATGCGTGACATCTTCAGGGCGTTGGTGAAGAGCCGCTTTATGTGAAATCAATTCCAGTAGTGACATGAGGTATTGGGAGATCCGTTATATGAATTCTCTTATTTATTTTAATGTTTTAGAGATCTTAGCCCTCCTGACTTTCGTCTGATTCCCAGCTATGCTCGAAGAAAGAACACCAAGACCTTAGCCGCGTTAAACCGGCATACAATGCGTGGTGGGGTTTACTGATTTGGACGAAGGTGAGCGCACACAGAAGAGTGCGTCATGTCTTCAGCAGACCAGTACGTCATCAAATGAAAAAGCCAGGGACTTTCGGCTCGTCAATACCAAAGGGCGACCTATCACGCCTCTCAGGCCAGCGCTTGAAAGATGCGAAGAGAAGTGCTTTTTTCGACGAATTGGCCGAGACTGGCCGGCCAGACTGGAAGAAGGCTCCTCGCGAGGTGAAGAGCCAATATCGGGGCATTTTTTTGATCCTTTTTTCTATTCCCATTATACTAATTCCGGGCTGGGAGATTTACAGAAGACTATCCGGGAGATCGACGAAAAAGGTACAGGAAGGTGAACTCGGCGACGATTATTCAATCAGAAAATTCGATGAGCATGAAAAGTGGAAAACAGAAAGAGACAGTTTTTTATACAAGATCTTTGGGAAAGATTTTTATCTCGACGGATTTACAGCTAAAACGATGAAGAGGGACGAAGAGGATGGTGCTGTAGATAACTCAGAGTTAGGTAAGTAATCGGGGGCTCTATTTATTGGCTGAAGCCCTGCTGAGACCGTTGGTGCAACTTTCACGCCGGACGTTACTTCCAGGGCTTCTTCGGGTGTTGGAGCGGCTGTGTCAAATGTTTCTCATCAAATCTGGAGCCCATTGAAGATCCAGGTCTCTCTGGGGAAGTCGATCTCCAGCTGACGGGTGATATCACTTCCACTGAGGAGCTGTTTGAGTAAGCTAGATTTGGCGTCAGCAATTCGCTCAAGGAAAGCTTTCCAGCAGGTGCGTTAAGGCTGGGAATAGGAGAGGTTGCATTGGTTATATCGCTCAAAACTCCTGGATTTTGTGCACTCGACGGCGCTCTGCGCAGTTCCACATCCTTCTCGTGAGCTATAAGAAATGCAGGCGGGCTTCTCAACCCTCCGTATTGTTGTGTGTCTGCCTTCAATAATGGGACTTCTCGGAGACCACAAGATCCCGGAACACTTTGCATGGGTACTTTGAGATTAGAACGGCGTTTTGGAGAACAGAAAACCTCGTTGTCAGGCGAAATTGTGGGGATCCGAGATAGACCATGGCCAGATCGATAGTTTTTTCTTAACACTGGAAGCCTCAAAATCCTATAATCCGGGACCATTGTGGGTATTCTCGACGGCCTAGAATCGTGCTTTCTTAGGTCCTTGAGTAGAAGGCTTTTTTCCTCTGGAGTCAAGGCCGCGGTGTTGTTGTCTTTTATAATGCATGTAAGATCATTCAGATCAATCTTGTAGAAAGGCGTAGTTTCTGTAGTAGCAACCTCATTGATGGGCGCGGGGCTATTCAAACAGAACATAGCAGGGGTACTTGGAAGTGAGAATTGCTCATTACAGTGAAGGCCTTCGCTTAAATTGCGTTGTTCATTTGAGTTATCGTCAGTAGACCGCAAGATAGCTAGCTGAAAGTTGCTCTTTGGAAGGCAACTGGCGTCTATATTCAAGTCGATTATTCGATCTGACTTTGAAATACTGAATGGGACAGAAGGGGATGGCTCAATGCCAAGATTGAAGTTTATTCCAAGCCCCATAGGTTGATGAGTGTTCAAATGAGGTGTCTTATCATGAGCTACTTCCGCCAGCGGAGTGATTGATTTGACTGTTTTGATGGGTCGTAAAAGACCTTTATTGTCTTTCAGTGTTTGTGTTAGCAAAGGCTGCAATGTCAGGCTAAGCGGAAAGTAAGAGTTTTGCTTTTCCTCCAAAATGTCGTTGAGCAGCCTCCACTTTGGTACTATTTCCAGATTATACTGAAGATTACAGGTTTGTAGACAAGGCATTCTTGACGACGATATTTTGCAAATCAAATTTATTGCCGCAGAACAAGTTTTGAAACCAGGCCCAATTTTTTCCCTGTCAAAGTCTCTCATGCTAGCATCTTCAGCAACTTGATCGATCAATGTCAATACCTGGGAATTAAGATAATTGCATATAGAAACAAGTCGGGAGCCCAACGTTTCGTTTTTTAACAAAATGAAATCTTCGAACAAAGTCTTCCATTCTTTTTCTAAAGAGATTGAATCTTTTTTGATTTTTTCACTCTCAGTTAAAAAGCATTCTTGTAACCCATTGAGATCAGAAGCTTTGCGTATGAGTAAGTCGATTGACACTTGCATCGGTTCCAACCGAGATTCTAGTTCGTTGATACTTTCATATAGAGTTTTTTCGGACCTGGTGAAAGCTAATAATGCGGATGTGTTTCCAAACAATTCCTGGGAGCTCAGGAGTGATACAGAGGACAAGTAGTCCAGAAGCGATTCGATGGGGAGCTCTTCTTGCAGAGTGAATGATGAATGAATTTCCGTCAAATGAGAAAGCTGCAGTTTACATTCAGCAATTTCTTTTTCGAGCTCAAATATAATGACTTTGAGTTCAATCAAAGTGTTGGCTGCTTCAGACCTTCTCCCCATGCTTGCGATCTGTTTCATTGCGTCCATTGATTGAAGCGTAGCATTTTGTAGGACCGTTGTCAAATCCACATGAATCAGATCGACGGTCGTAAAAGCTTCTCGCAAAAAGAGATTGATTTTGTGTATGATCTCTGTCATTTTGGCTATATCACTTCGATGTCGGTGGAAATATACCAGATCCGCTTGGTGCTTGAGCATTCCGTCAGTGCAAGTGATGAGCTGGGTCAAATATGACGAGATGTCTCGTGCAGCTTTATCTATTCTTACTAGTCCATAGCGGCCGGAATCATGATTAGATTTAGTAAGCCAGGTATCCAAGAGGTCCTCGATATTGAGATGGTGAATTGCCTCTCGTAGGTCTTTGGAGACGCTCATGGATTGGAGTCCCAATGAAGATCTGGGACGAGGAACGGGAAAGAGATCGATTTTGAATTCAAACAGGTGGTCACTGTAGACTAGCGAGAGGTCTTGAGCCGCTTACACGGAGAGATAAAGTCTGTTTTGTAGGGTTGATGGATGGGTCTGGTTCAGTTCATCTGATCACTCCATCTGGCTTGTCTCATCTGTTTATATTGAATGAGACAGATCTCTTTCTGCAGTACACATCAACATTGTTTACTATTTGATGTGACGTCGCGGTTTCGGCTTCCGCACTCTGAAACCGCTCGTGGGATACTGAGGTGTGAGCTTCGTGATCCATTCAAAAAGTCAGAGACTCGGCTTTAATACTCCTTTAAGCTTCGATATGTTAGCGGAATAAAGTAAGGTTTAATCTTCCGACATTTTTTGTTGCCACTGTCCTTTCTCCCACCTCATGCTGGCCATCATTAACTTTGTACGCTCTCGCAATTAATGGCTTTTCGAGCGTGGGTGCGAAAAAGATGCAACGGGTGCTGAAGCTTTTGCCATTTGTACCATGAATTTGATCGCAATTTCAGATACTCAAAGTAAGACTAGTTGATTTTTTGACCTAGTCTTGTATCAGGTTCAAAAACTGTTCTTTCAACAGCTCCAATCTTTTTAGTAGAATAAGATTATAGTTTTCTATTTGTTCTCTCGATCCTAAATTTTATCTGAATGGAGGATCTGTTTCTGCTGACAACTCAAGGTCGACCGTGGAAGACCAGGCTCAAGTTTCGAGACGTTCAATTGATTCCGGGTGAGGAGAATCTACTATATAGATCTGACTTTTTCGCAAGACCCGAGCTGTCTTATTCCCACGGTGAACGACTACGCCTAAAAGAGGTTGTTGGAAAGAAATCTATGGATTATCACATCCATGTTTTGCAAAGCCACTGCGAGACCGCTCCACCTCAAACATCTTCTTCCTGCTATTCTGACTTGTCAGAAAAGTCTGAGGTGGATAAACTCTGGCTCGATTATGACAATCCTGACAAAATATTCCCCTATGCTGGGATGCTAGATTTCAACCAGGTAGATATCCCAAGAGCTTTGCCTCATACATCTTTGCAAAGAGAAGAGAACGACGATACACAAGAGCCTACGCTTTGCTCGCCATGTGCTCAAATAACACAGGGTGAAGTCGAAATTGTTTTGAGAAGTGGAAGGATTGGAAGAATTACACTCCCTCAATATGATTCATACAGCTCAATCCACGCACATCTACGATATTATGGTCCCAATCGCTTTCAAAGACAAGATTTTCATTACTCTAGGGTTTTGTCCTCGAGTTTTTATTTTGGTTTCTCAGAACCAAACTTTACCTCGGAGCCAATCTGCTTGCTTATTGTTTTGTGGTTTTTCTCAGTGGCATATTATGGTGCTGTCTTCTTAAACTCGTATCCCCAGATAATCCCAATCAAGCCCAGAAAGGAAGTCCCCCAACCTTACACTTATGCTGGCAAGACACCTGGTCAAAGATTTTATAGAAAGGTCTCTGAGTCCTTTCGAAAACTCGAAATTGCAAAAACTTTGCGGCGTGAGACCTCTTCCCACACGTCAATCGATGCCAACAGAAGTACCATAGGGAGTTCACTGCCATTGACAAGTCATATCGAATCTAAAGGCGGTTCTTCAACACACAAAAGTCATGTCTCATTTTCAAAGTCTAAATCAAGTCCAAGCCACATCTCACCAGTTGAAGTGACCCACTACCTCTATTTTCCAAGCACGGATGGAACCAGGGACACACACCATCTGTCAGCAAAATGCCGACGGTGTCTCCGAGAAATTCCAAATCTTGAGGCTATCAACTATAATGACCAGGGTCTAAATAAAATTTTAAGAATCAGGCATGTGGCTATTCCAGATACTTTGCAAGATGTTGAAATTCTTCAGCAAAAACATTCGTCAGTGCCTTCTGTCCCTCAGGTTATTGAAAATGACCGTGGCTCCTCAACTTCCGTTGAAAAGGAATCGAATCAAGTAGGAGATCCGCTTCATCCTGAAACCAACTTTCTTAAAATCAAATATCCAAAGACACGACCTCTGAGCTTGAAACTCAAAGCCTCAAAAAATACGCAATTCTCCCAAAGATTATCCTCTTTTAAAATCGGAAGAAAAAATTTTATAAAAAAGAACAGTGAAAGACCATCAACACAATTAAGAGACACAGAACGTTCTTTTTCAATCGAATCTTCGAAAGCCAGAACAGCTCAATCATTTTTGAAGACAAATATTAGTCCCGTATACTACAAAAAGATATCAGTCTTGAATATTTTACGCTTTGTCGTTACCGATTCCGATCTGCTGATAAGCAGCAAAGACGAATACAACAGAAAAGGAGAACTCAGATTAAACAAATCTTTCTGGGAAAGAGATGCTCAAGATTACAGTCCATCTCCTGGAGCTCATGGAGCAAATAACAACAAAGACTCAATTTACAAGATGAAAAAAATGCCTCTGATGTTGATTGAAAAACACCTGCTGCTTGCAAAGGCAGATTCCATGCACGGCAGAGGATTTAACTCACACGAGTTCAGCGAGAAAAGCACAACTAATAGTTTCTATTTGCGCAGAACCAGAAAATATGAATGCCGCCTAAAGTCACTCCAGAATATCAACTTAGAGGATTTTGAACTACTTGGACACACTTCATTTGCCATTCTGCTGTTTGAGAAGAAAAACCTCCATAATCTTGAAAATTATGATAGAAAGTTTGTGTCAAACAGTATGAATTCTAGTCTGAGTCAAAACCATGAGAACTTCAATTTAATGCGGAGTCGTTCACGGTTTCCAAAAGAGGCAATGATCGAAAGAGAAACAAAAATCTCATATCTCAGCAACTCATCCAGCAGTGTGTCTACAGAGAGTTTGTTTGGATGTTCATACAATTGCCAAGAGTTACCAAAACTGGAAAATAACTCACACCTCAAACGATTGTCCACCCTTCTATCTCACTTTCCCCTTAGCTCTTCAGAGTTGTGTTCTGCGAGATCAGTTTTCGAACTTCCAATCACTGAGCACTTGATGCCATTAAATCTCAGTTGTCTCGAAGATCCCGTCTCTGCCCTTAACTTTGGCATTGTTTCCCGCAGCTCGCTGAACTATGATGAGAATGCAGACATAAACTCAAATGACACTTATCTGAAGAAAGACTATTCGGGAAAGGAGATGGAAGATTGGAATTTTTTTAGTACAACTGCAAGCGACAATCCGTGCCACCCGTCCACAGTTTTGAGAGTCCCTCTCTTTGATGTTGAGCCCTCAAACAGCTATAAGTTCAGTTTCGATAGTCAAGATCGCTCAGACAAGGTTTTCAAAACAACAAGTATACATGAGGCGTTTTCCTTTAATAGTTTGAGCACCATCGAATCCAAGCCAGTCTTATCTGAAATCAATGCATTTCGAAGAGACCTTTCAAAAACCTTTGATAGTCCCCGAGATCGTTTGAACCTGACTGATGGCCCGTTCCACGCAATCATGTGTTTTGAGACGGAGCCAGGCGAGCACATCAAGCCCGTGGCAGCACAACCAATAGTGAGATCACCTTTTGTCTCGTGTCTCGATTTGAGTCTTGAATTAGAGTTGTTTCCACCTGAAGATCATGAGCTGTTTCCACACGAAGGCAACTTTAGTGAACAACATTTGGATGAAGAAAACTTAAACTATTTTTGTTCACCCGTTAGCAGATCCTCAACGGTTATTCCCCTTTCAGGTATTTTGGCAGAGACAATCAATACGACAGGCGAATTTCTGTCGGACTCGGTGAATTCTGAATTAATACAAGTAGTGGATTTGATTAAGGAATACCCAAAGTCCATACTTTTGAGTTCGAGAGAACAAGATGCTGAAATGGGATCCCTAAAGAAGGTCCGTTTTAGCTTGTCGCGGTCAGAACTAGAAGAAAAACATTCTAAAAAAACATGTGGACTCTCGGCAAAGATAACAAATCTTGACCAGAAGCTCGATTTGAAAATGAGATCATTTGTTGAGGCCGAATCGAAGCGCCAAAACCATGTCAGACGGAAAATAAATCAAGTGTTGAAGACCGCGCCTGCCCACAGACCGTTAAGAGAAGCCAAGAATAGTATGAGTACCAAACTAGTCTTGCCAGGAGAATTTCTAAAAGTAGCATATCAAAATTCACCAAGTGGAAGAGACAGAGAAGACAAAACTGGAGAATTCTCTTCAGCTTTACCTAAGGGCCCAGTTCAAATTTCAACTTTGAGTGAAAATGGTGAACTAAAACCACATTTCTTCCAATACATTGAGGGAAGCTTGAGAACCACAGCATGTGAAGATTCCGAGAATTGGGAATATGTTTAGCTTGTTATACAAATGTCCTCGAAACCTATCTCTCTTGTCTATTTTTGAAATCGTACTAAGTCTGTGTGTAAATGCTGAAGTCTCTTTTTGATGTATTGCACGCTTCTCGTTACATTATTTCTCCGGACTGCAATTGAATTCATCATCAGGTGTGCTTCGCAGTTCTCTTTATTGGATTGATCTAAAGAGAGCTCAAACTTCTCAAACAACTTGAGCCAAGAAGACTCCCAAAAGCCTCGCCTTATTATATCGAAATGATACCAGAGTTGCCAGACGTATGCCTGCATGAGGTGCTGGTGATACCCATATCGCCTATCAAGACTCTCAAACTTGGCAAATATGTTTTCATGATGGCTTCGATGATTATCGACAAGAGCGCAAAACTGGTTGAGCATATAAAGATTCGACTCAGCTGCCGTTCTTTTCTTCCACAGGGTGGTGAGAAAATCAGGCAAATTCTCATACCTTTGTCTGGTATCAAAAAATTCCTCCTTTAAACCTTGAATCCGTATAGCCGATGAAACAACCTCTTCACAGTTGACTAATTTCTCAATGCTAAACATATCATTTTCAATTGGTTCGAACATGAGGGCGTAGATTTGTGTGTATTGCAAAAAGTCACTTGTTTCTGCCTGTTTCTCCAAGATACCGTGACATTTGTCAATCAAATCCTCCTGTATTTCATTGGAGTCGATCTGAAATTTGCAAACTTTGTTTTCTAAAGCCCTAAACTCCTGCTTGAACTTTTCTGTCGTCAAAGCTCTGAACCCCAAAGTCTTTTCATACCAGACGGGAGAGGAGCACCAGCTCTTTGATGCTTCGAATATCATTACCAAATCTCTTTCGCTTACTCGCAATATATCTAGCACTGACTGAGTATCAATAAATGTCTTACTCAAGGAATCCTGTCTTTCTAAAGCTGAGATACTTGTACAATTGCGACTCAGAATCGTTTCAGCCATGGACGATGAGTCATCATGAGTGATAAAGTCGATTGTGATTTTTGTAATCTTGTATGGACTCACCGGACCTTTTACGCCGATTCGTTGCCTAGCCATTTCTTCGTAAGTTATGATCTTTTTCCATGACTTTCGCTCTCGCTGATTGCCCGGACTGTAATTTGCCAACTGAGTGTTTTGTTTATCAAGTTTTCTTGATTTTGCTCTCTCTTTTCTTTTGGCTACTTGCATTTGAAATTTCCGCAAGACTTGCTGGTCTGGGGCAAATGATTTGTATCGTGGGTAACTCTTCGAGGAGTGTGCCTTGGTATCGTCTTTGCGGTTTTTCTTCCCTGGTGACCCAAGTGGCGTTTTCAAGCCAGTTTTCACGGAGAGCATGAGATCAACAACCCTTTGAGTGACTGTGCGGGTAGCACAAGTATCTCCCGTATAAATGCTACTCATGCCTGGGTCTTTCAGAAGCAAATATATAAATAAAAATGGATGAAAGATTTTCCTATTGGTTTATGGCCAGTCACCGGTTCGCACAAAACGTAAATGGCTGCGAAATGTTGCCACGCATAAAAACAGTGCGTGATGCGCGGTGTACTCAAACTTATGACGAATAATCATAACAAACGTTTTTTTGGAGTTATTTCTCTGAGGTTCATTTACTTGAAAAGCTCAGGAATCAATCGGCTCCTCGGAAGCGATTCTTAATTCTGTGCCAGTGGGCTATCCTTCCATTGATTTTTCCTTTTTTTCCTTTTCTTCGCTTAGTTGGAATCGCTGGAGTCCAAGTATTCGAGCCTCTCATTCGAGTAGCTTACTCTCGAAATATCAACCACCAACGCTTTTTCTTTCGAGCTTTGTATGCTCACGGTAGAGGAGTTTTCCCCGGAAGACAGAGAGAGACTGAGACCCTCAGACAGGACGGTATCAAGCTCCTCGACAGTACCGGCTATTGCCCTCGAAGTATGATCCAAGTAGTCACACAATTTTCTTAACTCTTGAATTTTGTTAAATGGGGAACTTGTCATCAACAGTTCGTGTCTCTCTTTTAACGATTCATGGACCTCGGCCAAAGCGCACTCGTAGTTAGCCCACGCAGACAAAGTTTCGAGAAGAGTATTCCCAGAATCTGTCGTTTGAATGATTTGGGTCACAGTTTTGAGCACGTTTCGTGAGCTTTTCACTGCTTCAAAAACTTCGTTCTTGATATCTTGCATAACTAGAGAAGCTCCTTCAATGTAAACCTGGGTTCTCAACTCCGCAACACAATCCATTGTGGACTTGACTTTTCGAAGAAACGTAGGAATAGATAAACATGCACAATCCACATCACTTATATAATATTTGATGGCGTTATAGGCCTCTCTCTTGCGGAAAGTTGTACAAGCCACGGAATTCAATGGATTGGAGAAATCTCTTTCTAGAAAATGGGCAATTGAGCGCACAGCTCTGATAATAAAAGCGTCGTCTAGAAATCCTCCCATGTCTGAAGACACCAAAGTCAGCACTTCCAGGGTGGCAAATGCGTCATTCATCACAGGTGTGAATCTTTCGCCCTTTTTTTTGGCCAACAAAGTTTTCAAATCTTGCTTGCCAAATATATCGTTATAAAGTTCCAAGGCACCACACCCTTTTGCAACAAAGTTTTGCGTGTGGCTAGTCAAAAATGCATTAAAGTCTGCCATGGTGAAACAGGGAAGAGACTCGGAGTGAGTCTTCTCACAGACTTCAAAGCACTTGGTCCAGAGAAATAAATCAAAGCCCTCACCTACTTTTTTGCTGTCGCAAGTCGCCAGGTTTGCGGACTCCAGTGGAGGCTCATGGTGTTTGTGTTTCTTAGTGAGCTCATGCCAGTGCGTAGCAAGAAAGGCAAAAACGTGGCGATCTCCATGCATAGTGATTGGTTCTGTCTTTCCTCTTTTATTTTTCAAACGGATCCGAAGTCAAGAAATTAAATTTAGTCGTGGTAAGTATATGCAATATGGCTTTGAGAACTTTCTGTGTTGGTGAGGTGGACAGGGCACCGCGTACTTTATCCTATCCCCCAGTGTGAACCAAACGATAGACTTGCGAGGTCTTTCAAAAGACTTTTGAAGACTTGAAACTGCAGACAAAAACAAAAGAAACCCTGATCCAAGCAATGTTTTGATTATGAATACGAGAATGAGTCCTAAAATTTGCTTCTTGGCGAATACATTATACTTAAGTGAGAAGGCTTCCATGTGTGAATATTTATTAGTAGCCAAGCTTTTATGATCAAATGTTAATATCCACGAAACGCTCAGATGATTTCTGGTTTCCCATCTTTAATTTTTATGCGATTTTAATACCATCTCCTAACTTCGAAGATTGCCTCTATATTCTCTTTTGGAGATAATGGCGAAAAGCTTTGTTCCCACTCATTCCATGTTTGACTTGTACAGTTAAATCCGCAGTTAAATCCTTTGTTTCGCAGTGCCCCTCCTCTTATTTACCAGCCGTAAAAAATGGCAAGGCTTTATTGATGTTACTGACACAAGGCCTCTTTGCAGGTAAAAGCAACACCAACTCTTGCCCCACAACATGACGAGTTTTGCGGCAAGTCGTTACTGCAGCAGGCTACGCTGATCAGATTGGAAAAGCACCAGCGGGATGTTGACCCAAAGTTGAAACTGTCCGGGCGGAGGATCAGGAAATTATATCTTGTCCTACTCACTGTTGTGCAAACTAAAAATTCCCCCTCGAGAACTTCCTAATTTATGTCCCACCAATGTCAGTTGAGTAATATTAGTACGTGCGGCTAATTGAGACTTTGAGCTCAAAGCGTTTGCTTTAGGTCTCGTATACTCAAATAACATCAGCTAGAGATTTTTCTTTCGAATCGATCTCTGTGGTACGTTGATATTTATTGCGCCAATTTGCACCTGGTTCAGTCGGTGAATGATATTTAGTGTTTTTTAACAGGCAAAAGGTTGGCCCCTTATACGTAAATGAAAACGAACTCGAGCGGCTGCCTCAATTGCCGCTGGGCGGCTTCTTGTTTGTCGACATGGCAATTAACTGGATAAGAGCATTGATATACTGCCAAAAAATGCTTGCTCGCAAATTTGGCAATGTTCTTCTTCCCCGGTATTTCAGTATTCTAGTGGTGCACGGGTTTATCAGCATCGAAAAAGACAGGACCTCTCTAATCATGGAGCGATGAGATGACCCCAGAAGAGACCCTATAGTAAGCGACCCAAAGAAAAGATGGCCAAAGCACCCAAAAAGAAGTTCTCCACGTCGGCGAGTCCTGGCGGGGCCACTGTTTCGGCGGAAAAGCATATGAACACTGTTTTCAAGTTTAACACCAACCTCGGTCAGCACATTCTCAAGAACCCTTTAGTGGCTCAAGGCATTGTGGACAAAGCACAGATAAAGCCTAGCGACATAGTTTTGGAAGTTGGTCCAGGTACCGGTAATCTTACTGTGAGGATTTTGGAACAGGCCAGAAAAGTAATCGCCGTCGAAATGGATCCTAGAATGGCAGCTGAATTGACGAAAAGAGTCCACGGTACCCCACAACAGAAGAAGCTTGAAATTATGCTTGGAGATTTCATGAAAACGGATCTTCCATATTTCGATGTCTGCATATCCAATACTCCGTATCAAATCTCTTCGCCGTTGGTTTTCAAATTGCTTAACCAACCCAAACCTCCACGCGTGTCGATCCTCATGTTCCAGAGAGAGTTTGCCTTGCGTCTATTAGCTCGTCCTGGTGATTCTTTGTATTGTAGATTGTCGGCCAACGTGCAAATGTGGGCCAACGTCACCCACATCATGAAAGTCGGCAAAAACAATTTCCGTCCTCCTCCGCAAGTTGAGTCCTCTGTTGTGAGAATCGAAATCAAGCAGCCCCGTCCCGTGATAGATTTCGAAGAGTGGGATGGTTTGCTTCGAATTGTTTTCGTGAGAAAGAACAAAACCATCGCCGCTGGATTCAAGTCCAGCAACGTCATAGAGATTCTCACAAAAAATTACACAGCTTTTTTGGCTCAGCAAGATGCCGACTCCATGCAAGTCGACAGCAAGTCGGATTTGACTGCTATTGTCAAGCAAAAAATAGACGCCGTATTATCGGAGACTGGCTTCTCAGACCAAAGAGCAGCGAAGATGGATCAAACCGATTTCTTGAAACTTTTGTATGCCTTTCATCAAGTGGGCATCCATTTTGCATAATCATTTTACTTTCACGATATATTTTTTTAATACCAAGAACAAGTTCATTGGTCGGGTCTAATCCACGGCTGAATTCGTATCTGTGTTTTATTTAATTTTGTTATCTTCTCTTGGTCGTGTTTGAGGCGTCCTTCTCAATGACCTCACCAACACCTCCCAAATCTTCTAATTCATCTTCCGCAATTCTGACCTGTTCCCTTCTCTCCCAGAATCTGTCCTCGCAAAGATCAAAAGCTGCCTTCTTCAAATACTTCCCTCTAGCGTCTCTATTGCTGGAGATCGACCACTCCAAAAATTGTGCACCCGTGCGGATGTAGAACGCTCTCAAAGTTTCGAAAGGTTTGGGGTGCGGGAGCCATGGCCTAGGGTCAGGAATGGCGTCCTCGTTCTCCTCATCCTCCTCCTCCTCTTCTTCCTCCTCGACTTCAAGTTCGCCATCCTCGTCTTCACCTTCTCTATCTTCTTCGTCCTCTTCGTCGTCATCCTCTTCGTCATCCTCATCTTCCTCGTCTTCATCGTCTGAATTGACGCACTCTTTATCCAATTCGGACAAGTCTTCCCAGATGACTCTGACACCATCGACCTTGTTCAAATCAATCGCGTACATGGAATCCAACGTAAACTCCTGGTCGTCTCTTTCGAAAACTCCGCCAAATATGTACAATACATCCTCGACAACGCAAGTCGTGGCATTGAATCTAGGGTGAGGCAACTGGTTCATTATAGGGAACTCAATTTTCTCGTTCTCCAAATCTTCTCTCTCTTCCTGCTGTCTGAGCTTCTCGAGCTGTGAAATTTCCTGGAGGTCACTATCGTCATCATCGTCATTCAACTTAGCCTTTGCCAAAATCGAATTAAGGATTTCCTCCAAATCCTCGTCACGAGTCTTCTCCTTCTGTTGTTCCTGCTTCTTCTTTTTCCTTGGTTTGAGGGTCAAATTGTACCATCTATTTGTCTCTGTCTGATACGATAACAAGGAGTTATAAAATTGTGACTCGAGGTTATCCTCGCTCTCATCAAAATCGTACACACCTCCAAATAAAAAACCTCTATTCTTATGAGGCACCATGGAGCAACCGACACGAGGAGATGGTGTAAAGCCTTGTTTTCTCCTTCTTTCTAAACGAATTGCTTTCGGATCAGCCTTCATTTTCACAAGCCATGAATCCGTAAGCACCTTTCCTTTCTGAAGGCCTTTCTTTGCTTTCACCTTGCAGTACCCACCATAAATAACTGCACCCTCAGGGTGCGGAATGAGAGAGTGGCCAGATCTAGCGTCAGGAATAGTATGTGTCCCGGGAAATTCAATCTGAGTCCATTTATAGGTGGTGATATCAAAAAGCCACATATCCAGCAAATAGGTCGTCAGAGCACCCAAATCCCTAAAGCCTCCATGCAAAATGATGTAATTTTTCCATGCGCACATTCTGTGACCAGATCTAGGAGACGGCCCTCTTTTCTGATCGATTTTGTCCCATTCCTTCGTCTCAGCGTCAAGAACCCAAGTGTCACCGTAATGATAGAATGTGGACTGTTTAGGGGAGGAAAATTCACCTCCAAACATCAAAATGATACCCGAGGGATGAGCGCACATGGCATGTGACGACCGTGGAAGTGGTGAATTCTTTGAAGAGATCTTTCTCCATGTGTTATTCTCGACAGAGTACGTGAAGAGTTCGTTATAGAACTTGGACTGGCCACCGGCAGTTAACTCTCCACCGAAGAGAATCAATTCTCTCTTCCCATGTAGTGGTGATGCTACCAAAGTTGGATTGAGCCGTTTAGATGGTTTGGAAGAAACGGCGACGTTAATGGCTGTGAACTCCGCCTGCTCTTTGGCATACTGTTCTAAAATGGCATCGATGTCCTGGTCCTCTTCCTCTTCGCCCAATTTCTTCGCCAATTTCTTTTGCTTCGAGTCGGACTTGGCTGTGTTCTTCTTCTGCTTCTCAGCAGCACGTGCCTTTTTGGCCTCCTTAGTCTTTTTGTCTTTTTTGGCCATTTTCCCCTTGCGAGAAATATATGATTATCTATCTAATAGCTTTCAAGAGAGCATTTGTTTACTGTGCGCGTAAGTGAGATGGGCTTGCAGAGCAGCTTCAAGGCACGAGCATCAACTGTGGTCTCCGGAGAAACAAAGAACATAACATCCATGAATAAAGTATTCGGTTTTCGAGAATAACTCTGAAATGGATTTTTTTTTCATTGACCGCTGTTCATCACAATGAGTCTATTTCGTTAGTCGAGCTGTAGACGGACGAGGTGCTTCGCACACTAATCATGAAATATTACCAGAATGGTGGACGTATAACAAATACAAGTTTTTGTCCGAGTTTTCCGGGTTTCTCTAATTTCTGTAGCTCTGTAGTCCAATGCTTACACATTTATGATTTTTGTTGTGATATACGTAAGCTCTTCTTGCCGCCTGGCATATCTGCTTAGGTTCTATTTATGCTAGTCAGTCCCTAATGCCCACTTTAGACCGAGATAGTCTTCCAAATGTTTAACCCATCTCCACCAGTGGATACCAAACACCCAGGAATCTGTCTGTGCCACCTGACATCCTTGACATCTCTTTGCCAATGCACAAACAACAATTGCGGTGGGATATCGCTTAACTCTTGTGCTTCTTTGCGCTGCTGTGCAATTTCTTCGTCATCAGCTTCGACAGCCAAGTCCCATAATGTAACAGTATTATCTTCCGAAGACACTGCAATGATAGATTCATCCAATGGGTTGAATGAGATCGATGTGATGGCCGACTTGTGAAAGTCATAGTGAGCTACTGGTGCTGGCTTCTCCTTTCCGCCAAAGTTACGCAAATCCCATACACCCCAGGATCCGTCGTCGTGGCCCGAGGCCAACAAGTGATTAATCTTGTCACTCCACGAGATGACGTTTACATCCGCTGTAGAAGCAGCAACGGAAATAACCGGCTTGTGCTTCTTCGATCTGGTATCCCAAATCCGCACGTAACCGTCACACCCTGCGGAAGCAAAGACTGTAGTTTCGCCTGTAGACCATTGAATATCTTCGATGGAATCGTTAGAAGCTGTGAATGGAGTCTTGTCCGTGACCCAACTGGAAGTTGTACGGGATGTGAGGTGAATTCTTCCCAGGCAGTCTCCCGTCAACAAAGACCCTGTATTAATCAATGGAGACCAGTCCAATCCATACCCCTCCACATTCCCGTGAACGCGCACAGTGTGAATAGGTTTCTTTGCTGTCTTCGGAATCATGAATCCTGGCGTGTCGAAAGCTTTGAATTGGGCACTCAAGTCGAAGATTTGTACCTCTCCGTTTTCTTGCAGAAGTGCAGTAAGATATTCTCCGGTCTCACTTGCATGAGGAGACACTCTTACTCTGTTTGTGGTATTCTTAAGAGGAAGAGTTTCAGACATCATGACAGGATCCACGTGGAGGTCGTCGTCATCATCATCATCGTCTTCCTCGTCTTCCTCGCCGTCCTTCACCAATGTTTTCGACAAAGATGACAACTTCATGGCAATTAACTCGTTGTCCTTTGCCTTTGAGGCTTGCGTGGCAGTAGCCACGTACACGGAGGCAGGGTAGCTTCTTCTCTCTGAACCCAAATTATCTGGCATGATATCCAAAGTCAAGCAAGGCCATGGCATGTTGACATTATGAAGCATCTCGTAAACCGTGGGGTCGGCCTCCAACACTTCATCTGGACCTAATGGCTTGGATCTGTGGGGCAAGTATAGAGTAGACTCTGAAGCAGACTCTAGTTGTGTTTTCTTGCCATTTTCAACGTCCTCGATTTTACCTGGAGCGGCGTCCTCTTCCATTCCTTCGTCTTCTGCTTCATCTGCGGAGTCCAACTCGATGATCTCCTCATCAGATTCGAGATCGTCACCGTATGGATCCTCGAATTCTCCCATCTCGACATCTTGCTCATTGTCAACATGGTCTTTCAGAAGAGGAGCGGAGCCCGCGTCTGTTTTGACGGCTGTTCTTGACGCCGAAATGTCTTCTTCGGCGCTTCTTTTCCCCATACTTTCGTCAATTTCAAGTGAATGGCCGATAATCTGCACTGTCCGCTGCTATGCCGGTGAGATGGGACGAGATGAGCGATGTAATTTTTCAGATCACGTGATGTAGCACAGAGACCATCATAAATGGGCAACTTCGTAATTTTTTATCCTATGAACAATTTTCAACAGTTATGATACCATCTTTCTTGAGATGCCGAGAAACGCTTCTTCTTCAATTAATTTACTCAAAATCACAACTAGACTTCCAAGAGTGCTAAAGCTGTCATTTCTTGCCTAAAATGGCGCACGTGACCTTATTATATCTCAGAGGCCGGAATATTCTAATTGATTTTTAGCCCAAGCAAATCTCCGCCCGTCTTATGAGTATTCGTACGACTCATTATCCGTCTCTAAGATTGTGAAAGATCTGTCAAAGTCTGCCGTGGCAAACATGAAACTTATGATTTCGTCATCCGGATAAAAGATGTACGGGTCTTCTGCTATTCTACTCGAGTTCGCTTCTGTCCATGATGTAATCTTCCCCACAATTGATGGAAAGAAAAGCTTTTCTCGACCAAGAGCCTCCGCCAGGTTATATTGCGGGAATTGGTAGAGGCGCAACTGGCTTTACCACTAGCGCAGACACCGGGCCCGTTCGGTTCGAGTCCCAATTTGGAGGTGAGGTGGTTGATGGAAACGATGGACTGGAGGAAGGCATCTTGGCCAAAACAGCCAACAGGTCAAAGGAGGATGATGAGGCCGACCGCATTTACGAGGAAATAGACCGGCGTATGCAGAGTCGACGAAAGAAAAATTCGGCCGAGCAAAGAGCTGATGAAACATCTCAAAGCGTGGAGATTCCTATAGGAACAGGTACAATCCAGCGAGAGTTCACTCTGCTCAAAAATGATTTGGCACAGGTAAGCATGGACGAGTGGGCTAACTTGCCGGAAGTTGGCGATTTGACGCGTAAAAACAAAAGACAGCGCTTGCTAGATCAACAGCACCAGAGAACGTATGCAGCGCCCGACATGCTTATTTCAGGATCAGGCTTAAACTTTAGAGACAATAATAACCAAAATGCATCGGCCCCTTCAGACGAAATTGATAATAGTACGGCCAGGTTGGCCGAAATTGAGGAATGGGAGCAAAAGAGTGCCATGACTGGTGATTTAGACAAAGGAAGATTGATCTTAGCCTCTCTACGAAGAGCTGAACCATATAAGGCAGATCTGTGGATATCCTCAGCTCGTTTGGAAGAGCAAGCAAAGCAGATTTCTCAAGCGAGGACATTTATATCTAAGGGTTGTGACCTTATTCCTCATAACGATCAGATTTGGTTGGAGAGCCTTCGCCTCCATCGAAGCGAGGGCAACAAAGTTTGTAAAGCTATTATGAGCGAGGCTTTACGCCTCAATTCACGTTCTGAAAAACTTTGGTTTGAGGCAATCGATCTTGAAAACTCGGAAGATACAATCGCTAGAAAGAAAATTGTAATGAAGGCTCTAGAATATCTTCCATCAAATGTCAACTTGTGGAAGACCCTCATCGACATGGATGCAACTAACGTCGAGAAAATTCGTCTTCTCACTCGAGCTACCGAACTTTGTTCAAGTGAATGGGACCTTTGGCTTACTCACGTCAACATTTCGAGCTATACGGATGCTAAAGCTGTGCTCAACAAAGCTAGGAAAAGCTTGCCTACAGAAGCCAACGTGTGGATTACAGCGTTGAAGCTCGAAGAGAGAGAAAATGCCGAAGTCTCCGTCGAAAAGTTGGCCGGCATATTCTCCAAGGGAAAGAAGGAATTGATGAAACATCTGGTGGTAAGAAACACCGCCGAATGGCTAGACGATGCCGTGAAAGCCCAGAATGAGGGGTTTGCCAAAACAGCACAAGCCATAGTCCAGTGCGCTTTGAGGGACATCGAGGGTGATTGTGCCTCGGAACAAATGTGTGACCTAGCTGAGCTTCATTTATCTGCTAGTGCAATCGTTGCAAGCTATATTTATCAATTTGTAGCTGAACGCCATCCACATATCATCAGCAATTGGACCAAGCTTTTTAGCTTACTCAAAACAGACACGCCAAGATTGTATGGGCTTCACGAGCAAGCTATTGATAGCAATCCCGAAAACGAAATATTGCCCTTGATGTACGCGAAAGACAAGTGGATTTTGAGCTCAGATGTGTCCGCCGCGAGAGACATTCTTGAGAGTGCCGGGAGAAGAATGCCGAATAGTGAAAAAATCTGGATGGCCCGACTCAAACTTGAGGTGAGAAATCAAAATTTCACACGGGCATCTGCTATTTCTGGAGAAGCTGTACGCGTCTTACTGGAACAGTCCCCTCGCGTGTGGTATAAGCACATACACATTATAAGATACTGTTACATGAAACAGCTAGGTCTGATATCCATAGAATCGGCGTTAACTACATCCAAGAAAGCTCTCGATATCTTCCCCGATAATTCCAAGTTATACCTTCAACGATCGCAGATTTTGATTGACTCTGGTGACAAAGTGGCTGCTAGAGAGTGCCTTTCTGTTGGAACTAAAATGTGCCCTCATTCATCCCTCATTTGGCTGTCCCTTGCCTGTTTGGATCTCGCTACTTCAGCCGGCGCTAGGGCACGATCGGTTTTAGACACCGCCGTATCGCATCACCCAGACGAACCCGCATTGTGGAAAGCCAAGATTGAATTAGAGTTTAAGTTGAGGGATTTTGTGACTGCGCGTCACCTCATAAACAAAGCCTTGAAAAGCTTTTCATCGTGCTCCGGTATCTGGATTCTCCATTTGCAAAATATTCCAAAGATGTCACATCGAAAAAATGCTTTCATCGAAGCTTTAAAACACACAAACAACTCCACTGACGTTTTACTTGCAATCGGTGTATTTTTCTGGAGCGACGGGAAATACGTGAAGGCAAAAGCATGGTTTGATCGCGCTTTAAACTCTGATAACAAGAATGGCGACGCTTGGGCCTGGATGCTTTGCTTCCAAAAGAGGTATGGAAGAGAAGAAGACGTGAAAGACTTGATGAGCGATTACCTAGAAGCTTTTGACGATATTCGAGTCGGGGACGTCTGGTGTCGCATTGTGAAAGCCCCACAGAACCTTGATAAATCGCCCATTGAGTTACTCGAATTGGTTAGCGATGAGCTTACTTTGACAAGAGTTTGAGTCAAACCTTTGCTATTTGCGTACATAACTTACATTCATGAAGTCATTCTGAGTTTCTGCCGAAATCTTCATACATCCTCAAGTTTAGAGCACTCAAAAAACACGGGATTTGATGTTTTTCGCTGACCCATCGATCGACCAATTCTTCGCATGTGCTCTTGAATTCATAGTTCCCATTCGCCTTTAGCGATCTTGTATGGACGTCAATCATGAGGTAGGGGACGCTTGCGTTTGTTTCGTCTTTAGAACTGTACTTGGAAACGAGCTTGATCTTTGAGCATAAATCATTGGGGTTGACTGGACTTGGAATGAATTCAATGGTGTAGCCGAAAAACCGTGATATGATAGCCACGATGTCTCGGCTTTTATCGGCATAGACTGACTTGAGCCGGCTGATTTTTTTCACGAGCTGATCTATCTTAGATTGCAAAAGATCTTTGTCATTTTCTTGCCTGGCAAAAAGCGACTTCGGTATAGCGTCGACGTTTTTTGAGTTCACGTACTTCGCTATCAAATCGTGATTCTCCGTACGAAGCAAGTCTAGAGTCTCTTGCTTGATTATTTGATCTGCGGAAAAAGGATTGGAGCGGAGTTCGAGAACTTGTTGTGACGTTCGACTAGACTCTTCCTTCGCCAAATTGAGCTTTTTCTGTAAGACGTCAATTTCGTCATGTAGGCTCTTAATCTGTGACAAGAGCTCTAGATTTTCTGTACGTAGAGAGTTCGCCGTCTTAATCTTGACGTCATCTTCGTCGACCAACCTTGGTCTTTTAGTAGGTAAGCTATAACCGGAGTTCGGCTTGGTGTTGTCCCTGCGCAACAGCTCGATCTCTTGTTTGTAGTCGTCGACCAACTTCTCCAAATTTGTCAAGTATTGATTCATGGCAATTTTCTCTGTGCCGTCAGTCGTCAGAGATGATGACGGTAATTTCTGTCTTGAAGTGAGATCATCCATATCTTTTAGAGATTTTCTCAAGAATTCAATTTCCTTTCCATTGAGAAGTTTGATCTTCTTTAATTCTTCAAGAAGCCTTTCCTGCGCTGATATCTGCTCCTTCAAGAAGTCGATTTGTGGGATGTACTCTGAATTAGTTTTATCAAGCAAATTTTGGAAATCTTGCTGTAACTCACTGTAGTCAGACTGCGATTTGTTGAGTTTATCGACAAGGACAAGATTCTTGTTCTGTATCAGTTTAAAAGTTTGTACGAAATTGGTGACGACTTCACCGTCGGACGAGGTCTTATGGCTCTCCACGGTGGAGCTAATCATGCCAAAGTACTCGTCAAACTTTGCCTGCAATTCAGCATTTTCAAACTCAAGTTGAGAAGCTCGATCTTGAGCAGACTCAAGTGATTGTAATTTCTGTACAAGAGAAGCGTTCTTCAGTTTCAAAAGCTCGATACTGGTCTTCAGCTGGAGAAGCAGGTCAAATTTAAACTGGAGCTCGTTATTGGTCTTCTGGAGGGAGATCACACGAAGTTTCAAGTCCTCGTTTTTCTTCTTGTACTCATGATCCATCTGCGACGTGAGCAACTTTGACTCCTGTGAAAGGTTTTCATTGAGCTGTGATAGTTCTTTGTTTTTAGATTCTAATACTTTAATTCTGTCCCTGTATTGATCATTGGCAGCGAGCTCGCGATTAAAATCTGAGCGCAAGTGTTCACACTGCTTTGTAACTTTCGAGAGCAGTCGCTCGTATTTGTCGATCTTCGCCGAAAGCGTATTCTTGTCTGCTTTTAAAGTCTTCACCTGCTGTTCGTTGTCACTCGAGGATTGGCCAACGACATCCTGCTGATTTTTTATTTTCAGCTGAAGCTCCTTTCTCTGATTGTAAACGAAATCGAAATTGCTCTGTAGCTGAGATAATTCCTCGTTCTTTCTCGAGAGAAGCAGCTCATACCTTGCGACGCAAGACTCTTTGCTTTGTTCGAGGAGCCGTTTTTCAGTTTTCATTGACGAAAGCTCATACTCTAAGCGTGCCACTTTCTCCCTCAGGTATGTGTGCGTACCTTCGATGCGCAGAGGCTGCTCTAAGAAAGGTGACAGGCTTCCCTCTATCATGTGCTTTTTGCTGCGTGCTAGCTCTTTTCAAATTACACGCGTAAGTGTTTGGACTACCCTGGTATGTTTCTGCAGCAGTATGGGCCCGCTGCGCGCTCCACGTTGACGTGCGCCATTTCGACAAGTGAGGTTCAAGTGTATGACCTGAGACTCCTCAAATTTCGATATTAAAATTTATGAAAATACCTTGAGTGAGAACTCAATATCAGAGAAATACCAAGGCTGCAAAACTTTCTCCTTCTTTTTGGTTTCCATTTTTCCGCTCTTGCCCATCCCGTCTTCAGATGTCAGCCCGGCTGCATTCTCGCATGGAAAGTCACCACAATGGCAGATCTGTTTCTGAGCCCGTGCACCAAAGGCGATCCATGCTTACCAGGAAATACTATATTCCACCAAAAACCACTTTCCCCACAACTTAAACAATGTCCAAAGTGTATGTCGTTTGCTGACTTTAAGCTGATTGTCAGCTTCTTTTAGTGTTCACTACTGACCATCTAGGCCAAGAAATTTCAAGCTTCTTGAGGAGTTGGAGAAAGGAGAAAAGGGCCTTGGCGCTCAGTCTATTTCTTATGGCTTGTCTAATCAGGATGATATCACCATGACAAATTGGAACGGTACAATTCTAGGCCCGCCACACTCTACACACGAAAATAGAATTTACTCATTAAGCATTGTTTGCGGTAAACATTACCCGGAAAAGCCCCCAACGGTAACTTTCGTTTCCAAGATTAACCTCCCATGCGTGGACTCGCAAGGTAATGTCGTGGTGCACGATTTTGACACTTTGAAGAATTGGAAAAGATCGAACACCATGGAGATTATACTTTTGGAGTTAAGAAAAGCTATGGCATCTGCATCGAACAAGAAGTTGCCTCAGCCACCCGAGGGGTCTTGCTATTGAATACTATATTCTCACCTTCCAAATAATGAACAAAGTCGAATCAATTAGAAAGTAGCATGTTCCCTGTTTCCAAGCTCAAATCCAGAAATACAAAAAATGTTCGTTTGTTTTCTTTTCTCTCTTTTCTTTCCCTGTAGGTCTCTGTATTTCGTTTATGGTATGTTTGAACTTCACTTCAACTCAATCAAAACAAAGTTTCAACACCCCTGAGTTCTCATCCGTAATACATCAATCTCACTGAGCTCATTATTCACCCTCCGTCTGCGACTCCAACCATTTCGCTAGGTCCACTTCTGCTTGTAAGAACCTTTGAATCTCATCACCGTGTTTGGTCTTGATGGTATCGTTCGTTTGCAGGTTAGTCACTTCAATATTTATCCATCTCTCGCCTCTAACTTTCTTACCATTCACAACTTTTGTGTAGGGCTGTAGGCATCGCTGAAAAATGCGTTTGAATGGGATGCAAATGGTTTCTTGAACGGAGTTGCTTGCTGAAATCTTAAACGTGCACTCCAGTTGCGAGAGTGACTTCAACGTGCAACGGTATTTCTGTGGGTTATTGAGTTGCTCTTTGTAGATGTTTTGGACTTCTGACCAAGCGCGCACGGGCGTGGGAGGAGACATTATTACGGAATCGATAATTGTGTAGCGGGATTCCTGACGCTTGTCAAATACAGATAGAATACGGTAGATGGAATTGTATGCTCGCAGTCCACACACAAGACGCTCGCGTGAGTTTCCTAATTGAACTGTGACTACTAGATTGAGTAAAAAGCTACTTTCAATTTGCACAATGGAGAACTTTTTTTTCAGCAAACGAGAGGTTCTCGTATCTCAGAAAATGAATATGCAAAGTATAATTCAATAAAAAATAGCTTGCAGCCATTTTCATCGAGGATGAATAAGACATTTCGTTTATCGCAGTCTCGCACTAATTGATTTGAGAGGTGAGCCGTGAAGTCGATCGGGTACTGCGACTAAAAAAACTTCTCTAACAAAACCCTTCGTTTAATCTTCATTGGTGGAAGGATTCTAGACAACTCATTCGATATCTACAGAACATCAGGTTGATCTAACATTTGACATCAACTCCTCGGCGTTTCTCTGCCTCCCTCATTTCAAACATCACTTGAGCACCAACAAATAATGCTCCCGAAGATAAAATGAAATAAGCCAAGCCGCTGGAAGTACTTACTAAGGCCTTTAGAAGAGCGATTGTTCCGTCACTTCCCAAACAAAAGCCGTACAAGTTCGCAATCATCATCATCCAGATGTTTACGACGGCCCCAAGTGCGCATAAATGTCTGTACCACGGCTTAGCGTGGTATCTCTTGAAATAGGTTGTAGCAAAAATTTCTGGGAGCAAAAAAAGAACCACCAACCAACCCCACATCAAGAGTTTGAGCTCTATATCATGCCACACAGCAACAAAACTGAAAACCAATAATGAGTTGAGGATTCTGGACTTATATCCGCCAGTGCCCGCACCAGCGCCACCCATGGGAATATAGATGTACCGAATCACCCACCTATTGAAGGAGCGATGCCATGCTCTCCAAAAAGAAACTGCAGAGTAGTTGTTATCCATACATCTAATCATATTCTCTGGTGGGTCAATCCCATCGACTAAGCTCCAGAAGCGAAACAAGCGCCACGGAATGAGAAGCTTGAGCCAGATTATATTGAGATTGAACATTCCCAACATGGATAATTGAAATGGGGTATCACCGTCCCAAGCTTTCGTCTTCGAGACAGCCACCACGTACATGAAATGCAATAAAAACTCCATTACCAACACGCAAAACAAGAGACGGGCGCCATACACTATGATTCTCTTGGGGTCTTTAGTAGAAGCAGCCTGGTGATAAATGGACTGGTACATGTAGTCATTAAAAGTAATGATCGGCCCTCCGATGAAAAGTGGGGCATAGCTTAGGTAAGCGATGTAATTAGGCAAAGAGTAGCTTTCCCTAGGAAGCGGTGCATCTAGCCTGCCTCGATCATCTAAGTCTGGCGGCATTACCACGGTCTCAGCTTTCGCTATAGAAAACTTGTCCAAGTCTATTTCTTGCCCAATTAGACTTTCTTCCAGGTGTTTCCTTTCTAAATAGTCCATAGCAAAAGAAAGCATGCGAAGAAGCGTGAAGTTGTAAAACACGTCCCAACGAGCAACTATTCCATGGAATCCATTATCGATGGATCCAATATTGGTAGGGGTATCTTTAAATCTGTGATTAATGAAAAGCGAAGCTATTCCGTAGGCCCAGAGGCAAATTTTTGCCATCTTTGGCCTGTAGATAAACTTTGCCATGCAAAACATGATCACGACATGAACTGCTATGCGTAGAGTGTTTGTGCCATGCAAAGCCACCAAATATATACACCCGAAACACAAATCAAATGAGGTTCTTTTTGGACTGTAGAAGATTGAAACAACTCTTCTTAACGTTGTGTGCCCAAGCAACATCGCCCCAACCAACCAGAGATTGTCTCTGAGAAAGCGGTACTGCTGGTCGGAGTTATCGACTTTTCTGCCAAACATCCAGCCGTCGCTTAAAAGATGTTGATACCGAGGGTAGTTGGGGTTTGTTTCATTCGAAGCATCCATTGCTCCCTTGTACATCAATGGCACAACAACAGCAAACACCAAAAGATAGAATCTGAACTCCATCGTATGCCAACGAGACTCCGGGTTGGCCTTGACCATAACGGCTTTTTTTTTCTCCATATCCTTTGGTGCATGGAGTCGAGTATCAAGAGTTTCCAACGAGAAAAACTTGAGGAACTCCTCAAGAAAACGCATCTCGGTTGCCATGACTCACAATATAATGAAGTTTGGAGTTTGTCCTAGATGTCATTACGACTGTAAATGCGCGAGCCGCGACTGCTTGCGTTAATTTGCAAAGGGGTCTCGGAAGCACTTTCAATGAGACTTGAAACATAGAAGATTCCGGAAAATAGCATTTTTAATTAGGAAAATTGTACAAAAAAAAAAGAATTGAGTTTTCTTGCAAAATTAGAGGTCCTACTCGATGTGTTTCCCTACACGAAGGAACACTTGTTTTTTAGTGCTTATCCCTAAAAAAGGCATTTTCGCCCCTACACCACAAACAAAGCAAATTAAAAGAATTGAACTTAAGTTCTTTGGATCCATAATTGAGTAAGATTTTAAAATAGAATAGCAGCTGAGATTGTTTTTCTCGTTTTGACCTTCCACGTTCGTCGCTCAAGAAATATATTTTATTGGAAACACTCTCAAAAGACTTCTCGACATTGAAGATGTACTCGCGGGGAAGTTTTCGAGCCTCCAATCCACCATCAAGGTGCGCGAGAATCGTGGACCTACGAAAAACGTCGCATCATCTGCCTAAAAAAGCATCGGCGGATATCAATTCAAACAAACTTCTCGAAAATGACGGATGATTTTGATAGAAGGCCAAATCCTAAGGGCTGGGTTCCTCCAAAGGCTCCATACAATCCATATGACCCAACCGATATCCGGCCTTCGGAAGGGTATCCGTCAGAATTCAAAGTGCCGAGTGAGGCACCGCAGGGCTTCTCATCATTGCCCAAAAACCCAACACAATACAAGAAGATCAACGAGACAATGAAGAGGCTAAATTACACGCCTCGGCCCATGTCAACTCTATACCCAGGACAATACATGGTGTTGCGAAAAATCGACACTAATCAGAGACTTAATACCGGGACTAGATGGTTTGGAACTTTCCTCACGGGATCTATTCTCGTATACTTCTCTTTCTTTTACAGATGGAATGATGGACGGGAGAATGTCATGTCTGGTTTCTACAGAACAAGACTCCAATTAAAAGAAAGATTCTTCGGTCTCAATAACCAAGAATATGAGGACTTATACCACCCTAAGGATCCCACCTCCACCGTCCGAAATGTCCGGGACACCGACTATATCCCAGAAGAGATAAGACGAACGAAAGAGGGAGAATTCGCCTTGAATAGGCCTTCCGAAAGACATGTATTAGAGGCAAAAAGACTCCAGCAGGAGCAGGAGGAGCAGCTTTTACGTGAATTCGATATGCATCGGGAATTTGCGAAAGAATTTATGGAAGAAACCCTGGAGCAGAAGAAGAAGAAGAAATTTTGGTCATTTTGAAGTGACCTAGATATTTTCCCGCTTTTGAGTGCTAACGATACAACAAGAGTCTAAGATCACCGGTCAATTTGTACATTTATATATGCCACAATACAAATATTTACAACCCTAAAGTCCTTCCATGAGAAACAAATTTAGTAATGCGAAAGAAAAAACAGAAATGGTGGAAGTTTGGGTAATCGTTCTTTGTAAAAATATATCCTTGGTTTGTTCTCTGAAAAATGATCGTTTAGAAAACTCAGGAATGCACCCATTTTCTCAAAGAGAGTGTCCACAAAGGTTAAAGAAGATTCAAAATTTCATTTGAGTGCTGATCGTTAACTGGATTATTGTTCTTCGTTATTATGACTTGGTAATAGGCTATAGGGCTACTGCACTGTTTTTTCTAACACAAGACGGTTGTATAGTGTAGTGGTTATCACTTTCGGTTTTGATCCGAACAACCCCGGTTCGAATCCGGGTACGACCTTTTTTGTATTTTTTTGCTTTAGCGCTTTCGATGATGAGCAAAACCGCACTAAATTATTTTATTAATTGTTACCCGGCCCACGTACAGTGACTATATAATTACCGCATCTTGCTGCCGCAACACCTTTTTTTCCTTAACGCAAATTTCACAGCCACTCACAACGTAACAGCATCCCGTCGAGGTTGAACCCATTATGGCGTTCTTGACCCATGACCATCGGGGTATTGTTGTACCTTCACAGCGGTGGACTGGAGACTAATTTGCTGATCTTGGGTGCAGCATTCCATCTGTAAATACTTGTTATTTCTAAGGGATTGCCTTCGTGTACCCGTATGGGGAACGCTGCAAGGATCAGCTTTACATTTTCTTTTTATCTCGTAAACCAGGTGTAGAGTTTGTTCTTTAATTGAAGAGGGAACTTCAGTATTTCGCAAGCCAAACTCAGATGTATGAAGAGTGTCTCCCAGAAACACTTCAAAAAACCAAGAGTTCTGATGCTGGTTCCGGTCTCTTGTTATGTCTTGTGATCTGCTTGTTTAAAAGTTTACTCGACCTTCCTTTAGACGAAGAGAGTCGGCATCATATTTTTTTGATTTGGCTCGCCCACTGCGACAGGGCTTCTGTGTAGGGTTTAAACTTGACCCTGGAATGTGACTCAGAGTAAGTTTCACAGCCCAGTTAATCATTTTCAAATGGACAAGGCACTATGAAGCTCTCCTTATGGCTCACTTTCTGCGCTTTTGTGCAATTGCCACCGGTCTCAGTTGCTCTGCTTCTCCACAGTAAAAATGTCACCGATTTATCGTGCTTTCAGATTTCGGCGGTACCGGTGCAAGATCAATGTCTGTTCGTGCACCAAAATTGCAACAGTGCCAGCTATCAAATTGGCAAAGCAGACTACATGAGGATGTACTACTGTTCTCCGCTTCGAAGAGGTTCTTTAGCATTGATTTTTGGCGCGATCTTACTCTGTTTTGTGTCGCTTGCCCTTACCGCATCAGATTACCTTTGTCCTAACTTGTATTCAATCTCCAAGTTTCTTCAATTATCGGATAATCTTGCGGGGCTCACGCTATTGGCTCTCGGGAATGGCTCTCCAGACGTCCTTTCCACTTTCAAGGCGCTTGAGGTTGAGGCCACGGGTCTAGCCGTGTCAGAGCTCATGGGAGCCGCACTCTTTATCTTGACCACGATAGTGGGCGCTATTTCCTGGGCCCATCCTTTCAAAGTACCCAAATTCCACTTCGTGAGAGACATAACATTTTACTTGACCATAACCCTTATTTGCCTACTAATTTTATTGAGGGGCACTCTTACTTACTGGAGCTCAGTATTATTGTTTTCGACCTACATAGTGTATGTCGCCGTGGTACTCTTTAGCCACTCCGTACTCTGGGAAAACGTTGTTCACAGGGCAAATATAACAAGGCTTCGAAGTGCTTATGAAGAAGATTCGTCTTTCGACCTCGACAACCGTATTGACTATTTCACAACGGACTACGTGCCTCATCCGACTATTGACTCCTTGATGTCATCTGAATATCAAGAAGAGCGTGAAGAGTTTGACGCTTTTTTGAATTCTCATCCGCACAATGCAAGGGACGAAAGGGCGCTTATAGAAACGGGCTCTTATGGGTTGAAATTGCTTTTAAAGAAGTTGTCGAGGCATACCCTGGACATCCCCAGAATCTCTTCTGGTTTGACATTGACCAACGAAAGGCCTTTAACTGCGTCTGGAAGTCCCCTATCATTTGAAATTACCGGTGTTGATGAACAAGAGATTACGGCGACTGTCCCTGGAGACCACATGAAATCGAATGAGAAATCAGTATGGAATTTACTTCTTCCGGCTATAGATCAAAACGCATCCCTTTTTTCAAAAACTCAGTGCATTGTCACTCTTCCGACTAACTGCCTTCTTAGACTAACAACGCCAAATAGGGAACAAGCAATTGAGTACGGGCACTCAATTTCATACAATGCCTTCAATTTCAGCACAGCTGGTCTCGACAGCCTGCTGGATGTTACATCTCAGGATTATGACTATGATCTTGACATGAAACTCTTCAAAATTCAGTTTGTAGCTGTCCTGGCGTTTGTGGCTTTATCATGCTTTGGTAACACAGCGTTTCTATGGGCTATTCTACCATTGACGCTTATTTCATTCTACGGCATCAGTCTATTAATTCCAGCAGGTGACTCCAGCCTGAATACCTACACATTGAAGCATCGCTTCTGGAACTACCTCGGATCGTTCATTGGATTTGCCGCTTCTCTACTTTGGATATCAACCTTCGCAACAGAAATTGTGGCTATTCTCAAAGCCATGTCTGTGATATTTGCCATAAGTGATGATGTGTTGGGTGCGACCGTTTTTGCATTGGGAAATTCTGTGGGAGACTTGGTTTCCAATCTCATCATAGCCAAAATGGGAATGCCGGTAATGGCCTTTGGGGCATGCTTTGGAGGTCCACTATTATCAATTAGCTCTTTGGGCCTCAGTGCGGCTGTTATCATGTACAACAAAAGCACACAAGAAATCCCCATTGAATTTTCCAATCCATTGAAGTTGAACTGTTTTGCATTGATTGTGACATTAATCTTCCTCGCTGTATGTGTACCATTGAATGGATGGATGTTTGATAGAAAGATTGGGGCTGCACTTTTATCGGTATGGATCGCCTCTTGCGTCCTGACTATAGCATCGGGCTTTTGAATTTAGATAATATATGAAACTTAATGCGCCATTTTCATCTACAAATTGAAATCTTTAGTAACACCGGTTTAAATTCCTTTCCTAAAAACCATCAAAAAAGTTCTCACTCACTAAGACTAGTTGCTTTAGTCAACTTCCTCAACAGTTGGACCCTGGCCAGAATTTGAAGCATCAGCATCACCCCCAGCACCAGGGAAGACGCCGGCACCACCAGATCCTGGTGCAGCACCAGCCTGGTAGGCCTTGGCCATAATCGGGTTGACTGTGCCCTCCAATTCCTTTTGCTTGTCGGTAAACTCGTCAGTGGTTGCTGTTTGGTTGTTATCCAACCAAGAGATAGCCTCTTCTGCTGCCTTTGTGATGGTGTCAACTTCGGAAGCATCCAATTTGGCCTTGAACTGTTCCTCATTTACGCTCGATTTCAAAGAATAAGCGTAAGACTCCAAGCCATTCTTGGCTTGTATTCTTGAAGCCTCCCGATCATCTTCTTCTTTGTATTTTTCAGCATCTGAGACCATTCTGTCGATTTCCTCCTTAGACAATCTTCCTTTGTCATTGGTGATAGTGATTTTTTGGGTCTTTCCGGTACCTTTTTCCAAAGCAGATACATTCAAAATCCCGTTTGCGTCAATATCAAAGGTGACTTCCACTTGGGGAACACCTCTTGGAGCAGGTGGAATTCCTGACAATTCAAATTTACCTAACAAGTTGTTGTCTTTGGTCTTCGTTCTCTCACCTTCGAATACTTGAATCAAGACACCTGGCTGATTGTCGGCATAAGTTGAAAATATCTCAGACTTCTTAGTTGGGATAGTAGAGTTTCTTGGAATCAATTTTGTCATGATACCACCGGCAGTTTCAATACCCAATGATAAAGGAGCCACATCCAACAACAACAAATCTTGAGTCTTGGATGAAGTGTCACCGGACAAGATAGCAGCTTGCACAGCAGCACCGTAAGCGACAGCCTCATCGGGGTTGATAGATTTGCTTGGTTCTTTCCCGTTGAAAAAGTCCGACACCAATTTCTGAATTTTTGGAATCCTGGTCGAGCCACCGACCAAGACTATTTCATCAACTTGGGTCTTATCGACTTTGGCATCTCTTAAAACCTTTTCCACAGGGCTCATGGTAGATCTGAACAAATCTTGACACAACTCCTCAAACCTAGCTCTGGTGATTGAGGTATAGAAGTCGATACCTTCGAACAAAGAGTCAATTTCAACGGATGCTTGGGTTGAAGAAGACAAAGTTCTTTTTGCACGCTCACATGCGGTTCTTAGTCTTCTCATGGCCCTTTGGTTCGAAGACAAATCTTTCTTGTTCTTTCTCTTGAACTCAGTGACGAAGTGATTCACCAATCTATGATCGAAGTCTTCACCACCCAAATGAGTGTCGCCTGCTGTCGATTTGACATCAAAGATGCCATCTTCAATACTCAACAAGGAGACATCAAAAGTACCACCACCCAAGTCGAAAATCAACACATTTTTCTCACCTTCGCCCTTCTTGTCCAAGCCGTAGGCGATGGCAGCCGCAGTGGGTTCATTGATGATTCTCAAGACATTCAAACCAGCGATGAATCCAGCATCCTTGGTGGCTTGTCTTTGGGAGTCATTGAAATAGGCTGGAACGGTAATAACAGCATCAGTGACTTTGTTCCCCAAGAAACTCTCGGCTGTTTCCTTCATTTTCGTCAACACCATAGAAGAAATTTCCTCTGGAGTAAAGTCCTTGCGTTCGCCCTTAAATTCTACCTGAATTTTGGGCTTGCCTCCCTTGTCGATGACAGTGAAAGGAAAATGCTTCATATCCTCCACCACATCTTTGTCAGAAAACTTTCTTCCTATAAGTCTCTTGGCATCAAAAACTGTATTACTTGGATTCATGGCGGCTTGATTCTTAGCAGCATCCCCTATGAGCCGCTCTGTATCCGTGAAGGCAACATACGAGGGCGTAGTTCTGTTGCCCTGGTCGTTAGCTATAATCTCCACTTTGTTATTTGCGAAGTGGGCTACACAAGAGTATGTGGTGCCCAAGTCAATTCCAATTCCGTTTGTCATTTTTGTAAAACCCTGTAGTTGTAAAGCTTATTATACTAGTTATGATAAAGAAGAAAAAAAAGCTTGCAGAATTGGAGAAACTAGCTACATATTTATACAGTGAGAGTTGACGGCTGGAACCTTCAGGGGTATTCCAGAAACCCCACAGAATCATGATTTCTAGACAGTACCAGAATGTTCTGGAACCCCGGGTGCAAGTTTCGAGCGGACAGCTGAGTTATGCATGAGGGCGAAACTTGAAAAGTAATCGCGCGGGGCGAGTCTCACTAGTAGAGAGTGGTCGAGTGTCACCTAGAGGGTTTGCTTCTCGTATTACTTTCTGTTTTTTTTTTTTTATTCGTGAATTTTCTCAAGTGCTTTAGAATGCCGATTCACAGCGGTAACTACTCGCAGTACCACTGCGCGAACACTCACCTACAGATTTGACACCGAGCATGCTCAGATCCCTGACGTGCGAAGCAACCTAAAGTGTTGTGACTTCCCGAATTAAAAGTAAACTTTCCAGGAGACTTCCGTATGACAGAACAACCAATGGGGCTTGGAAAAAGATGAAGAGCTTGATAAACATCTCTTTCGAAAATGCTTTCAGCTTTCAGAAAAAAAAAGGAGCACATTTATTCACTTTTCTGAGTACTCTCCCTATCCCACGATTCGAGTCCGAGTCAACACCATGCGACTGCGCTCGACTCGGTCCTACACGTATTCCTGCGCATCTTTCAGCTAGCAAAGTGCCAGAGGTCAGCGGCGTAAATAGATTCTTTAATACTTCTTATTGTAATTGTACACCCCTTTTTTGATATTCTCATTTTTATTCACATAATGTTCAGAACTTTTGCCAGACAAACAGCTCGTGCTGCGCCATGGAGAACCGCGGTCAGATTCAACACGAACAACTTTAGAGTCAACACTGATTCCCACGTATTTAAGTATTTGAAAGAAGGCCCAAAATTCATTAAGTTCACCAATGAGCACGAGTGGGTTGCTGTGCATGAGGATAACACTGCGTTCATTGGTGTTACAGACTACGCTGCCAATGCCCTTGGTGACACAACGTTTGTCGAATTGCCCGAGGTTGGGTCTACTTACGAGGAGGGTGAGTCTATTGGTTCTGTGGAATCTGTGAAGAGTGCCAGTGAGATCTACGCTCCAGTCAGCGGAGAGATTGTCGCAGTAAATGAGAATTTGGAAAGCAAGCCACAATTGTTAAACGTGGACCCCATGGGGGGTGGTTGGATTGCTCAGATCCAGATGAAGAAAACCATCGAGGACGTAGAGGGCCAGGAGGGTTTGATGGACGAAGAGGCCTACATGGTTTTCTTGAACGACAGTTAGATGGTAGATTGTGTCACGAATATATGTAAAAGAAAGAACGCAAGCTATTCGATTCACGGTTTATTTAATTTTGTAAACACTTGTGTGCACGGCACGTGAAAGATTCACCATCACTTCCGTCGTGATGGTGCAGCCATTTGATCACTGGTTGATTGATGGAGTAAAAACATTTGAGAAAAATACCGGCAAATACTACGAAAAGTGCACAGCAATGGGCACGATGATAACGATCAAAACAATAATGACACCCAAGATGAGGCACATTCTCATCTTCATGTCTTTCCACCACATGTCTTTTCTCACACGGTTAGCACCACGACGAAACCCCTGCGCGCTAATGGCAAGGTTGTCCGTCTTGTTTTCGATAGAGTCCAACCTCTCACCCCTCTCGGCAACTTTGTTGATATTGTCTCTCATGATCCCGACGGTATCATCAATTTGCTAAGGATAAGTTAGTAAAAGCTAGTACAGCAGAAACAGGGGCTGGCGCTTCTTCAAAATAGATTCAACAAATAATTTCTGCGATGATTAAAAGCCACGATTGAGATACCACCAGTAAATTCAGTTCCAAGGCAATACTTGGTGAAAGATACCACACAAATTACTGAGCGTCACGCGAAGGAAACCTGAGGTTTTAAACATGGCCTTCGCTGAAAACTAGGCTTGGAGAATTCACTTGTCACTGGTGGTTTTGTTTTATCTCTGTGGTTTTCAGTGGCCGTGTTGTGGGCCACGCAAGCAATTTGTGGGGCGCCCTCGAATAGAAAGAAAATTATACATACCGCTTGAATAGCGGCCGTGCGTGAGTTGGACTGGTCGCCCGTAGTCTGGCTGGGAATGTATGGGTCGTATGGAACAGAGGACGACATTTCCTTCTTGTTTTGTGTGTGGATTATTCGCTGGCTTGATCAGGGAATATGGCTTTAGGGCTCTTGCCTTGCCTTTGTATTTTGAGTGAGTTTTGCGCAGTGTTCCCGTGACCTCCAGTAGCACGACAGTGAGAGGGGCCGCAGTGGGTTGTAGTGCAGTCTTGTATACCGGATCAATTCTAAATCGTTTGATACATCGTTTGTAGCATGAGACTTAGATTGAGAGAAATCCCTAGATTTTAAGCTTCTTGAGGACTTTCCAAAGATCTCTGAGCAGAAAACCGAGATATTCGATCCTTGCATTGGTCCCATGATATCCGGCGTATACATACCTTCTGAATTACTATATGCAAACGAGATTATATGCGCATGTTAAAGCATCTGAACACAGTGTCATCAAGATTCAGATTCATCAATAATATTCAGTTCTAGAATCTCCGAGAGTATTTCTTTTTGGATCTTTCAGTTTTGCGTTTTTGATGTGCAAAGCCGAGCTTTTCTCTACTCATTTTCAGTCTACAGGTAAGTGGTATTTTTGTTCGCTTTTGTCTTGAATCTGAGACATCCTACACTCTAGAAAGGAGACGGAGTCTTCAGTTGTAAGAAATCTATTCATGAGCCGAATGAAAGCTCGACTCAAAGAGAGTCATACAACGCTAAGCCATAAAATAGCGAGGCATAGTAGCAGATTGTGGTTTTAACAGCGAAGGTCTTGCGAGGGAAGTGGAGAGAGGAAGGAGTGATCGGGTCGTCGAGAGATTGTTTCTGCTTTGTTTGGAAAGGCGCATCCAATTCAAGTCTGATATTGACTTGAATAGAGAAGCCCGGTAACTTCATGCAATTCACTGAATCGCATTACATGAAGCGTAATGAAATCCAGCCAAATTAAGTTTGACTATTTTTGTGTGTTGTGAAATCTTCAAAAGGCTCATGACGAGTACATATCGCAACAGGGTTCATCGTCGAATGTATGTGCCAGCCACTCCGCCATATAACAAAGACGGGCAGTCTGTACTAAATTTATTGATTTCTGTTTATGTAAGCTCAAAATTTGCCTCAATCACCCTAAGTGGCTCATTATTTCCTCTTCCATTACATTTCATCAAAATGTTTGTCTTCATAGTCCAAAATCTTTGGTTTCAGGCTAAATCCGAGCCTACAACTTGCCTCGGCTTTCATCCTCACTATAAAAATTTCGTAGATTTGTCCTGGCTCCTAATCATAGTGCGCGGATTTTTTTTGTCTACCGGTAAAAGGGGACGCATGCTGAACATTTTGATTGGGACTAGTCACGAAATCTGCTCAGCCACCCGTTGGTTCTTTGCAATCGGGCAGGAGGGAATATGTGGTAAGAGAGACCAGAGTAAACAAACAACATGCTACGATGCCCGGAAAACAGCTAAATAGAAACTCACGACATTTTTGTGAGAACACGCCTTTCATCAGGTGTGCGTTTTAGTATTTTTCATGTTTTGGCTGTTCAGGCAAAGCGGAAACTAGTCTCCAATCACTTTCCTTCCCTACGGCTCAATCTGTCTCCGGCCCGTACCCAGCAGATTCGTCTGGGCAACACCTCTGACCCTTCGCGCGCCAAGTGCCCGCCCCTCATGCAGGAGCGCTCGCCTTCCTTTACCGTAGGACAAAATGACCACGATTCCTTTTTTCCACTTTTCCTTTCTCTTCTTTTCACACTTTACTTAATAATTATACTTAAAAATGGACGGTGGTATGTATCGCAACAAGCAATTGCCCTCTTGCTTGTAGAGGTTCCAGCTCTGGTGTATCAAGTTAGGTTACGTCGTTCATCATATCGGGCACTGCTGTTTTCCGCTTTCATGATTTTGTTGTTCTCTTGCTTTGGGGGTTTTCAGCATGCCATGCTCTTTGAATCAATCAATATTGGTCTGTGTGGCAAGCCCAAAGGAAGAGAAGGGGCGTTTGGATTCCACGGCTTTTTTCTGTCGTTCTGTTGCTACTTTGTTGTGGCTCATGAGCGGATGCAGTGGTCCCGTATGTGGTCGTTTGCGGTAGATCGTTGTGATTGATCGTTTAACGCGAGATTGTATGACCCATCGTCAAAGAAATCACAGAGGATCAACTGTTTACAAAATCACGATGGATCTTAGGTTGTCGAAACATCATCGTCATGTTTTTTCGCCCAGTGTTGTATCAACTGTTGAATCGTCGACCACTGGTGTAAGGGTGTACTGGGTTTGCGACGACAGCCCCTTTTGCTCGCACCAAAGCAATCGGATCCACGGTCTACGCTCAAGGGGTGAGCGACGCGCGACCCAACGGCACCCACAACAACAGTTAGACAGCCAGAGAATTTGAAACTGAAAGCTTGTCGAATTCCTCTTCACGTGCAAACAACGAGAGCCTTACTTTCCCTTATTTATTTCACAGTCATGTACTAACCCCCATTTAGAAGAAGTTGCTGCTTTGGTTATCGATAACGGTTCCGGTATGTGCAAAGCCGGTTTCGCCGGTGATGACGCTCCTCGTGCTGTCTTCCCATCTATCGTTGGTAGACCAAGACACCAGGGCATTATGGTTGGCATGGGTCAAAAGGACTCTTATGTCGGTGATGAGGCTCAGTCCAAGAGAGGTATTTTGACTTTGAGATACCCAATTGAGCACGGTATCGTCAACAACTGGGACGATATGGAAAAGATTTGGCACCACACCTTCTACAACGAGTTGAGAGTTGCCCCAGAAGAACACCCTGTCTTGTTGACCGAGGCTCCAATGAACCCTAAATCAAACAGAGAGAAGATGACTCAGATTATGTTTGAGACTTTCAACGTTCCAGCTTTCTACGTTTCTATCCAAGCTGTCTTGTCCTTGTACTCTTCCGGTAGAACCACTGGTATTGTTTTGGACTCCGGTGATGGTGTTACTCACTTGGTTCCTATCTACGCTGGTTTCTCTATGCCCCACGGTATTTTGAGATTGAACTTGGCTGGTAGAGACTTGACTGACTACTTGATGAAGATCTTGTCTGAGCGTGGTTACACGTTTTCTACCACTGCTGAGAGAGAAATTGTCCGTGACATCAAAGAGAAGTTGTGTTACGTTGCCTTGGACTTCGAGCAAGAGATGCAAACCTCATCTCAATCCTCTGCCATCGAAAAGTCTTACGAATTGCCAGATGGTCAAGTCATCACCATCGGTAACGAAAGATTCAGAGCCGCTGAGGCTTTGTTCCGTCCTACCGACTTGGGCTTGGAAGCTGTTGGTATTGACCAAACCACTTACAACTCTATCATTAAGTGTGACGTCGATGTCAGAAAGGAATTGTATGGTAACATTGTTATGTCTGGTGGTACTACTTTATTCCCAGGTATTGCTGAGCGTATGCAAAAGGAAATCACTGCTTTGGCTCCATCTTCTATGAAGGTCAAGATCATTGCTCCACCAGAAAGAAAGTACTCTGTCTGGATCGGTGGTTCCATTTTGGCCTCATTGTCCACTTTCCAACAAATGTGGATTTCAAAGCAAGAATACGACGAGTCTGGACCAACCATTGTTCACCACAAGTGTTTCTAAGCGCGCTCGTGGTTTTAGTTGTACACGCCGTATTCTTGTGAAGGCAGCGCCATGCTTTCCATTAAAAGTATAATCTTCTTCTTGTTAGCCTAAATTGTTTTGAAAGCAATTTACATAAAATGGAAGTTATTAAATGATCAGCCTAGACATCATCGAAAATTTAGAAATCGTCATCGTAAAATTCCTCGATCTAATTAATATCTAGATGTGGGGTCTTATTCTTCACTCTACCCAACACACATTGAGGGGCGTACCGTGCAATCACATTATCCTCATGCAACATGTCAAAGCTCTCTGTTGCATCTCGTCCAGCGAATTTGAGAATGGAATCCCGGCCGCCAGGGTGATCATCCAAAAAGGATGTCAAGTCCATGACAACATTCTTTACAATCACCCAACAATCTTTTTCTGTGTTGTGTTTCGCCACCTCGTCCTCAGTAAAAGTCTTCGATGGGACCTCAAACTGTGTATACTTTTTCTCAGTATTCTTTCCGTGGGCTACGGTTGGTGATTTAGACGATGCCGCGGAAGCCTGAGCACTCTTGCCGTCTTTAAAAAAAGCAGGAGATTCTCCGCCAAGATCAATAGTCACCTTCTTTGAGTGAGGATTGATGTGAAGACTAATTTGATTTAAGCGCTCCACTGCCAGGGATGATTCTGCTTCTGTGCCTTCGGACAATCTTTTCAACAAACTGCTCGAGGCCTCATCGGCAGCCAAACGTCCGTAAACAACACAAGCCAAAAGGGAAGAGCCCCCGAGTCTGTTATGGCCATGAACACCACCGGCGACTTCCCCTGCAGCGTACAAGCCTTCGAATACGTCTTCCCTGCCATTCTTTTGATGAACTACCTGAGTCTTGTCGTTGATCTTCACACCTCCCATTGTGAAATGCAACACTCGAGCGATATAAGCCACGTGGTAGCTGTTTTCTTCTTCCATGTCATACGGTGATGTGGGGAAGTACCTCTTGCCAAAGTCATCTGCTTTCTCGCCCTTCGCAGAAGCATTGTAGTCAGATATGGTCGCCCGCAAATCTTCAAAGGGCACCCCAATTTCTTCCGCCAAGAGCTTACCTGACACAGTCCTCAATAGGTTTCTCTGAGTGTAGTGCTTGATGTGGAATTCCAAGCGCAGGTCACTCTGTGAGTTCAAAACAAGTCTTAAGGGTCCGTTACCTGTTTTTAGCTGCTTGAGCATTTCCCCGCTCACATAATCCCTCGTCCCGAGCTCGTCACAGAATCTCTTCCCTTTTTTGTTAAGAATGATGCCCCCTTCTCCTCTGAGAGCCTCAGCTCCGAGAAAAAGGAATCGCGGCTGGTATTTCCCCTCAATGGCCTCGATATCATTGTAGTCTATAAGTCCCGTGGGATGGACTTGCACCTTGTCCATATCAATTCCCACACCCGAGTTTTTCATGATGATTTTTTGGCCGTCTCCGGTCGCATGATTTCCATTCGTCGAAGGTAGATCGATAATATCTGGACGATATTTACGCAACAAGGAGTTTTTTGTGAAGTCCGCCGCATAGCCGCCAGTGGCCATGATAACTGGCCCAAGCAAATGATTCTTCTCTTTGGTTTTCATATCTTTGAATTCAACCCCTTTCACAAGAGACTGATTATGCTCGTCAACAACAAGGTCTACTACCTGAGTGTTTTTTAAAATAACAACTCTTTCAGGCTCCGAATCGGCTAAATTTTCCAACGTCTCAAGTAACTTGTATGTGATAGCCATCCCAGGAAATTTGGCATCTTTTCCACGATGTGTTCTGGGTTGAGAATGTCCACCTAATCGAGACACAACAGACAAGTCCAAGCCAAAGACCTCCTGAAGCCAGTGCACTGCATCTGCACTGTTATACGTGAGAACTTTGATAAGCGCCGGATTCGCTCTGTCCTTTGCCGTGGCCAAAGTATCCTTGTAGAATTGATCAGTGGAATCCGGTATGCCCAACTCTATCTGAGCTCTTGTAAGGGCCCCATTTATGCCCAGAGTCGCCTTCCCACTGTTTCCGCTGAGAAACCCTTGCTTGTCCAAGAGAATGACGTTGGCACCACGAAGATATGCCTGGTGAGCAGCCGATAGGCCAGCTAGGCCACCACCCACGATAATGATTGGGTTACTTGGATACAGCATTGCTCTAGAGTCGATGTTCTCAAGCAGCCGCGTAATAACCGTATCTTTCTATTTTTTTGAAGTGAAAATCAAATGAGTATTTGGATATAGAAGGCCCGGTGTGGAATGGGTGGAAGAGAAGAAGCAAAATCAAAAGAGGGCTACTTTGAATGAACCTAGATTGAGACGCTTCTTGAGTAGAAAATTGGGAGCAGTTCCGAGAAAGAAATATAAAGAACCACGCCTTTCCGGATTTTGGGCCCCAGACACAATTTGCAAGCTTGCTTATTAAAATCTCAGTGCCATTTGCCAACAAACGTTCAACGCGCCTGCACCGTGGCAGAGTTTTGCGGGGTTTTCCTTTCGAGCATGCTTTGTGGGGGGGGGGGGCTCCTGTTTTTCCCGGGGACTCACGAACCCGCGGCAAACCCGTGGCTTTGCTATGAGAAGCTTGTGAGTGGCCAAGTAACCTTTTAAAACCAAAGTTGGACATATGAAAGACAGAATCAAGTTTCTTGTTATTACTCTTTGGCTTGCAGCATAAACAACTCTCCTTACATAGTCTGTGTTAATTATTATTTCACAGCTGCTTTCAATAGTGGATCCGTCGTGTCTGCCTTGGCTTCATTGGTTGCTTTTGTCTCTCGGTTCTCTGGCTCAGTAGCATGACCATAAATGCCCCACCCTTAGACAAAACCAGTCAGTTTAAACAATATGAAAGTATCAACGCGTATTCTCTGAGAACAATTATGGAAGACATTCACACCATCAAAGTGTTTTCTTCTACGAGATAAGAAAACTTGAGGAAGGTCCAGGTATACCTTCAGTTTTGTGCTTTTGACTATTCCCTGCCGATGCTGGTCCTTTGCTCCTCATAATCTCTAGAAACTCGAGTACCCATCCAACATATATCTTAAATGCAAAAGTCTCAATCGGTCTTCCTTCTGAACAATGCAAGTCGTGAAAGTCGTCGTGCTTCGAATCTTTCATGACAATCTTGGCATAGCTCTCTCGCCGCTTTTGCCTGTGCCTCCCGGCGTTTTAGCACCCGCTTCCTTGGCATTTTCGAATTCACTGTTGGCTTGTCATGACTTCACGAACATCTTTTTAAGTACGTGACTCTCATACTTTCCATTAAATATACTTGTCACAAAGTAAGCGCTCACTCAACTTGGCTTGAAAGTTTTGAAGCAAGGATATTTACTGATTTACGAAGTGGCCGAAGTTCGGAGAAGATCTGAACGATCGAAATGCATCGTCGAGTCCACCAACAATGAAACACCGTTGGCACCCTGCCCATACGCTCAATTCGTGAAGTTATTTACTCGGAATTTAAGCGAAATGAGTAGTTTTGACGATGTCTCTATAGAGATAACTCATGTCTAATCGAATTGTCTCTCGTATGTATAGATCATTAATCCTGAATGTTCAAAAGAAAGATCTGTCAATTCATTAGCGCAGATCCTTTTATTCATCGAAAACATCGTCTTTCACTGCTCGTTGAACACCGTACTTCTCAGTGAGCGTGTTAAGTGTGTGCATGTCTTCATCGCTCAAAGTAAAGGTCTTCAAGTTTGACAAGATTCTATCTTTTTTGACAGATTTGGGCACCACCACTGTGTTACGCTGCACACCCCAAGAAATCAAGACTTGACCCACATCGACTTTGTTCTTCTTGGCAATATCCACAATAGTTTCATTCGTCACCAAGGTCGTCTCTGAGGACCCCAATGGACAGTAACACTCGATGACGATCCCTTGGTCCTGGAACCATTTCGTCAACTCTGGCTGTGGTAACAATGGGTGGCCCTCAATTTGGTTCACCACTGGCTTTACAGTTACGCCAGGGTCAGCCAATAGTTTCCTTGCCTTGGCTACAGTAAAGTTTGAAATACCTATCGATTTCACTCTCCCTGTGTCCAACAATTTTTGAAGCTCCTTGTACGTGTCGACGAAGTCCCAGTCCTTGTACGGAAACTCCGTGGCGGGGTCAAGGGATTTGGGCCAGTGGAGCAAGTACATATCCACGTAATCCAAGCCTAATCTGTCCATCGAGTCTTCGAAAGCACCTCTGACATTCTTGTGGTCAAAGTTCCATACCTTAGTTGTGACAAAAATTTCTCCTCTCGGAATTCCAGACTCCCTGATTCCTTGACCGACTTCTTTTTCGCAACCGTAGTGGGCAGCGGTGTCAATGTGTCTATATCCGTTCTTCAAGGCAAAAGAGACTGCCTCCACGCAATCGTTTCCCGTTGCCAACCATGTTCCTAAGCCGACTGCTGGAATCTTCTTTCCATTGTTTAATTGGTATGTTTTGGTATTAATTTGTGCAGACATTGTTGCAGGTAGAGATCGGGTTGCGAGGGTTGTATTGTACGCTTTATTCTTCTTCAAAATGACGAATTGGATCAAGATACACTTTAATTAAAGGTCAATAAATATAGTGAGTAAAGAGAATTGCAAAGAATCTCCATTTATAGTGTAAGCAGTAAAATAACATGAGCGCAAGCATTGGAACCGGGCAGCAACCATGGAATTCCGGCCAATGCGGTTGCGGTTTGAGTGACAAGACACAGGTAAGCATGCTGAGCCGCTGCTCTCCAAAACTTGGAAGTAAGGTTTCTTTTCGTCACGTGATTGCAAATGATGTACCTTTCCCATGATGTTGTAGGCCCAGTTAGGCACTAAGGCACGATAACATACGGAGTTGAGAAAACTGAGACCTATTTTCAATTTTAAAGGGATGACATTGAGCGGAAATTAAGTGAAAGAGTAAAAAAAGAGCACCCATGATGTGCCAAGTTGATCACGTGATCAGATACTCAGGTGAGCTGTGCCTGTGAGCAAAGCACAGATCTGCAAGTCCACTTGCAACGTCATTAAGCATGCTATGAAGTCAGTTCTGGCGTTCATGAAAACGGTGTTACACAAGCTCTCGGTGCAACTAATTGACTCATCATCCAGCACACTATATGCATTGGTTTCCCATGAGCATATATCTCTTTATCCCAGATGTTAATGGTTACGATTGTGCCGTGTGTTGGATAACTGATGGAATAAAATTACTCTGTTTAATATCTTGTTAAGCGATCAAAAGCTAGACCGGTTTTCAACATTTGAATCGGAGGTCACTGTGTCAGCTTGCAAGCTTGAGATGACGACTTTCTTATTTAAGAGATCCGAATCAAATACCCGACAATATGATTGTCTTAATTTTTATTTCTCAGAGATAGACTGGCCGCACATGATGAGAGAAGTCATATACTTTAGCCTGAGGCTTGGGTCTTAGTTTCTGCACATGGCATAAGGCCATATGACACTCGGCATGGTTGTTTGGTGGACTGGGCCGCGGGAAGAGACTTCTCGCAGAAGGACTACGAGTCTCACATACTAGGTTTCGTGAGCCTACAAAATCAATTTGACAATCCGATCTCATAGACAAGCAAGTGTGAATGTTACTCTCACTACATCCTTGCGAGCGGCGCACGGCGCACACTGGCGCATACATTATAAACTTTCTTTGCTTCTTCACAAAATTCGGCATTGGTATATTGAGGTCTGCGTTTTCAAAACCGACGAATATTTTGTCTGAACATCATCTCACAGAAGATAGCGTGTCTCTTTTGCGTAGTAGTTTTCTCTTCTCTTATTGTGAAACGTGACAGACTGTGGCATAATGCTAGCACAAGGAGCTTCTCGTGTCCTATCCAAAAGAGGATAGCATTAAATGGGACGATGGAGAGGACTGTCATCTCAGAGGCCACGCCGAACGTAACTTCTTCATCTTGGCACAGATTTTAGCCGTTCTATATTACTCAATCCATGTAAGTGAGGCATTTTATAATCATTATGGATCATGGCTAAGAGACACTTTGATTCATGAAATCCAAAGTGTACTTTATAAGTAAAAATTTATGACGGGCAAAGAGGTAGATACAACTAAACGATCTCAGCAATACGTAACAATCTTGCTCCTTCTCGTGAAGCCTTGAATTGATTGTTCATGCGGGAAACCTGTCAACTCGCACACAGAGGATTTGTCAAATTTATGCAATTTGCCTTCGATCACCACCACATCCTGGCTCGAAGAATTTTTAAAAAGTTACAGTTTCAATCACACAGCATGAGGAGAGGTATACTTCTAATCATCAAAATTTTTCTTCAGTCACGTGTAACTTGATTCAAAGTTCCAAATGTATTCTCCCAAGGTTTTCTTCGACCTTGATTTATTCAGAAAGAATTCAAGTGTAGTAATATTTTTGAGTGGGGGAAGGGGAGTGGGGGAAACAATGACATTCGTTCACACAATCTCCTTCAACATACTCAACCATGAAGTTAGCCTGATGCACATTTGCCAGACGTAGGCCTTTTCGAATTTGAGGCAAGAAAGGATTTACAGCTGCGGGGTAGCTTGCAATGATTTTTCTCCGCAACAGACAAAGTATCGCGTATAGGCTGAGAACTTCACGCATATGACTTTACAAAACATCATTCAAAAGCCATGAGATCATCAAACCGGGCCACCTGCGGCTCAGCTTTGCAAAAGAATATCTCAAATTCGGATGATTCGCAAGGAAATAGAGTTCTTGAGTCCTGTTGAAAAAGCTTTTGAGGCCAGGATGTGATAAACCACAAAATTTTAGACTTCAAAATTAAGACAATCACTTTACAGAAACCTCAGCCACTATGTTGAGTTTGTGGGCTCACGACGGCAGGGAGAAAAAGGAGAAGTATCCGTATATTAACATAGTCTATCTTACAAGCCAAGATATGACAGATAGACGTTATGTTGCAATACAGAGTGGCAACATCCTTTTGAAATTCTTCTTTTACAACGGCGAGAAGGCTCTCAAAAAACTTTAAGCTAGTATCAAGTAATGAACCGCAAATTTGTAAGTCTATCTTTAGAACGCAGTGTTTTATCTTGGTCAAATGTGAAAACAGACCTCCTGTCAACTCCCGAAACGAAATCTTGTGACTTTTTCGAGCACACTATCTCCCCCTCCAATTATTGTAAAATTTCGCTCCATGTGAACACATTATATACGAATTCCAAGTTAGAATGGCGAATACAGCGTTTTTTCTGCGTTCTTCTAAACTAAGTGATTCAAGCAATACTCGGGAAAATTGAATGCCAACCTCTTGTAGTTGAGTGCAAAGGATTAAAAATTCAAAATCTTCTTCCGGAGGTTTGGTTAGAATATACTCTTAACATAGAAACAAACCCTAGTGAGCCTCAAAACAACCATGAATTTCCGAAAAGTTCAAACTTTTCAACTCACTTTTTTACAGTCAAGATTGATGATCTGGATTTCAATGTTCATACTGACAGATGCAGTTGAGACCTCCTTTCAACATCATACCCATGAAAGCGAGAGATAAGGGCAATACTGACGGGGCCATCCATGTTAACAAAGGTGAGTTTTTTCTCCGATTCTCTCTGCAAATTAAAAACCTGTTAAGTCTATTTTTTTAATCTTTCGTGCCAGGCTCGTTGTTGTTTTCAATTATTGGTAAGGCTAATTCTCCCTCCAACATCTCGAAAAAAAATTATTGGTACCTGAAAAATATAGGTTGCCTGTAATCGCTTAGTTTTGTGAGTACAACGATATACGAGAGCTGATGCAATTGCTCTCTTGGTCCGCTTTGTCTTAGACATTTAAGTCATAATCGTTTCACCCTGTGAAATTGATGCGAATTTGATTTCGAGAATTTCATCATAGATATTTGTCCGAGGTGGTAAGATCCTCAAATCTATAATAAGACATTTCTCCTCTAATAATTGCTCGGTTATTTCTTAGAATACCCCAAAAGTCCCAGAACTGTTCCTACTTGAAGTCAACCTTACGGCTTTTTAACCGTTCTTCGGTATACACAGGCACAAGGGAAGTAACAATTGACTATGAGTGAGTTTCACCAATTCGAACAGTGATCTGTAAAAACTTGATCTATTCTTTTGCTACACCAATGAAAGGGGTGACGGTTTGGGTAGTTTCAGCAAGATATCATTTCTCACTCTACTTGGCAAAGCTTCTTGATAGATACGCTCATCAAGGATTAACGAAGACGTCACAATTTTTAAGGTGACTGCGATAGAATCAAGAAGCTCCAAGTTACTTGGTTGGTCAGGCTTTGCTACCACTTGCCACTAAAGTTTCCAATCCAGAATTGTGTCTAAATACGAGTTGCTTGCCGAGCTTGTTCACTCAATGCACATTAACAAACTTCAGATCTTTGCTGCATTGCGTTCTCTAATTACAACGCGAAGTGCCGAGCCCACAGCCAGGATGCAAAATCACAAAAATGAGGGTACGAAGGTTACTGACCAATAGGAACATTAAGAAAATAAAACCATTTAGATCACACAATACATTGATGAGCGTATTGCATCAGTGACGAGGTGAGATCCTAAGACTGCTTTCGCATAGATTTACTAAACAAAACGTCCCAAATCGTCAACCATGCCAAATATTCTACATCAAGCTCCCGTAGCAGCAATCGATTTGACTCCGACAGCGTAAGTGGACTTCATTTTGCTACTGATGTAATTGCAGTAACTTATTGCGGTACGAATTGTACGTGGTACTTTTGCCGCCACCAGCAACTTTCAGGTCGTGATTCAAATGCATAGCTCATGAATCACATAGAATTTGTCGAGCCCGAGGCGAAAATAGTACTGCTCCGACCACATCAGTTCATTTGCTGAAGGGCTCAAACTTACTTCAAAAGCTATACATGTCACATAGGGCAAGAATTGAGTTTTTATGCCTCTTTCAAGTCGATCCACCTTTGAAATATTTTTTCGTTTCACTAGACCTTTTTGGGCTAAAGTCCTCGACATACACATTCATGAGTAGCTGTGAGCAAATATCTCATCTACCCGAGATGAAATGTATCAACTTAACCTGTTCCACTAATTACGAGAAAGTATGCATGAGCGATAAAATACTTTGAGTCAGGCCTCCCTACTAGGTTTGTATATGTAAGGTTAAGTGGAGCTTTCACGAGTTTGCTGATCCCTCATCGAATGAACCTCGCAATTGACACTACGATTGCTCATCGAGAGTGCGATGCTAAAGTCATTGGAAATGAATAAGCTTTAGGTGTCTAGACAAAAATATTTTAACAGTGGTTCGGGAAGTAACGACGCGGCAGCCTCGAGCTCGATGTCAGCTCCCAAACCGTCGTCGGTTCTGGCCTTTGAGGGCGGCTCTCCAAGCATGTCTGTGATTCTGACTATGTTGTTC